>WOXC01009335.1:0-392740 GCA_011680675.1 Gymnobelideus leadbeateri
CAAACAGACAGGCTTCCAAACTGTCCAACCATTATCAGCATCAAAATCACAGTTACCAGAGAAGGAAGCATCAACATCTGGGTTTTCAAAGCTGGGGGGCTCTCAACAACAGCTTCCCAGAGTCTCATCTGGTCAAATCACACAACACTTCTCAAAGTGAGCCCCCAAGCAAAGCCTCTCCTCGGGGTTTATATAGCCTTCTCCTAGCTCAGAGGATGTAACAACCTTCTGGACCCACTGCCCAATCACAAAGTATCAAGGTGTGGGCTTTCTTGAAAAACAAGCCTCCCACTACAGGCTCCAGGTGCACTTAAGCTAGGGGCAGATCTTTAAATTTGCATTTCCATTACAAGGAGCTATCTTTCTTTTTTATCCACTATATTCTCACTGCTTAGCACATAGTAAGCTCTTAATACATGTTTCTGGACAACTTTGCAACCATTATGAATTAAAATATTATTTTATCATTCTTGACAGAGAAAATGAACACATTTCAGAACCTAAATAGATGCTACTCCGTTGCCTTGGTAAATGTCATTGGAGGAAAGGACCTATGAATTGGTATGTGAATTCTTTTGTAAAGGATTAAAAATAAAATGACAAATATATAATTACATATTACACATAGATAGATAGATAGATAGATGGATGGACAAATGTATAATGTTTTTTTTCAAACTCTTTATAAGTAATTATGGGAAAACAAATTCTCTGTATCTGAAGTGAGGACCTGTAACAGTGACTTTTTAATACTGGAAATTTGGTCTGCCTTTATGGAAATTTATTGTATCTTCCCCCCCTTTTTCTACCTCCTTCCCACCTTACTTTGCTAAACCCAAATAAAACTGCTATATATGTGTAACAAATCTCTGTCCAGGGAGTTCAAAAGTAGAGGAAGTTATGAATTGGACCAAATTGTTATGGATAACTATTTGCTGAACTTGTTTCACAGTTCAGCCTGTAGGGGTTATTTTATCCACCACTATTCCAGCAGGAGGATTGATGGATTGCTATGCATAGTGCCTGTATGTCCTTGGGATGAAATGGTTTTGCTGTCTGAAATATCTATGAGAACTCAATAATTAATCAACACATAACCACCCCCCTTACAGAATAGTGTGACCAATGAGAAATAAGACTAAATTAATAGCATTTAAAAAACAGACTGCAGTAGGCTTTCATTTATTTTTTAAAAATAGAACTAACAACGATTTGGAAATACTGAATCTGCAAGTTCACTAAAGTCTCTCTTGATTTATTGGCTTTACTGAATGGTCTAATTTCCAGGTGTAAAGAAGGGGAAAAAAAAACTAATTGAAGATTCTCTGTAGTGATCAGATATATAAATTAAGCCTGTCAGTTTACTTATGTCCAATTCTCATTATGAATAAAAAATACATTCTGTTGGTCAAAATTTTGCAATTTGCTTCTGTGTATTACTACAAAATATTGAGGAATTTAAGAGGAATTATGTTGCAGGATCTTGAACATAAATTGTTCATAAGAAGTGTGAATATGGCACTACTTAAAAGATGCAAATTTTACCCCAGAAACAACATTTCAAATAAATGACATAATACATCGACAGTAGAAAAGTTAACATTTATTTTTAGATAGCTGAGGTTTTTCCCTTTAGGGTTTTACTAGGATAAGATAGCCTGGAAGAATGTAAAGGTTATATTTGTTTTCACTGTCAGAGAAATAATAGAAATAAAACCTTGATTTGATAACTTGAGGAAGACTGTATTAGTTAAATAACAATGTATGTTCTGATAAATTGTATGACAGATATCACAGATTTCCTTGAGGTCATTATAGTCTACTAGTGGAATGAGGGTAGGGCCTGAAATTTGTGACATTAACATAAAGTCAAGACCAAAATTTACTTTTTTAAGATTAAAGTGTTCAGGGTCCTAGACATTTTTATCATGCCAAACCTGGAATCATTTATTCCACTTGGTTAAGTTAGGAGTAAAAATGTGATTGCTTTTTTTTAAAACCCATTCATGAACTAATATTTGTTTGGGCCTTTCCTGATTAGATTTGCTATGCATAACCTTTCACATTATTGGATATCTCATACTGGATGGTTCTGAAATATTATTCTGCAAATACAGACAGAATAGGTAGTAGCTTTAAACTTAGCTTTTTTTCTCTCAGCAATATGGAACAGTTTTTCATTTTCTACAAGTTAATTATACTTGATGAACCTTGTCCTGTTAACTAAAAATCTATTTTCCCTCTGATAGTTCATTTTTGTATATTTGTCAGGTGTGTGGGGGTGATATTAGATATTTTTGTCTAACAAAATGAGTAACTGGCCATTCATGTTTCCCTCTAAAAGGTTGTCTTTTTCTGGGCATTTATCTTAACAATATACTTCTTTTAAATCAGTCTTAGTCATTCTTTTGTGAAGCCTCCTCACTACTTCATCCAGCTATCACAAACATAGAAAGATAGATATTGATGTGTATTTATACAGGTATATATGTTATGTGCACACGCCGTTATATACACTTTCGTATTATACATATACGTACAGAAATATGATTTCACCAGGTTAGAGAAAACAATGCAGAACCTTCCTGAAGCAATGTGGTTCAGTATTTTTCTATAACTTAATCTTGGAGAGATTCCTCTTCACTGAGAGGCTTAACATTTGACTTTTTTCCTTTTATTCTCTTCTCCTTCAAAGTTTTGAAGATACATTTTTTGTTTGTGTAACAATCATTTCCAGATTTCCCCACATTCCACTGGAATTTCCCTTGTAAACAAGTAAAAATCAATCAACAGAACAACTGAGCATGACAGTCCCTATTGTCTTCCATCTCTTCTGAGAAGTCTTTTATCACCTGGTCTCCAAGGCCAACATTGGATTTTGGAATGAGTTCAGCTCCTTTTTGAGGAATATTATTGTTTTCCTTTGTACCTTGGGTAAAATAACACAACAACTTCAAGTCCTTACTATCTTCTAGACAGAAACATGTCTCTATAATTTATTTCTCTAAATTTTTTCTTTTGAGTCCAGGCAAAATTCCAGTTGCTGTTGTAATGACTGAGTTTAATATGTTTCGTGTCAGATGCCAGGAGCTCCACTGAAGTGCTCCTCTGATACCTCAGTGCACTGGTAGCCCTTAACTCTCAAAGGAAATCTAGACAATATAAGTCCTGTTATGTTCTACCAAGTTGTAGAGGCTTCCAACATGGACCTGGCAATGAACTGCATACTTGTCATATGGAACCCAGCCTAAGTGGGCATTGATTGCAGAGGAAGGCCCACCACCACATGTTGATATGTGTGTATGTGGTTTTTGTTTTGTTTTTAAACCAAAGCAGGTAATTATGACCTCTGTTAGTGGATAGTTTACCTACAATATTAAAATGACCAATCAGTAAAGCATACAAATACTCATGTAGTCATTTAAAAAAAAAACAAATCTAGACATTAGTTGAATGCCCTAGGAACATTAAGAAAAAATGAGATGTAGACTCACATAGACAAGCCGTACTGCAGCTTTCAAACCTTGCTAGGCCTACTCTCAACAAAATTTGAGCATGAGAAAACAGTTTTGCTACAAAGAATCATGTCACCCCTCCCCCGCAAAAGTCTTTACTATTGTTATTTGACTCCTTGTACCTTTCATTTCGTGTCTATATCTCTATGAGAAGCAAGGATAACTAATCAATAGCAGAGGTGTTTTAGTAGAGATTTGCATTCCACCACCTTGGTGCTACTTTGCTACCTATTATCTCTTACTCAGGCTATGTGGACCAGCCTGAAAACTGATTAGAGACCAAGAAAAAACAGCATAATAGTTGAGGTGGAGGATGATGTTAATAGTGGTGTGGGATCAGTATCAGTACAAATTATGGCTTTAAAGCAAAATGCTTTACTATAATACATTGTTAGCAATATCTAAAATGATAGAACAGTTTAAAGTTTGAAAATGTTTAGCATGATAGTTTATTTCATAAACCCAGTGAGTTAGGTGCTCTTAGTACCCTTTTTTACAGAGGAGGAAACAAACTGAGAGTGGTTAAGTAAATTTCTTAGGATTACACAGCTGTTAGATGTTTGAGGAAGGATTTGAAGTCATGCGGGCCGTATTGGAATTCTATGTGCCCTTCAGTACATTATGTAGCCACCTAAGTATTAAAGACCTTCCTTTGGGAAGGAAAAGGAGAGGGAGAGAGATAGGGAGAAGGAGAGAACAAGCTGAATTACCCAACTAGCTGGGTTCCCATTCAGGAAGCTTGGTCTACTCACAGGCTGTGTTTGTCCTTCATTTTCAAAGAGGACCATGGCATCAGGGAAATGATGACATGACTTGCTGTTGACTTTGCTTTGAGTGAGGGAGGGCTGTGCAAGGACACCAGGCTCACTTTCTCCTCCAGAGCCATCTGGATCCAGTTACCGTATATTCATCAAGATGACTGGAGATGACACAGGATGCAGTGGGAGACCCCGGCCCTTTTAGGCTAAGGCCCTTTCAGGTACTCACGTAAAGTAAGGTAACCCCCATTCAGTAAATAGGCCCCTTTAAGAAGTGAGTGAAAGGATGGCCCCTTTAATTAGAAACAAAGAAAAAAAAACAATCAAGCTGGAAGGGAGAGACCCTCAGGTTTGCTGTTTCTAAGAGAAACAGATACTATTGACATTCACTCTAAGCCAAGAGGGCCCAAAATGAAGTCATTAAGTGAAGTTTGGTCAGGGACCCACTGTGGTCCAATCTATGAACTTCAGGGTGAAGTAAGTTTAAAGTTTGTGAAAAAAGGAAGGAAGGAAGGAAGGAAGGAAGGAAGGAAGGAAGGAAGGAAGGAAGGAAGGAAGGGAGGGAGGGAGGGAGAATCCTAAGTTAAGTGGGCATTTTCTGGCCATCAGATTTTACCTTTCTTTGGAAAGGAAAGGGAGAGGGAGAGAATGTGCTGAGTTACTTAACGAGCTGGGTCCCAATTCAGGTAACTTGGTCTACTCATAGGTTGTGTTTGTCCTTCGTTTCCTAAGAGGACCATGGAATCAGGGAAATGATGATTATATACATACACATAAGTGCATATATTATATATATGTATTAGGATCCTAATTTTTCATACTTATATATCATTTTTAGAATCTTATTTTAATGATAAAATTGAATATCCATGAATTTCCCTGTTATGATTTATGGTAATGGTTTAAAAATAGGTTATATCAGATTATAGAAATCATGCCAGTAGCACTTAACAAACACTTGTAAGTGTCTGCTGTGTGCCAGGCACTGTGCTAGGTGCTTGAGATACAAAAATTAAACTGTCCTGCCCTCAAGGAGCAATTATTCAATGGGAGGAGACAACATCTACATATCTGTAAATAAATGTAGACATATTAAATCTATATCACAGAAGAAAAAAAGTATTCTAAACGTCAGACACTTGGACAGTTAGAGGTGGGGAAGACAACTATATAGTATGAATGTAGCCCAGTGGGACTGAGACCTGTAGGGGTATAATGTGTACTTGTAGGAAAAGAAAAGTTAAAATAGGACCAAATACAAACTATACCCTCAACCCCAGCTTTTGACCTCAGCAGCCTAGAAGTGGGAAATAAAATATGAAGTCAGAATGCCACTGTGGTTCATTCTCAGGTTCGATATTCTCAGAAAGTCATAGAGGTATCATGGGACCTGTGTTCAGAAGAGTAAGGTACTTTGAGTATCCTGAATCTGGATTTCATTCCAGACAGTCTCCACGAATTGCCATAGTAACTATGGTTGGAGGCAGGAAAAAAGAGAAAGCAAGGTTATTTCCAAAGTAAAAGATGAATTTTCCATTGGAATTATCTGTGGTGTAGTGAGAAAAACTTTGGATTTAGCTTTAGAAGATGTGTATTCTAGTTGGGGCTAGGCCTAATTGAGCAAGTCACTTGACAACTATGAGATACAAACTCTTCATCTTTAAAAAATAGGTGGTGGGATAATCAATAATAATATTTGTATTAAAATTATTAAATTAAAATTATTAAAATAAGATAATTTACCATACTTAACTATATAACTATATCCAGTTAGAGAGGAAAAGAAAACAGCATAGTAGTTGAGATGGAGGATCATGGTTTTTTTTGCCTTTTTTTTTTTTTTTTGGAGGGCAATTAGAGTCAAGCAACTTGCCCAAAGTCACACGGCTAGGTTTTTTTTGTTGTTGTTGTTTGTTTGTGTGTACATTAAGTGTCTGAGGCCGGATCCGAACTCAGGTCCTTCTGACTCCAGGGCCGACACTCTACTCAGCCGCCCCAAGGATCATGTTAATAGTAGAATGGGATCAGTATCAGTACAAATCATGGCTTTAGAGTAATGTGACTTATTATAATACATAATTAGCAATATCTAAAATGATAAAATATTTTAAAGTTTGAAAAGTGCTTAGCATGATAGCTTATTTCATAAACCCATTGAGTACTCTTATTTCAAATTTCACCTTTGAGGTTTATATCCTTTCATCTGACATGCCTAGGTGATAAAATACATAATTAAAACCTCATTGGACAGTCCAGAGTAAAGGTGAAATTTTAGTCACTTAAACTTCATTAGTTGATTAAAGTCTATATGGAGGTTTGACACTATGCCTCACACCTTGCTCCTGGATACTCTTTTCTGTTGTTTTTTCTGACCTGCTTTTTGCCCTTGCTGTCCTCCTGTCCAATGTTTCTGTGTCTCCCTTGCCAGTTCCTCATGCATGCTGGTCCTCTATTAATGAGTGTATTCCAGGGCTTCTTTTCCCTTTTTATACTTTCTCTCTTAGTGATATTCTCAGCTCCCATGTGTTTAATTATCATCTCTGCAGGTGACACTCAAACCTACATTCCCAACCCTCATCTTGGATATGATATAAAAGGGATTCCTTTCAGGCATGTTAAGGTAGTTAAGTTAGTCCTTTCCTAATGCTCTAATTCCTTTAACTTAGTGCCTAAATGCTCTAATTCCTTTAACTTATTACCAAATGTCAGTTATACATATCTACTCAGATGTCCCAAAGGCATCTTAAATTCAATATATTCAAATCAGAATTCCTTATTTGTACAACTTAGGCAATTGAATCGATCTCTCTATTTCTCAGTTTTCTTATCTAAAGATTAGGTGGCCTCTAAGGTTCTTGCCAGTTCTACGTCTATGATATTATGATCTCCCCCTCAAAATCTCTCTCTCTCTCTCTCTCTCTCTCTCTCTCTCTCTCTCTCTCTCTCTCCCATTTCTCCCTGTCCATCTCCATATTTCTATCAAGGCCACCACTATACTTCCAGTAACTATGGTTCACATTCTTGAAGTTATTGTTGATTCTTTGCTCTCACTGACCTTCCCTCCTTATTCAATCAAGTGATAAGTTTTGTTAATTCATCTCCACCAAATTTCATACTACTGTCCCTTCTCTCTACTCCTTTCTTAAGGGTTTTGCCTTCTATTGATCACCCTTATTTAGGACTGCATCACCTCTTTGATGCATGACATTACCAATATGGTAGCTCCCTCTAATATTCAACAAGTACTCATAAAGGTCTTTGCATATGCCAGATGCTGTGCCAAGTGCTGGGTTGAAAAAAAAAAAGTAAAACGGTCTCTGTGCACAAGGAGTTTCCATTCTAATGGGGAAATGGTTTCTGTGTTATCTATCCATGTATGTATGCACACATGCTCACACGTGTGGAACAAGATAGTTCAGAGAGGGATGAATGAGAAGCTAGGCTAGGGAATCAGAAAATTTTGTTGAAGTAGTTGGACTTGACCCTAATCCACTTTTCCCCCTTAGAGTCCATCCTCTAAGGAACTTCCATGTATGCATTTATACAGAACAAACTTTATATGTCACTTCCCTGCTCAAAAAGCTTCAGTGACTCTTTATTTTCTCTGATAAATATGATAAAATATACTTTCCGTTTTTTGACATTTGAAACCCTTGACATTCTTATTACAAACCATCGTTCCAGGATTATCTTATGTTTATTTCATCTGAAAACACTCTAAATTTCAGATAAATTTAGCATTTTGTTAAATACACCACCTTACACCTTTGGTTTTCATTCTTTTTTTTTTTAAAGCAATTGGGGTTAAGTAACTTGCTAAAGGTTACACAGCTAGTCATTATTTATGTGTAGGTGCTCATTTTTTAAGGCCGGATTCGATCCCGGGTCATCCCAACTCCGAGGCCGGCTCTCTTACTGCGCCATCTAGCTGCCCCTGGTTTTCATTCTTAACGGACCTCTAAAATGCTTTCTGTAGGCACCTATGAGATATAACATACAGAGTGCTTCGTCTAGAGTCAGGAGAGCTAAGTTCCAATATAGCTTTAGACCTTTACTAGTTGTGTAAACTTCAGAAAGTCACTTAACTTTTGTTGCTTCAGTTTCCTCACTTGTAAACTGGGGGTAATAACAGTATACCATGGATACATTCCACAGGGTCGTTTTGAGGACTAAATGAGAATATATTTATGAAGGCCTCAGCATAGTGACGGGCATATAGTAGGTACTTAAGAAATATTTATTCCTTTTCCCCTACTGCTCTATGGCATTCATATCCTTCATTATATATGGATTTTCTCATTCTTCTACTTTTGAAAATAGATTAATTAATGCTAATTTCTTATAAGATCTTTCTTTAATGATGAACATTTTTTTAAAAAATTTAATTCTTTTGGCTGCATATCAGTTCAGATTAGCATTCAGGAAAACATACAAATTAATCAAATTCACCATGACAACTTTGGAAAATTTTTAAAATGTACTGGAAAGAATGAATCTCAAGTTGAAGATTTGATTGTCAGAGAAGTTTAAAGACATTTCATTTAATATAATAATAATAATAATCTCAATGCTTTTCCTAGGAATTTGTTACTAGAAAATATAACATATGAACTTATGTCTTCTATTACAAAGAAACAATAAGAAAACATTTTTAATTATTTTGATTAGAGCTACTTACCTGGACTTAGTAAAAACTAACTTTGCCATTGATTGCAGATGAAAAAAGTATATTACATAATTAAAAATTTTAAATATAAAATAGCTATGAATTATTTTGAGAGATTTTTAGATAATTAGTATCTTAGATAGTTAGTATATTAGATAGAAAAATAATATTTCAATCCCTAAAACTATAAATGCTCCCCCCACAAAAAAAAATTATTGCTATCCATGGTGCTGAGGCCAAAAGCAATTTCAGTTTAGGAAATACAATTTTTATGAAAATGAAAAGTAGATCAACAGTAGATCTCAAGTAAGATTTAATGACAGCTCCATTGTTGAAATCAAGATTGAATTACAATTCTAGATTGACTGTTGATACAAGAGTTCGGCAAAAATTAGTGAAAGCATTCTGTAAAAGTCTATTGGCTATATGGAATTTATAATAAACAGTGCTCTATATACCTTATTATTATTTGAAAATTATGTGCTATTCATTACAGAAGCAACATTTATAATAAGCATGTATATTACATACATATATACATCCATATTTATATGTAATTATTATACATATTTTATGAAGATTCTATTATTAAAAAATGAATGATATGCACTAAAAAATAAATGGACTTCTAACAATTCCATAAGATAATAGATAATTTGTAGAAAGCTGAAACTGAAGCCAAAGGCCCTGGATTCTCTGTGTGACTTTAGACTATTTGATTGACATCTCAACTTCATTTTCCTCACTTATAAAATGAAAGAATTGGGGTTTGGTTTAGTGTTTTTTTTTTTTACATTGCCTTTAATAGCATCCAGATTTAGTGGGATATCTCCTTGTGTTTACAAATTAGGAAATTGAGCCACAGACACCTTAAATGAAATTGAGCCACAGACACCTTAAATGTCTTCCTCAAGGTCTCTCTCTCTCTCTCTCTCTCTCTCTCTCTCTCTCACACACACACACACACACACACACACACACATGCATATACATGGATACACATAGACATTGTAGTACATAATGGCCATTGGCCTGGTTTGGGACCCACTGTGTTCTAGCTCAGGGCCTCTTAAACTTTTTTCCACTCACCACCCTGATTCCCATTTTAGCAGACTTTCTGGTGTTTCGTTCAGTACCAAGGCTTGCAGTGAAGTTATGAGATGCAACATGAGTAAATGCTGCCCAAAACACCTTGGATTCATTATGAATTTGATTTTGATTTTTGGTAATTGCACCTTCAAAATCCTTTTGCTATTGCCAAATTTTTCTCAACCCCATATGGAGTCATGACCCACATTTTAAGAAACACTGTAGCTATTACTCTGCCACTGACATGGTGCATGACTTTAGAAAAACAGTTAAAGTCTCTGAGCCTTAGACTAAAAAAAGGAGGTATGAAATGAAAGGGTCATTCTAGCTGTAAAGTTCTAGTTTTACTGCAGTGATTACTTAGCACCTCTGCACCCATACATGGACAGAGAAAAAGAAGCAGTTCTCCTTCCTTTATCCATGCTATAACACTAATTTTTTACCTTTACCCTACATAAAATTGTTCAGGACTGATCATCAGAAATGTAGGGAGAGAACTTAAAATGTTTAAAATTCAAGTCTCAGTTCTTAGCTTCTGTGCTGCAGCTGTCTGGTGATGAGCCCACTGCAGTTGTACCACAATGGGAAAAAAAAAAAAAAGATTCTACAACAATAGGCACATTTGGCAATCAGTTCCAGACATCAGTCATTAAATCCAGTTACAGGTCAGTTTTCATGAATTCTGGTAATAAGGGAGAGTTTTTTCCCATTATGTTTTCTCTCTCTTCTTTTTATCTACCTCTTATTTCCCCCTTCATTTATCTTTTTCCCTACATTTATTTCCTAACCTTATCCCCTACGACTTGATCTCAAATTGGCTCTGTGTTTCTACGGTAACTACATGTACCCTATACTCCTGAGATATAATTTTAGGCTTCTTTGCTGCCTTCTTTCTTATTCACTTTCAGATGCTTCCTGTTATTTTGTGTGTGTGTAATGTTTACGAGAGGGTTTGACTGTCGATTAAACATACTGATTAGCTCATCAAGTTGATTAAAGATAATCTCTTTCCAATAGTCTCTCATGTAAATATAGAAGAAGTTTACTTTTATGATTTGTTTCTTATCTGCTGAAGTCTTATTTCTTTTTTTTAAACAAATGCTTTATTAACTTCTGTTTTACATCATTCATTTCCGCCAAATTTTGAGTTACAATCATTTTCCCCCCATTATTCCCCTACCCAACCTCCCAGAATTGCAGTCCCACAAGATATCACTTCCTCCAATCTGCTCTCTCCTATACCTTCTCCCATACCCCCTTCGACTTTTCCATTAGAGGAAGGTGAATCTTTGTGTCCCAATGCCTGCACATCTTATCTCCCAATTACAAGCAAAAGGGTATTAATAACAGTATTTATATATATTTGAAACATTTAATGTTAAGACCTCGAATTTCAGATCCATTTCCTTCCTCCTTTATCACCCATTCCCTCTGGGGAGATAAGTAATTCAGTATGTGTTGTACATGTCTAGCTATGCAAAACATTATCATAGTAGATATATTGTACAAGGCTGCTTATAATTCCCTCCCACTCATCCCAGCCCCCACCTGGTCCATTCCCTACATGATCCTGTCCCTCTTCTATAGTGGGTACTTCCAACCTCCCCTCCCCCCAAGGATGCCCTCCCATCCATCATCCTTCCTCTCATCCCCCTTCCCCCTATTCTGCTGCAGGTTGAGATATCCCATTTAGTATGTATGTCATTCTCTCCCTGAACCAAATTCAATGAGAATGTGGTTTTGCCTTTTTTGCCTTCCTATTCTCCCTCTCCGTTGCAACCACTTCCCCTTGCTTCTTCTATATAAGATAGTTTACCCTATCCTGTCTCTCCCCATCTCCTCTTGCCACTTTCCTCTCTCACCTCATAATTTCATCCCTTGAGTATTATCCCTTCCTAACAAATTCAACCTATGCCCTCTATCCATATATAACTGTAACCATCTACACACACATTCACATATGTATTCATATGACCACACACCCTTCTTCCATTATTTTCATAGTGAGAACGATACCATCACTCAGAGTTATTGCTTTTCCATATAGGAATGTAAATAGTTCAACTTTGATAAGTTCCTTTTGATTTCTATTCCCTGATTACCTTCTCAGGCATCTCTTGCTTCTTGTGTCTGGATCTCAGATTTTCTATTCAATTCTGGTTTTTTCCTCAAGAATGCTTGAAAGTCCTCTATTCTACTGAATGACCATATTTTCCCCTGAAACAAAATACTCAGTTTTGCTGGCTAGGTGACCCTTGGGTTCCTTCCCAGTTATTTTGCCCTCTGGAATATCATATTCCATGCCCTTCAATCCCTCAGTGTAGAAGCTGCCAGGTCCTGGGCTATTCTGATTGTGTATCCACAATATTGAAATTGTTTCTTCCTGGCTGCTTGTAGTATTTTCTCCTTTATCTGGGGATTCTGGAACCTGGCTATAATATTCCTAGGAGTTTTCTTTTTGGGATCTTTTTCAGGAGGTGATCGGTGGATTCTTTCAAGCTCTATTTTGCCCTCTGGATCTAAAACATCAGGGCAGTTTTCCTTGAGAATTAAGGGTGATTTCTAGGTTCTTTCTTTGATCATGGCTTTCAGGTAGTCCAATAATTTTTAAATTGTCTCTCCTGGATCTTTTTTCCAGGTCAGTGGTTTTTCCCATGAGATATTTCACATTGCCTTCTATTCTATGCCATGCGCCGTAGGCTTAATAAGCACGAGGAAAGCCTGAAGACCAAAAAACAGCAGAGAAAGGAATGTCTGTACCCCCTTCGAAAATTTGCTGTTAAGGCATAATTTGTTAAGGTGCTCAATAAAAAGACAAATTGTTATTAAAAAAAAAAAAACCTGGAGTGGGCAGAGTTAAGATGGTGTAGTAGAAACAGGACTTCTACAGGGCTCTGGCTTCCACCTTCCCCAATTCATGTAAAAGGGGACCCTGAAAAAACTTTAGAGCTACAGAACCCACAAAACGATGCAGAAAAGCTAACCTCCCACTGAGGACAGCCAGGCAGGCCAGCAGGGAGCAGCCAGCACAGCGCTCTGGGCGCAGAGCCCAGGCCTGCATGAGCCAGAGGTTTTAGCCCTAGGGTGGGCCTGTCTAGGCACCAGGGTGAGGGACTCCATGTACCAGCAGCTGTGAAGTTTCCAGAATTATCAACACATAGATGCTAAGAACACAGTGAGAGGTCAGTGCAGTGTGGACTTTGGGATCCAGTCGTTGGGAGTGTATCAGCTTTTGCCCTTGGCGCGAGAAGCTGCAGAGACACCACGGCCTTGCAGCGGCAGCCACATGTGGATGCTTCAGCTTCTGGCCTGCAGACTGTAGGGGGACCAAGCAGCCAGTCTGAGGAGGTAACCGTTCTTGCTTTAACCTGCTTGGATCTGGATTGCAGTCTAGGGTGGAGGTCCTGGGGTGTGTGAGCAGCTTGTCAGAGTGTGTGGAGGCCTCAGAGAGGGCACCCAACTAATACCTCTGGTAGCTGAGAAAATCCCAGCATTTGGGACAGAAGCTCCCCTGTCTGGTGACAAAAAACCTGGAGTGGGGCAGATAGGTGGTGCAGTGAATGTAACACCAGCCCTGGAATCAGGAGGACCTGAGTTCAAATGCAGCCTCAGACACTTATCACTTATATGACCTTGGGCAAGTCCCATAACCCCAATTGCCCTTCAAAAAAAAGCAAAAACAAACAAAAAAACCTTGGAGGACTTGCAATATGATATATTTGAAGGTGAAGGAATTAGGATTCCCACGAAGAATCATGTACTCAGAAAAATTGAATATAACCTTTCAGGAGAAAAAAAATGAAATTAAATGAAATAGAGGACTTTCACACATTTCTAATGAAAAAACAAGAGCCAAAAAATACCTCCAAATACTAGATTCAAGGGAAATACAACAAGATAAAAAAGAGAATACATAAGAAATTCAATAAGATTAAATCATTTATATTTCTATATGGCAAGACAGTATTTGTAATTAAACAATTTTATTACCATAAGAGCAATCTGAAGGATTGTATGTAGACAGAAGATGTAGATGTAAGGTGACTTTGATGGGGGCAATATTCTCAAAAACAAAATAAAGGGGTGACAAAGAAAATTGCACTGGAAGTAGGAGGGGTAGATAGAATGGGATAAATTATCCCAAGTAAAAGAGGCATGAAAGAGCTATTATAGGAGACAATGGGGGCAGTGGGTAAAGTTTAAACCTTACTCTTATCAAAATTTGCTCAATTAGGGAATAACATAGGTACTCAGTTGGATACAGAAATCTTATCCTTACAAAAGTAAAAACGGCCAGGGATAATAGGACTGGGAGGAGGGCTGATGAAAGGGAGGGTATATTGGGAAAGGAAGTGATCAGAATTAAAAAAAAACAAAAACCTTGTGATGAGGGAAAGAGTGGGGAGGGAGGGAGGGGGGGAGAGAGAGAGAGAGAGAGAGAGAGAGAGAGAGAGAGAGAGAGAGAGAGAGAAAGAAGGGAAAAATAGCATGGAGTTAGTTATAACTATAAATGTGAATGAGATGAACTCACTTATAAAATGGAAGCAGATAGCAGAATGGATTATAAAACACATTGCAGATGATATGATGTTATAATTAGAAAATACTTAAAATCAATTAAAAGAACAACTCGAAATTATTAAGAATTTTGGTGAAGTTGCAGGATATAAAATAAATTCACACAAATTATCAGCATTTCTATGTATGACCAACAAAGTCCAGCAGCAAGAAAAGAGAAATTTCATTTAAAATAATTGTAGAGTGGGTGGAGCCAAGATGGCCTAGAGAAGCCGGGAATTTGTCTGAGTTCTCCTGAGTTTCCCTAGGAAACAACAATAAATCAAACTTCAAAATGGATTCTGGAGCAATAAAACCTACACAAAGATTGAGTGTGTTTTTTTTTCTTTTTTTTAGCCTGAATTAACGTAGAAGGACTTCAGGAAAGAACTTTCTCACTTGGATAAAAGGAGAGTGCAGATCCTGTATGGGAAAGCCAGCAAGATCCTCTTAGACAAAGAACAGATCAGCATCAGAGGCCCCTTGATCCAAGCTCAGCAGGATAGCAGTGAGGCCTCCAGCCTGAGCACAGAAGGAAAATTTTGAGTCCCAGAACCCCAGTACAAGAAGTGTGACTAGGCCAGTCCACCCCCAGAACAATGGGCTAGCCACAAACACCTGAGCCCCTCACATGGAAAGCCAGTGACCAGGCCTCCGACCCTCAACATAAGAAATTTGGGATAGTGCCCTTGTGCCCCAGGAGCAGAGCTAAAATTTAAAAGTCATGAAATGGGTTGAAAAATGAGTAAGAAACAGGGAATATCAAAGCACAAACTCAGAAGAGTTCAATGTTGTCAATATCCCTCTATGTGAAGAAACAGAAAATTTAGGAATTAAAATGATGAAGAAACAGAACTCACTTCTTGTAGATGATATAATGGTATACTTAGATAGTCCTAGAGAATCCACTAAAGAACTACTTGAAATAATTAACAACTTTAGCAAAGTTGCAGGGCATAAAATAAACCCACATAAATAATTTCTATTTTTTACCAACAAAGCCCGACAAGGGATAGAAACAGAAATTCTGTTTTAAATGATTATAGACAAAATATTTGAGAGTCTACTTGCCAAGACAAACTCAGGACCTATATGGACACTGTTACAAAACATTTTTCGACAAATTGAGTCAGATCTAAATAATAGGAAAAATATCAGTTGCTCATGGGAAGGCTGAGCTAATATAATAGAAATGACACTTTTGCCTAAATTAATTTACTTATTCAGTGTCATACCAATCAAACTATCAGAAAATATTTATAGAGCTAGAAAAATAAGTTCATCTGGAAGAACAAAAGATCAAGAATATGAAAGAAATTAATGAAAAAAGAATGAAAGGAAGATGACCTAGCTGTACCCATATCTAAAACTATACTATAAAGCAGTAATCATCAAAACTATTTGATACTGGCTAAGAAATAGGGTGGTGGATCAATGTAATAAGTTAGGTACATAATACACAGTCGTCAATGACTATTGTAATCTATTCTTTGATGAACCAAAAGACACAAGCTTTGGGGATAAGACCAAACTCTTTGACAAAAACTACTGGGAAAACAGGAAAATAATATGTCAGAAACTAGACATAAATTTCCATCTCAAATCATAAGGAAGAAAAGGTTGAAATGGGTGCATTATTTGGACATAAATGGTGATACCATAAACCAGCTTATTAGAGCAAGGAATAGATTACCTGACAGATCAGTGGAGAAGGGAAGAATTTATGACCAAACAAGAGATAGAGAACATTATGAAATGCAAAACATATTTTTATTACATTAAATTAAAATTTTTACACAAACAAAGCCAATGCAATCAAGATTAGAAGGAAAACACAAAACTAGGAAACGATTTTTACTGCCAGTGTTTCAGATATAGGTCTTGTTTCTAAAATAGGTAGAAGACTGTGTTAAATTTAATAAGAATACAAGTCATTCCCCAATTTATTTATTGTCAAAGGATATGAACAGATAGTTTTCTGATGAAGAAATTAAAGCTATCTATAGTCATATAAAAAAAAAACTCTTAAGTATCTATTGATTAGAAAAATGCAGATTAAAACAACTCTGAGGTATCACATCACACCTACTGATTAGCTAATATGCCAGAAAAGAAAAATGATCAATGTTGGAGAAGATGTGGGAAAATTAGAAGACTAATGCTTTGTTGGTGGAGTTGTGAACTGATCCAACCATTCTGGAGAGCAATTTGGAACTATGCCCAAAGGGCTATAAAAATGTGCATACCCTTTGATACAATAATACCACTAATAGGTCTGTATCTCAAAGTGATCATAAAAAAGGGAAAATGACCCACATATACAAAAATATTTATAGCAGCTCTTTTTGTGGAGGCAAAGTATTAGAATTTGAGGGGATGCCCGTTAATTGGGGAATGACTGAACAAGTCGTGGTAATTGAATGTAATGATGTGCAGGCAAATTTCAGGAAAAACCTGGAAAGACTTACATGAACTGATACTGAATGAAGTGAACAGAACCATGACAACATTGAAGTAACAGCAACAGAATGTGATAATTAGTTTTGAAAGACGTGTCTCTTCTCAGCAATGCAATTCCAAACAATTCCAGAAGTCTTATGATGGAAAATGCTATCCACATCCAGAGAAAGAGCTACGGAGTCTGAATGAAAATCAAAGTACACTATTACTTTTGGTTTTTTCTCTTTTCTCATTCTTCCTTCGCAACATAACTAATATAGAAATATAATTATTTAGTATGGTTGTTCATATATAGACTATATCCCATTGCTTGTTGCCCTGTGGAGGAGAGAAAGGTGGGAGAAGGGGAGAAAAAAAGTGTAACTCAGAAATTTTGAAAACTATCTTTACAAGTAATTGTAAAAAATAAAATACTGTTAAGTGAGGGTAAAAAGAATTGTAAGTCAAAGGGATGCCCATCAATTTGGGAATAACTAAACAAGCTGTGATATATGATTGTAGTGGGATATTTTTGTGTTATAAGAAATGACAAGCAGGATTATTTCAGAAAAACCTCAAAAGAGTTTGAAGAACTGATACAAGTATACAGAACTAGGAGAATTGTACATAGTAACAGCAATATGGTTTGATGAAGAAATGTAAATGACTTAGCTCTTCTTTGTAAAAAAAAAATCCAAGACATTTCCAAAGGACTAATGATGAAGCATACTATCCACTTCTAGAGAAAGAACTCATATTGATTGGATATAGACTGAAGCATACTATTTTTCATTTTTTCTTTCAATTTTTTCTTTTATTTGAGTCTTCTTCTACACAATGTTTTACATAATTGTACATGCATAATCTATATCAGATTGCTTGCTAAGTGAGAAATCAGAGGAGTAAGGGATAGAATTTTTAATGTAAAACTTTAAATAGAAATGTTTTTAAAAATTGGAAAAACTGAAGAAGTAGAAGCTAAGAGACTAAGTTACTTGCTCAGAGTTATACTGCTAATAAATTTCAGACAAGGAATCTGAAAGATTTCAAAGAGTCTGCAAATGTCACAAAGAGACTCAGCATTTGCTCTAAGGAAAGAAAAAATCTTGTATGCCTTAAAAATAGTTAAGTGGTCCAGGGGAAGAGCCAATATGGTGGAGTTGAGGAAACACTCAGCCAAACTCTCTCAACATTCTCCTCTAGTAACTTAAATATAGCACCTCAAATTGAATTCTGTAATTGCAGAACCAACAAAAGGTCATTGTCTAACATTATTCCAGCCTGAGACAACTTAGAAGTTTGGAAGGAAAGATTTTCAACCTGAGTTGGCTCATAGCCCAAGTGGATAATACCCTAGTGGTTGAACTAGGTAGTGGCAATAGCAGCAGCAGTACCACCACCAATTTTAGGAGCTCTCAAGCCAGAGATGGTTCCAACATGGAACGCATCATGAAGGCCCAGGCATTGAGAGATAACTCCACAATGGGTTACATGACGGCCAAGAAGCACTTGGAAATAAACCCAGACCACCCCATTGTGGAGACTCTCAGGCAGAAGGCCGAGGCTGACAGGAACGATAAGCCTGTGAAAGACCTGGTAGTGCTGTTTTTTGAGACAGCTCTGCTCTCTTCAGTTCTCTCCCTTGAAGATCCCCAGACTCACTCAAACCGAATTTACCACATGATTAAGCTAGGTCTTGGCATTGATGAGGATGAGGTGACAGCAGAAGAACCCAGTGCTGCTATTCCTGATGAAATCCCTCCACTTGAAGGAGATGAAGATTCATCCCGCATGGAGGAGGTGGATTAGACGAACTTCTGCATCAGACCCCCACCCTCTGTATAGTTCCTTGTGTTTTCCCACAGCAGCAGTTAGAGGCCCTGTCCTTGCCTGGCTCCATCTGCCAATGTCTAGTGGTATTTTTTTTTCCTCCTGTTTTCCAGTGTATTAGGGCAGGGCTTACAGGGTCCCTGTTCCCCCTCTCCTGATCTTGGGGAGTAGGATGTTGTGTATTGTGGGCTGTTAATGTTTATTTTGTTCTGAAATTAAAGTATGCAGAATAAAGAGAATGCAGTTTTTACACACACACACACACACACACACAAAAAAAAAACTTCTCAGAAAGAGATCACAGGGAACCCTTGTGCTAGCATTGAATGCAGGACCACATGCTGCTTAACAACTCCATTTTCTACATGCATTTCTGGCTCATAGTTCAAGGAAGGGAAGGGAGGAGAACTTTTAGATAAGAGGGAGCAGGATCTTTGAATGAATGTTATGTTTTTACATGTAACTGGTCATTATTTAACAAAACACACACACACAGACAAGCACACACAATTAAATGTCTTCTCTCCCAGAGTAGTGTCAAACTCAAATTGAAATGGTTATCTAAGGCTGAGTATAGACTTAGAAAACCATAAATTAAAATGATCTAAGTTGTATTAAATTTTAAATGATTTTGTTAAATATTCCCCAATTACATTTTAACATGACTTGAGCTATTTAGGAGTTTTGCTGTCCAGGAGTCTGTCCAGTTAGTCTATAGACTAACTGCAGATAGATAAACAGCAATTCAGAAGATAGGGCTGCACATCATAACATATAACCTTATTCTAAAAGAGAGATTGGATTCTCCTTTGTCAGACTATCTAATGAATCAATTGTAGAGAGTAATTCTAAATTATATTATTATATGTATTTGGTACATAAGTGTTATGGAGTAGAAGCTAGCAGTTCTAGACAATGTTTTTCTTTTGAGCTCTAAAACTGTGACTCTCAGGATAATTCACATCAATTTAATTTCTATAAATCCTTATCAATATAATAGTAAAAATTACAATAAAGAAAATGACATTTAAGGTAAATTTTACAAAAATAAAAAAAACAGACAAACAATGAATTAAGTACAACCGAACTTTTGTAATTTGTGCCACAGCTGAAGTTGGAGGACAGCTGTATTAGGATAGATTTATTGTACATTGACAATGATTGGGATTGCATGGAAAAAGTCCAAAGTTGGTTTTGTGGGTAAGAGATCAATTACCTGTGAGCAAAGAGACTGCTTAAGTCATGTTCATTTTCTAGCACTATTTCAAAGTGAAGAAAACAGAATAAAAATATTTTAATTTTGGAAAACAATTTAAATATAAACAATAACCTTTGTTCCTTTAGCTTATCTCCCTTCACCTTTGTGGTACCATGGAAGTCACCTGTTAATAACAGTATTCTGGCAATGTGACCAATGAGAACAACTTATGACTTAAGTGTCATGTTTATGATATTTAATTGACTTTTTTAGAAAAAGAATTAGAATTTGTTTTTCATAATGTGTTTATGTTTTAGGAGTCAACATGTCTTTATTAGGAAAATGTTTTCATAATAAATGCAATAAAATATTGCAGTGAAATATAAATAAACTTTAATGAACTATTTATATGTGTCTTATTACATATAAAGAAAAGCATACAATGAAAAACATAATACTAGTGGCATTGCAAGATTATTCATATTTTGTCTTTTTTCTTCTTTGAAGATGAGACTTTTGATACCTATTTTCCTATGGAAAACTGTAAATCATGATTTTTAAGGTCCTCATCAATTTATATGATTCCATCATTCTAAGTTTAATTTCCTTTGCTCTTATCAGTCTTTGAAACACCGATTATTGAACACTGTCTCATACTAAGAATATCAGTACTGTGTCACTTTGTATAGATAGATATCCATATGCCTCTAAACATTGTCACTTGGAAAGATGATTGTCCCCAGGCTATGTTCAGAACTTCTATATCAAATGTACAATCACTGTTATTTACCAAAGGCCAATGATTGCTGGACTGGAGAGCATTTTCCATTTTTAACCTGCCTGGAATTACATTTTTTGACAAACATTAAGCCATCATATTTTCTAGATATATATTTTATAGTAGAATTGCTGATACTCTGTTCTCTACCCAAAATGGAAGAACTAAAAATTTTATGATTCCAAGTCTTAGTAGATTCAGGTAAAAGGCTATAATAGGTACAAAGAATAGTCTGTAGTTTAGCATCAAATTTCAGACTTTCCCAAAAGGAAGAGAATTTAATCAACTTATAGCACAGTGCTAGCCTGTTCTCAATATTCAGAATGTGAAGGCGTATGCCCTAGCTTGCAATTCTCTCAGCCTATGGAAGTAATTAGAGCAGCTGTAGGTGGAGTGACTAATTGGCCTTTAAGAAAGAGTAAGTGAGTTGATCTGGCAATAAATTTTTAGAGGGAGAATTATTCCTATGGTGCTGCTAATCTGTAAACCTATTTGTGCCCACTATTATTTCAACAAGGGTAAGTACTCTTGGAACTTACTTATCAGAAGTCCTTGGAAGTCAGCATTAACACCAGCAGAATTAAAATAATGCTTCAGAAAATATTTTATGAATTTGCTGTTGTGACCCATTATATTTCTCTGGCTGATATTTTATAGTGGTCTGAGTTTGGAATGTCATTCTTAATTCACAAATAGCTTTTGGTTTAAATAGTGCTGGATATAGAAAGCCATTATGGTTTATACTCAGACTATACAAAAAATTCAAGAGGTCTGTCCATCACCAATATCAGCCAACTAATCATTAAAGAAGAATTTATTAAGCATCCCCTGTGTTTCAGGCATCTTGTTTGTATTTTTGAAATTTGAAGATGATTGAAATATTATGTAACATAACAGAAGATTCTTTTTAAAAAATCCATCCTATAAATTATCCAGAAAATTAATCCTACTGGTTTCCATGTATAGCAGGTTTAGATTAAAAATAATCTTGCTTTGACTCTAGATCTAGGAGGAAGAGGAATAAACATAATACAGTGTATTCTATGGACCAGGCACTGTGCTAAGCATTTTATAAATAATGTTTCACTTAACTCTCACAGAAACCAAGAGAGATAGGTGCTGTTTACATCCTCATTTTACAGTTAAGGAAACCAAGGGAAACAGAGGTTAAATGACTTGTCTTGGGTTACCCAAATAGTAAGTGTCTGACTCCAGGTCCAGTATCCACTGCATCACCTTGCTGCCCCTATTTTAATGGAAAGTGTATTTTGTTTAGATGCCTAGATTCTAAGTCTACCTCTGTCCCTTCCTAAATTGTATGACCTTGGGCAATCCATTTAACATTTGCTAACCTCATCTTCCACATTTATAAAAATGACTATAATTGTATTATATTTTCTCTTTAAAAAGTCTTTGTTACAAGAGATTGTTCTCTAGGTAGGGGAAAAAGAGCAAGATAGCTAACACGAAAAGTTATCCATTTTAAAAGGAAAAGAAAGTATATGATGCTTCTATTTATTGATTCATGGAGAGAAATAAATGGTGTGGCAAGTATAGATGGGTTATGGGTGGTACAAATGCATAGGTGCTTTTTATGTACATAAAATATTAGTGTTCACTAGCTCATTTACTCTCTTCAGTTTTAAGTAAAAGAAATATTTCATTGTCCTACTAAATATAATGATACAAATGACTATAGGTTTTGGACATAGTGCTTTGACATTTCATGCCAACCAAAACTCTGTAGTTTTTTTATACCATTTTCAACTCCTTTCCCTTGATCATTTTTTTGCTTTTTTTTTGGAGGACAATTTGGGTTAAGTAACTCACATGGCTAGGTTTTTGTTTGGGTGTGCATTAGGTGTCTGAGGCCGGATCCGAACTCAGGTCCTTCTGACTCCAGGGCCGACGCTCTCCTCACTGTGCCACCTAGCCTCCCTATCCCCTTGATAATTTATCTTGATTTCCATTGCACTGCCCTCACCTTGTTCTCTTTTTACATCTCTGACTACTAATTTTCAGTTTCCTTTCTTGGTAAATATTAATTCTTCACTCTCTAATTATGAATGTCTTTCAAATTCTGTCTTGAACCTTATTCTTTTCTCTTTTTTAATTTTCCAACTCAAGGAGCTCCCTTTCTTTCATTTTTATAACCTCATTCAATTTGGGCAGATAGGTGGCACAATGGATAGAAAGCCAGGCCTGGAGTCAGAAAGACTCATCTTCCTGAGTGCAAATCCATCCTCAGATACTTATAAGCTATATGACCCTGGGCAAGTCACTTAACCCTATTTGATTAAGTTTCCCCTCTGTAAAATGATGGAGAAGGAATTAGCAAACCACTGCAGTATCTTTACCAAGAAAACCCTAAATGGGGTCATGAAGAGTTGGACATGATTGAAATGACACAACAATAACATTCAATTTAACTCAGTTTAACAAGCACACCTGTGCAAATGACTTGCACACCTAGTTCCAATATCTCTTAAGAGTTATAGTTCTCCATTCCATTGTTCCATTGAACATCTTCCCTTAAATGTCCCACTGATAACTCAAACTTAACATATTCAAAATAGAACTCATTATTTTCCCCAGATTATTTGCCCACAGCAAACCACATCACCTCAAAAATTCCCTGTTTCTGTTGAAGGTTCAGTCATTCTCCCAGTCATTCACTTTGAAACTTTAAACTCATTGCTGACATAAGTTTCTAACCTGACTCAACAACCTCTGTCCCATAATTTCCCTTCATCATATTGACATTATCCTAATTTACAACCTCAGTACCACTTCTGTTTTAGTGGTATAGCAGCTTACTTGCATTTTTTGTCTCTAGCTTTTCCCTCCACAAATACATCATTTATACAACTATGAAAATAATCTTTCTAAGATGCAAACCTGAGTACATCACTCCCTTTAAAAATAAAACAAACAACAGAATCTTTTAGCAGCTTCTTATTACCTTGTGACAAAATATCAGTTGCAAAGCCTTTCTCCCTCTACTCCCTGCCACCTATCTTCCTAACTTTGATATTTCTGTTAAGCTCATCAGATCCCCAGCAGTCTTGTCTCTTCACTCAACCTCACCACACTCCCATATTCAGTCAGCAAGTCCCATCTGTTCTACTTCCACAGCATCTTTTACATTTATTCCCCTTCTCTACTCAAACAGGCACACAATTCTAGTTCGGGCTATCGCTACCCCTTGCCTCAACTATCAAAATAACCACCTAATTAATATCTTCGCTCACACTAACCCTCAGCAATCTATCATCCACAAAGTTGTCAAAGTAGTATTCTTAATGCACATGTCTAACCATGTCATTCCTCTTCTCAAATACACTTCATTGGTCCTTCCTCTGGGCATAGATCAGCTTTATAATGATGATGATGATGATGATGATGATGATGATGATGATGATGATAATAATAATAATAATAATAATAATAGCAGTATATAGCGCTTTAAGATTTACAAGGTACTTCATGTTATTTCATTTGATCCTCACAAACTCCTGCATTTTAGGTGCTATTATTATTACCATTTTATGTTTGAAGACATAGAGTCTAAGAGAGGATAAGAGAATTGTTCTTAGTTACCGACCTAGTGTCTGAGGCAGGATCTGAACTCGTCTTCCTAACTCTAAGCCTAACAATCTATAAAAACTAGCTGCCCAAACATTAATAAGGGTATAGATGTAAGCTATCTTTCCAGTTCACATACTTCTAGTCAAAATTAAACATTAGCTATTCCTTGAAGTAGGCCAATCTCATCTTGCTTCTTTTTCTTCCCATTGGTTGTACCCCAAACCTGGATTATACTCCCTCTTCTTCTCCCACTTCCATATTCTTTGTCTTTCTTAGAGCCTTATCTTGCTCTTCCTCTGTAAAGACTTCCCTGATCTCTCAGATGCTAGTGTTCTCTCCCTACTCAGATATTCCTAGAGCATCCTTTTGATCCTGCTACCTGACTAATCTTGTATTCTACTTTGAGCATCCATGTTATATCTGCCTGGGACATATAAGCTCCTTCAGGACCAGGACTCTTTGAGTTCTGTCTCTGTATCTCCAAGGCTTAGTACAGTACCTTATGTATAGGAATTGTTTAATAAACATTAGTTTAATTGTCATTGTTTGTTGAGCCAAAATAGCATGTTGTTTCCTGAAAGCATATGTGTATACAAGTGGAAAGAGATTAATAATTATTGGTTGCCAAAGCTTGTCCTTCTGAGGGAATGTTTTTAGAACTTTTATATTCAGTAAGTAGTCCCTGAAGCCAAAAGAATTTAGCATGAAGACGATGAGTTAGGGTTGGAACTTAAATAGGTTAGGTATGAAGCTTTTATATCCATTTTAAAGTCTTATGTTCTATTTAAGAGGGTTTTTGTTTTTGTTTGTTTGTTGCAAGATTGTGCTCTTTAAAGAAGAGCACAAGGATGCCATTCTCTTATGAAAAAGATCATTGTATGTTAGTAGCAAAAATGCAAAAATTAATAGGAAGCTGTAGCCCTTAGGGTTTAATGAGGTAAGTTTGGGTGTGGGAAGGAAATAAGCATTTTTCTAGCACCTTCTATGTGCCAGGCACTGTGTTAAGTAAATATTATCTCATCTGATCCTCACAACAACTCTGAAAGGTAAATATTATTAGCTCTAATTTACTGTTGAGAAAACTGAGGCAAACAGAGGTTAAATGATTTGCTCAGAGAGACACAACTGATTTGAACTCTGATCTTTTTGACTCTAGACCCAGAGCTCTATACACTAAGGACCAGCAGAGCATGTGTCAAAGGGAGTGGAAGAATTGGGTTGGGTGAATGGGAGCACTGAACTAAAGCTTTGACCCATTTAATAATTTAATTTAATTCTTGCTAGAAAAAGGTAGTCTTGAGTTTCATGCCAGTGACTTATAGATACATTACATGGCAGTAATCTTTTCTGTCTTGATGCTTAAACCAGATGGAAGGGAAAGGCATAGCTCTGAAGAGAGACAGGATAAAGGTCTCTGGTCAACTGTTTCAATAGCTAGGTAGAAAATGTTGAGATAGCAGACCACTACTTCTGTAAAGAAAACTCCAATCCAGGAGCCTAGGGAGTCAGTATTTGATTTTAAAGTACTTAAAGGGCTTTCTTTTCCCCATCTTAGCTATAAGTAAGAAGATATTGTCCATTCCTCCATCAGTCAAATGAGAGAATGCAAATAAAGCTCTTTGAATACCTTAAAGTACAACACAAATGCTAGCTATTATTATTTCCATCATCATTATCATTATTGGGTATCATTATCACTATCTCTCTATGGAAAATAGGAAGCTTAGTTGGAAATGATTCTACAGGAGCTTGTAAAATGAAGTGGTGTGTGGGCTACAATTAGAACTACTTGGTAAATGTGGAAGCTTATTTTGGAAGGGAATGTTAAAGAGTAGGAAAAAGAGTAGTTGAATGTATTTTTTTCAGTTTTATTCTAAGTAATATCACCTCTCATGTTTAATAGCTCATTGATAGATGGTTTATTGAAATGTTCCATGGATAGAACATAATAAACTATTATATTGAGGGGGAGCGGAGGAGGATAGAATCATGGCTTTTCTACCCACAAGGACATAGAAATGCATCTCTCTGCTAGTTCTGCCCCCTCTTGCTTTTTATTCTGGTTGAAGACATAGTCCTCCGCAGTAACCTGTGGAATGCTAGTTGTGAACAACATAAACCTGTTACAACTTTGCCATGGAGAACCTCTGCCTCTGCTTATGTTGCTGTCATCTGACATAGCTCCCCATGGTGCCTCTTCTTATTTTCACTGACTGCCCATTCTAAGGATAATACTTAGATCAAAATTACATTTTTTCCAATTTTACTTTATCTTAGGACCTATCTTCATGCCTTCATGTCAGGTCCCAGTGGGTCCTTCTCTCCTTTGGCCTCTTGTTATTGTTCCATTCTCTATTGTCCACTCACTTCCTTTTGCTCCATCTGGTGCTTTGCACACTGAAGCTGTGTCTAAACTGGAAGTCTGGCATTACCTACATCTTTTTATCATACATAGTATAGAAAGATGAAATGTAGAGGTGTTCTAAATCCAGAAGTTACAGTAGAAGTCATAGTTTAGACCATAACAGATATAACAGATAAAATGTGGGATTAGAGACCTTTCTATCCATCTGTCCATGTGTATGTGTATGTATCCGTTTATGTGCATGTTGTCTCTTGCCTATATGCCACCCTATCTGATATGTTCTGATGGCCTTCTCTGTATCCTCATCCTATCCTTCCTTATGTGCTCTGTATTACTGCTGACACCAATAAAGTGAGAGTTAATTTTATGAGAAGAAAAAAGCACAGAAGTATTATTAGAAGAAGCTTATTAGTAGCAGAAGAGAGAAAGAAAAAAATGAACTTGTACAGGGCGGCTAGGTGGCGCAGTGAGTAGAGCGCCTGCCCTGGAGTCAGAAGGACCTGAGTTCGGATCCGGCCTCAGACACTTAACACACACAAACAAACAAACAAAAAAAAAACCTAGCCGTGTGACCTTGGGCAAGTTACTTACCCCCAATTGCCCTGCAAAAAAATGAACTTGTAGGAAAGAAAAAAAATTGTTTAGGATCAAAGAATTATTGTTGTAAGTAAAAGACTGGTTTTGCTATAGTTCTTTAACTTAATCTGTTCAGATATAATCATAAAAATTATATACTTCAAACTGATTGGAAACTGGTTTGCTTAATTTATCACTAAAATTGTGTTTACACATGGAAAAATAATTCTTGTTTTGTATGAATTCAACCTTAAATGAATTCCATCAAACTTTTTTTTCTTCCCTCCCACCTTTGATTCTCTGTATGTAGAAATTAGCTTACTAGTAGTATTACTGTTATTGTTAAATAGTTTAAATATGTTTCATAATTTTCCCCGTAATTTTATATGTGAATGTTAATGGAAGTTCAGAAACTACATTTTTTAAATGCATATGCAAAGGGGGTGTCTACACAAATGAACTGGCTATACAGAATCCTTTTAAAGAATAAGAAGGTTGAATTCAGTGAAATCACTTATTTTTTCTTCTGTTATGTTTTGCTTTTGGTTTGTGTCAGAGGTGAAATTAAATTCTGTCATTCCATTTAACAATATTTATTAAAAATAACTGTGATGTATATGTATGCAATATATAACCACAGATAAACAAAAAAAATACCTCCATCCCCAAGAAATTTATAGCTCACTGGGGGATAAAATATGCAGTCATTGAGTCAATTAGTCAGTTCACAAGAATATATTAAGTGCCTGCTATGTGTCTTGCACTGTACTAAGAGCTAGAGATAAAAAGAAAAGAACAGGTCAAATTCAGTCTCAGACACTTATTAGTGTGATCATAGAAAAATCACTTAACCTCTGTCTATCTCAGTTTCCTAATCTGTAAAACCACACCCCCCAGAATTAGAAGGGTAAAATGAGATAATATTTGTAAAATACTCTGCAAATTTTAAAGCACTATGTAGCACTGCTGCTGCTGCAACTACTGTTACTGCTACTACTCCATACTGCCAGACTCCTTTCTAAAACAAAACAAAACAAAACAAAAACCTACAAATTTGCAATTCTACCAGTAATGCATCAAATCCATTCATGTATTTTCCACATATCCTTTAGATCTGAATTTTTTCAATGCTGTCATATAAAATATGTCCTTAGAGTTTTTTGTGAAATTAATATCTTTAATAGTTTAGCATTTCTCAAGTAATTAAAGACAGGTTTAAATTCCTCTTTTCCAAAATGTTTATTCATATCATTTGACCATTTATCAACTACAGAATGGAAGTTGCTTCCTAAATTTTATCGGTGTCTTAGATTGTTGAGAAGTTTAGTTTCTAGGTCATATTTTACCTACTTCTCAATCTATTATTTTTTAAATTATGTTTTATATGATTTTTTTAATTGTGATATAGTTTAGAACTCTGTGATAGCTCTAGTAAACCCCTCTTTACATTCAATAAACGAGTCATCTTCCTGCATAATTAAGTACAAAATTACATTTCTTTTTTGTGTTTTTTCAATTTTTAAAATTTGTCATCTACCAATAATTTACTGATTTATATACTTTCAGATATGGGTCTGAATTTATTTTCTATCAAATGAATGAATAATTCCTATCAAAGTTAAGATAGAGATATCCTAGTGCATTTGCAAAAGAATCCTTTCCTCAGTTTGTATTTTTTCTAGATTTCCCAAATAACAATACTTAGCATTTTCTTGTAATACTGATGAGAGTTGCACTGTCATTGAGAGTTTTAACACTGTTCTACAACCAGCATTCTCAAATATACTGAGACTAAGCAATTTGTCTTTTCATGGAAAACTTCTATTTCTTATTTGAAACATTTTCTCTACTACCTTGCACCATAGTATATGTGAATCCATGCCTCAGAAGCAACTAAAAGAGGAGGTGTGCATGTTTCTGTTCAGTAGCCTTGTCAATACATAAAGAACTTTGATTAACCAGATAGGTCACAGTTACTTCTTTGTTTCAAACCTTAACATTGAGTAAAAATTCTATTGGACTTGTGGACCTGACACAGAACATTGTGAGCAGTCAGATTGTCATATGCTGTAATACATATTTGGCACTTAGGGCATACCATCATATGCCATTATCTATTTGTATTCATATTTCATGTCTTCCCACTAAAATTTTCAGGGGCAAAACCCATGTATTTGTTTTTACATGTATCTTGGGTATCCATTCTTTCATGTGGATAAATATGCTCATGTGTCTATATACATATATGTATAATATGCATGTGTAGATCCATATACATACACAGATAGACACACATATACACATGTGCAGATTCCATCAACATAGTTAAAACCTTAATGTGGAAATCCCCTCCATTAGTGTAATACCAATTATTTATAGTGCAAGAGAGTTGCCTATGACATGGGAGGATTTAGTCACTTGTCCATGATCACATTGTACATGGTACATATTAGACGCGAGTCTTGAATTGATACTTCGTTTTTTAATCTAAGGCCCAGTCATCTAGCCATTGGGCCATGCAGCTTCTAAATTCTGTGACTTTTGCCATATATTGATACTTGCTCCATACAGAATATCTTTTTTCTAATTACATAAAATTTATAACTGCATGATTATGGCAACTTGGGGAAAATGGAAAGAAAAAGTAACAGGAGGAAAGAAGAAGAAAGTAAAGAGGGATCAAGGAAGGGAAGGCAAGACAAGTACTGAGTTTTTCTTCCTAGTCTATCCTAGGTCTTAAAATTCAGTGCCTATATCCTGCTTCATGAATCCAGTTCAATAATCCTTGTGAATTCTGACACTAATATTTGATTATGATTTTGGCTCTTTTGGGCTACTGAAGTCCTCAGTCTGTGACAAATCAATGTGAAAATTAAAAATTGCAATAGCATCTTTAGTCTATAATCCTAGTAAAAATGTCACCAACTCATACTTAATTAGCTATCATTTCAGACTGGAAAAATCATCTAATTACATTGTATTTCCAAGTATATGAGGTCCTTGATCAACAGACAAGAGCTTGAATTCCCTGAGGGATTATTTTTCCTTTAATCATTTCATCTATGAAATTAAATTTCTCCCTTTGGCCCAAAATTGTGATTTCATTTTGGAATGAAGTATGAAAAATTTGGGGTAGAGAAATCTTGAACATTGATAACAAGGGGTTAAGAAAAATAAAATGTCATATTCTCCACATCAGGGGAAAGTAGTGATTTGGCAGTATAATAGCTCATTTTAATTGTTCAATTGAATTTCCTTATTCATTACTTTTGGATGAGGATTTGATATTCTTTTAAGGAGCAATAAATATCACAAAAGGTCAAAAATGAAGACGCCACTTTCATACAGCCATAAATTACACTATAAATGAAATATGGCCAACGTGTTCTTAGTGTAATATATTTCCTTTCATACTAAATTGTAGAATAATGGACAATGGAATCCTGTAAATAAATAATACATCTGTGTAGCACAGAGTACAAAAGAGAGCTGAGGAAATTCTCAAAATAATCTGGCTTCAGTCATTTGTACTGATGCTTGCTGACTGGGTCGGTCTATCATGTCTTAAATCCACTTTGAGGTAGGAAGTATTCCAATGAGTCATCTATACAAATGACATAAATTAGAGCTTCACCAAATTTCTACTGTCTTCTATACTATGTACACAGGTTACAGAGAAACAGTTCTTATAATGATTATTTGTTGAGGCTATATTTCATCATTATCTGCTAGAAAGATTATCAATCTTAACCAACTGATTTCTTTCTTAAAAATTAATCTTTACTTTCTGTTTATACAAGAAGGATTAAGGATCATGAAATTATTTTCCCTAGTCATTTACCACACTTTCTTCAACAAGTTTTTTTTAAATACCTGTTACATGCACAACCTTATATTAGGTGTGATACAAAATTAAGACATAGGCCCTGCCTTCGGGAAGCTTAAAGTTTAGTGGGAGATAGAATTTGCTCACAAATAACCACAGTAAAAAATAAAAATATTACTTGTAAAATACGTAAGAAAGGTGTAAGCAATGTGGTACTTGTGGTTGAAGGGGGAATGTTTGAAATTTTGGGTAAGATCAAAGAAACCTTCCAGTTAATTAGCTGATTGGTTAGAAGTAAATGCACTGCTGATAGATTTGTCTTATTTTTTTTTAAATAAATTTTGTCCTGAAGTACATTTGACTCTCTCTTTTCTTTTGAATAAAGTAATATTCTTTGCCTGGCATTTAAGGGTTTGTGGGCTTCCCATAACATGACACCATCTTATTGGTTTGTCTAGGACAAACTGAACCACTTGTGACAAGTTTGATTTATAGCAGGGTATCATGATCAGAAACAATTCTGGAATTTTGCTATGGCTTAGATCATCCAGAGGATGAGCACAAAGGATTGTTATTATGCTAAGCTTAGGGAACAGCCTGCTTGCTGGGCCTTAGTTTTGAAAAACAGGATGTCTCCTAGTATCTCGACAACTCCCAGACAGTTATGATATTGTCCTCCCTTGGGAATCTTTTTTCTCAAGGATAAACATGGCTAAAGTTTCTTCAATCAGTATATTATGGGATCAAGGCCCTCAACCATCGTGGTTGCCCTCCTGTCAATCAGTAAGCATTTATTAAGTACCTGGTATATTCCAGTCACCATGCTAAACACTGGGAATACAAAAAGGGATAAAAGGCAGTTGAGGGATCTTTGTTTTCACTCTTAAACAGTCAATACCATTTTATTATGTTTCTGCTGTAAGCTAGGCACTGTGTTAAGTGTTAGTGATAAATAAGTGGTAAAGACAGTCATTGCCCACAAGGAACTCACTCTGTAATGAGGAAGACAAAATTAAATATGTGTTAGCAAGCTATATATAGTATAAATGGGAAATAATTAACAGAGGGAAGACACTAGAATTTGGAGAGCTGGGTAAATGATTCCTATAAAAGGTGAGGTTTCAGTTAGACCTTGAAGGAAGCCAGAGAAATTTGGAGGTAAAGACAAACAAGGAGAGCTTTCCAATGCATAGGGGACAGTTGGAGAAAATGACTAAAGTGAAGAGATGGAGTATCTTGTTCTTAGAACAGTGAAAAAGGGAGTGTCATTGGATTGAAGAGCACATGGCAGTGAGTAAAGTATATGAAGACTGGGAAAGTTGAGGGGTGGGAAAACGGTTTGTTAGAACTCAGTTAAGAGGGCGACTAGGTGGCACAATGAATAGAGGACTAGCTGTGTGATCTTGGGTAAGTCACTTAACCCCCATTGCCCTACCAAAAAGCAAAACAAAATTTTTAAAAAGTTAAAAGGTTAGCTTCTTCATGCACTGTAAGACAACATGTTATGGTGGGGCGGCTAGGTGGCTCAGTGAATAGAGCACTGGACCTAGAGTGAGGAGGGCCTGAGTTCAAATGCAGCCTCAGACACTTAATACAAAAACTAGCCATGTGACCTTGGCCAAGTCACTTAATCCAAATTGCCCTCCAAAAAGAAAAAAAAAAAGAACTCAGTTAAGAAAGGCTTTGGATGACAAAGGATGTTGTAGTTAATCCTGGAAATGATAGGGGATTGCCAGAGTAGAGCTGACATGGTTGGATCTGTACTTTAGGACAATCATTTTAGAGGCTGAGGATTGATTGGACACTCTCAGCTTATCAAAGTTCATCAAGACATGGCACTCCAAATTTAACGTGCTACTCAGGCATGGTCTCATGAGTCCAGAGTGCAATGGGACTATCATCTCTCCATTCCTGGAAACAAGACCTCTCATAATGCAGCCTAATATCCCATTAGCTTTTTGTTGTTGTTGTTGTTGTTCACATGGACTACTTGTTCCTGACCTGTGAGAGAGCATCCCAAGCTCCTCATATTGGTCTCATCAGCCAGGGTCAGAGACATTGAAACTTGACTCTAGCATAGTGATGTCATTTTGGTCCTCTTTGAGAATGAAGGACAACAACCAATACTTTTTTGGACACCACACTACACTGATGATTCTCAGTCCAATAAAACCCCTGGATTTTCAGAATATTTGATGTCTTTTTATGCTTCTTCTATCTTACACTTGTAAAGTTGATTTTTATATACAAGAATACACTTTACATTTATTATCACTGTTTAATTTCATGTTATTAGATCCAGACCAATGCTTTACTTTGTCAATATGATTTTATATCATAATGCAATATATTAGCTACCCCTCCTACTTTAGTATCTCTGCAAATCTGATGAACAAACATAGCATCCTATGTCTTTATCCAAGTTGTTGATAAAAATGTTATACAGCACAGGATCAAACACCCATGGTATTCAACTAGAAACTTCCTGCCACTTTCATGTTGGAACATTAACAATTGTATTTGGAATTTGGTCATACAACCAGTTCTGAATCAATTTGATTATATCTTCTAATCTTTATTTCTCCATATTTAAAAAAAATCATGAACATTAGCTACATGCAAGAGATTGTTTCATTTAATCATATGCCCTTCACCTGCACATAACATGTGCCTAATAAATGTGTGTTGATTTGAAGGTAAATATTTCTTAGACAAATAGTCGTATTTTTAAAAAATCATGATGGACTAAAAACTACTTGAGACAATAAATAAATTTGGCAAAGTTGCAAGATATAAAATAAACCCACCTCGGCATTCCTGTATATTTCTAATGAAATTCAACAGCAAGAGATAGAAAGAGAAATCCCATTTAAAGTTACTGTAGACATTATAAAATATTTGGGAATCTACCTGCCAAAACAAACCCAGGACCTATATGAACACGACTACAAAACACTTTTACACAAATAAAGTCAGATCTAACTAATTGGAAAAACATCAATTGCTTGTGGCTGGGTTGAGCTAATATAATAAAAATGACAATTTCACCTAAATTAAATTACATATTTAGTGACATACCAATCAATTCACCAAAAAACTACTTTATAGAGCTAGAAAAAATAGTAACAAAATTCATTTGGAAGAACAAAAGGTCCAGAATATCAAGGGAATTAATGAAAAGAAATGCTAGGGAAGGTGGACTATTGATACCAGATTTTAATCTGTATTATAAAGCAGCATTCACCAAAATTTCTTGGTACTGGCTGAGTAATAGAATAGTAGATCAATGGAATAGATTTGGTACATGAGACTCAGCAGCCAATGACTATAGTAATCTGTTGGATAAACCAAAAGACCCCAGTTTTGGGGATAAGAACTCACTATTTGACAAAAACTGCTGGGAAAACTGGAATATAGTATGGCAAAAATTGGGCATAGACCATTATCTAACACAGTATAGTAAAATAAAGTCTAAATGGGTGCATGTTCTAGGTATAAAGGCTGATACTATAAGTAATCTGAGAAAGCAAGGAATAGTTTACCTGATTTTTGGAGAGGGGAAGACTTTGTGATTAAACAAGAATTAGAGAACATTATAAAATGAAAAATGGATAATTTTGATTACATTAAATTGAAAAGCTTCTGTACAAACAAAGCCAATGTAACCAAGATTAAGAGGAAAGTAGAAAATTGGGAAAGAATTTTTACAACCTATGTCTCTGATAAAGGCCTCATTTCTAAAATATACAAAGAACTGAGTCAAATCTAAAAGAATACAAGTCATTCCCCAAGTGATAAATGGTCAAAGGATATGAACAAGCAGTTTTCAGACGAAGAAATTAAAGATATCTTTAAGCATGTGATAAAATGCTTTAAATCATTAGTGATTAGAGAAATGCAAATCAAAACAGCTTTGAGGTACCACATCTCACTGGTCAGATTGGCTAAGATGACAAAACAGGAAAATGACAAGTGCTGGAGAGGATGTGGAAAAATTTGGACACTAATACATTGTTGGTGGAGTTGTGAACTGATCCAACCATTCTGGAGTGCAATCTGGAACTATGCCCAAAGGGCTATAAATAATTCCATATGCTTTGACCCAGCAATACCACTTCTAGGGTTGTATCCCAAAAAGATCAGAGAAGGGGGAGGAAGTCCCATATGCAAAAAAAATATTTATAGCAGCTCTTTTGTGTGGTGGCAAAGAATTGGAAATTAATGGTATGCCTATGAATTGGGGAATGGCTAAACAAGTTGTGGTATATAAATGTAATGGAATACTATGGTGCTATAAGAAACAAGGAACAGATGGACTTCATATTTACCTGGAGAGGCTTATATGAACTGTTGCTGAGTGAGAAGAGTAGAACCAGGTGAAATATGTACACAATTACAGACACAACATATGTGTGACTACCAGCTTTGATAGACTGGACACTTCTCAGCAATGCAGAATTATAAGTCAACTCCAAAAGACTCATGGTATAGAGAGATATCTACATTCAGAGAAATAACTAGAAAAAAGAGATTGAATGCAGATTGAAGCAAACTACCTGCTCTCTTTCTCTTTCTTGTTTGGTTTTGTTTCTTCTTTCCCATTGTTCATTCTATCCATTAAAATGCTTGTTTATAACCTCATTAATGTCTAATGTGAAAATATTTGCAGATCCTATACCTGGTTGGGGTGGAGGGGAAGGGAAGGGAGGGAGAGAAAATTTGAAACTCAAAGAACCAGGGAACTGAATCTTATAAACTAAAAGTAAACAAACAAATTAATAAAGACCAAAAAAAATCATGATGGACTTACCAAACTGAAAAAAATGTTAAATTTTTTTGATCATTTAAATCATTTAAAGTTAAACAACAACTAGACATGCAAAGTGGAGTATAGAATCAAGGAAATTTTCTAAATAGCTTAGGACAGATATATTTTAACTGCAATAATAAGAGACTATAACAGCCCCTTGCTCATGTTTATATCAAGCTATTGTAATAATTGATACTAGTAAAGATGGAATAATATGCTTTATTTGGTCCCAGTTCTTCCAAAGGAAACCCATAGGCTGTTGTTTTCATAGTGGAAGCACAATGAATATTTTTGATTGAGTGAATTTACCTGAATTATTACTCTTATTCCTATAAACATATACACATGAATTAAAATATCCTATGTCAGTAACATATCTTTTTCTACCTTTTAGAAAATGGTGTATCTATCCCTATAAGCTGTACAAGCAGCTTTCCAGAAGAATGTTACTGTGAACAGCTTTTAAGGTTCTAATTACACTGTATAGTGAACACTTTATTCCATAACAAATCAAAGCAAAACAGAGAAAATCAAGGTACAGCATTCACAATATTACAACTTATCACAGAATATCACAATATAATATTCACAATAGCTTATCACATTGTTTCTACCATAGTGGCCACAAAGTTTTAAACAAAGAGCAATCATCTCAAAGTACAATAGTCAAAGCCTTTCACTCATGGGGCATGCTTAGTTAACTCAATCAGTCACTTATTTAGCAATTAATTATTAAGTATCATTAATAACTAAGTACAATGATTAGAAAATGCACAGACCCTCTATCCCTAGGTCATGAATAAAATACAATTTCATCACTACTCAGTACCCACAGAGAGGTCTTTTCATCTTGACTCAAGGCAGGCAACTCTTACCTGAATCCACCAGTCACCTGGATTCAAAGGCAGACAGCTCCCAGCTCCTTGTCCATGTCTCCGAGTAAGTCCCACTCCACACTGAAGTTCACAGGGTCCAGTCCATCTCAAATCCTTAACAATTTTTCTTCCCAGGAATTCAAAGCTCAACCAAGCCACAAACAAAGTCTTAGCATCGCAATCATGCTTCCCCAGTCTTCTGCAGGTTGTTCAAAAGATGAGAATCACCTTATCCAGCACTGGAGGGGTGGGGGGTGGGGACAAGGGATGCTCCTGGGCTCCTCTTCAGAAGAAGCTCCATCACCAAAAGTTCTCAAGAAATTCTAACTCAGTTCTTGATACGCATTTCTCTTCTGTAGCTGCTCTGCCTCCAGATGCTGGTCCCAATAAATGTTGATTGTCAGTTCCTGGGGCTTTTCCTTATATACACGCAGCATTAGCTTCCTGTTTCAGCCAACCACTTCCTGTCACATCAGTAAGAGGAGACAGGAATTCATAATTTCTGTTTCCCCAACAGAGCCTTGATCAATTACTAAGTGCTAAGTACCTGCTACCTTTGCTTAACTTGAAACAAGGTGCTAAGTACCTGCTTACTTGCCAATACAAAAAGGGGTCTTCAAATTCAAATTACATTACCATTATAATCCCTATGAATGTCCCTTCTAAGAATATATACACTGGCACTTATCTGCAATATTATTATAATATGACTTCTGTTATGATAAGCTGTATTTACTGCAGTTAAAAAACTGAAAGTCTAGTAAAATAATTAGGAATCAATCACCTCAAACCCACATCTCCTTACATTTTACCACTGATTAGTTTTTAATCTATAGAGGCTCTCTTCATCGGCATTTGCTTCTACATTAGTGGAAATTTGATGTTTTTTCTTTATGACCCATATATGCAATTTATTTAGTACTAGATCATACATTTTTAGCAAATTAGGTCCTATGTTCATTAAATGTGAGCTCTATATTTCTAATAAATGAGTGCCTAACATTTTTTACTTAAATGGTGCATGAACTAAAAATCAACAAAGGGACTTTTATGGGCTTTCTTCATGTGAATCTGTTCATAGTATTAGCAATAAACATAATGTTAAAGAATGCAAAGTACTGGTAAATGGAGAAATAATAACCATTATCTTCTTATACATAGGCTTTTTTTTTCTCTTTTGAGAGGGGTTATAGTAAAACAAGCCCTTTCTGGTTATGTCATTAAAAGCATATGGAGTCAAGGAACAAGAGCAAGATGAATTAAACTAAAGCTTTCTAGAACAAATGCTCCTCATGAAAAGAAAGGCCCTGGCAATAAACATCAGGCCATTAGCCTTATAATCATAATATTATCCACAACAACCACTAACGTAAAAACTCTAGAGGCAAAGTGCTCTTGAGAGAAAAATGGCTTTAAGATGAAACAATTAGGTTCTTTATAATGTATTGGATGGCCACGCCTAAAAAAGTAGTATTTTGAGTCAAAAACTTACAGAGATGCCTCCAAAGAAATACAACAGGGTTCTTCTTTCCTTTGTCATCCAGTTGAAATGTTTATGACATAAGCATATGGCATTTCTCTTACCATCCAAGCAGGTGGGCAGTCATATTATTATGCTTTTATATTTATAGAAACTCAAGTTCAGAAAATTTTAAAGTCCATAGTCACCCAGCTAGGAATAGTTAGATCTAGGATTGAAGGGTCAGGTCTTCTGATTCAAAATATGATGCTCTTTTTACTATATGTCACTGTTTTGATAAAAATATTAATGTTTTAGGAAGCCTTAGAGAGAGCAAATACCCTAAACAACATTGGTCAATCATTATTTGGAACAATACTATATCATAATGCAATAATGCATTGCAATCAGATGTAATACTATTCTTGGTAGTAGCTACCTCTTTCCCCTGGCAAATTTCTTCACTCTCTGGTTAATGGAAAACAAGTCTGGAGGAAAAGAAAATGAGGAAGTGGTATCATAGTAGGAAAGAGATTGCTAACTTGCCACTCACCACCTCTATGCCCTTTTTCCTCTTCTGCATTTTGTATCCCAGGGAGAGAAGAAAATGGAGTAGTGGAGTACAGAGGATGATGGGGGGTGACTCAGCTAGAAGAGAGAAGATAGGAGTATAGCAGAATTTTTCAGCATCAGCCTTGTCCTTAGCTCTCTCCCAACATTTTTAAGATATTATAATTCAAATGTTGACTTCCAAAGAATTTATCTTCCACTTAAAACAATCCTATAGAATTTACGGTCCTGTTTTTCTATCACATATTGTTTTCTTAACATTATTTTTCCTCATGGCATTTTAGCATTGGGAGAGGAGGAGTATACCCTTCTAATAACTTTGACAATCAAAATTCTGAATGAGATTACATAAGATCATAAGTGGAAGGAATTTCAGAAGTCATTCTTCAAAACCTAAAAAGAAATCCCTTCTAGAGCTTCCCAATACAGGGATTATTCCTATTTTTGCTTGAAGACTCCAAAAATGAGAACTTAGAATATTCTGATATGCTTTTTTAGGGAAAACTGATAGATAGGAAGGTTGTTTTTCTTCTAGTGTTGTCCCAAAATATAGCACTTTGTGCTTTCTGCTCATTGCTCCTAATTTTGTCATATGAATGCAACCTGAACAAGTCAGTTTCCTGGTTTACAAGCATGTCTTTGAAGGAATCATCGTATCTTTCAAATCCTTCCCTTGGCGAATCGATTCCTTTCCATCAACAAAATCTCTTATAGCTTAGTCTCCTGTGTTTTCAAAATACACCCCCTCCCTTCACTGAACCATAATATCTTTCCTAAAATTTGGTCTCCCAGAAATAAATACAGTATTTTGGATATAGACTCACCAGAGCAAAACTCACTCTTCTTGGTTCTGGGCCTTATCTTTCTTTAAATGAAACTTAATAATACTTTATATTAACTATCATATAATAACTATCAGAACTTTAAGGTTTTCAGATGTTTTATATGTTATCTCTTTTGATCCTCCTGTCAGGTAGATGCTATGAATATCCCTGTTTTAAAGATAAGAAAATGGAGGCAGATAAGCGGCTTGCTTAATCAGATTTGAATTTATGTCTTTCTTACTCCAAGTCCAGCTGTCTCAGCTTATAGCTGCTTTCGTCCTTCCTCCTTTGCTTCCTTCCTTCCTTCCTTCCTTCCTTCCTTCCTTCCTTCCTTCCTTCTTTTGTTCTTTTATTTTTTTCTTTCTGTTGAAATAATATAGAATGGACACATACTGATCTTCGAATTACCTTTTTTAGATAGATTTCAATCTTAACCACTTCTGGTCTCATAATTTAATTTAAAACAAACCAAAGTGGTGCTTTATATTTGTCCCTATTAAGTTTCAGTTTATTAGATTTTGTTCCTTGTCCTATCCTGCAAAGATATTTTGGATCCCAGCTCTCAACCAATGTGTTAACTATCCCTTCAATTTATGTATTGTCCTGATTTTTTTTAAGTATGCACCTAAACAAGTCATTGTAAAACAAGCAAACAAACATTGAATAGAATAAAGCTTCTTGTAGATTTCAGAGGCATTCTTAATAACTAACTCTTTGGGGGGAACAGGCCTTCAGCTAGTGCTTTCTTGCCTCTGTTCTGGGCTCTTATCACTTCTCTCTGTACCATGTCTTTCTTGGTGATCTTGTCAGCTCATAAAGCTCTCAATTACCGCTATTATTCAAATGACTCACAAATTTATATGTCCAGTACCAATCTTTCTCTTAACCTCTAGTCCATTGAGATGTCTCAATCTCATCACACACCAACAACTCTATAAAACCAAACAAAACAACACATTTCATTGTTCTAAAATGTTTCTGAGGATATCATCCCTTCAGTCACCCAGGTGTATAACCTTGAATACATCCTTAATTTCCTATCCTTCATCTTCCATTTCTAATTAATTAACTACCCTTTTTATTGTAGCTGCATTTCCCCTTCTTTCTGCTTGCCTATAAATAATCTTAGTTTAGTCTCTCCTCCCCTTTCAACTGGACTATAGTAAGAGAATCTTAATTGTGTTTCGAGCTACTAATCTCTCCTCCTAGTTAACTTCAAAGAACTGCTAAAATAACCTTCCTAATACACAGGAAGTTTCCGTGTGTGTGTGTGTGTGTGTGTGTAAAGGGTCAGGGGAAGGAAATAAATATTCATATAGCACCTTCTAAGTGCAGGTGTTGTGCTAAATACTTCTTACAAATATCTCATCTGAAATACATATGAGTGTTTGTATGTATGTATATATATATATATATATATATATACATAGATGTACATGTATATCTATACATACATATCTCTGTCTATACATATGTGCATGTTATATTTTTATATATACATATAGCAATGATGAAATATTTGATGATACAAGACTATATAGCTTGAAGACATTAGGACTGGATATATGGACTTAAAAAGTCATCTTTATATAGAGATATAAGCATTTATAAGATCTAATACAAGTAACTCGGTTATTAAATCTCTATAAGTTAAACAGGTCTCTTTGTGGTTGGACTTTATGTGCTTTTTACCATATTCCAATCAATGAATTCTCAAGTCAAACTGTGTAAAATACAGATCTGCAGTTTTTCCTGTTGGATTTAATGTATACAAAGATGCCAGATGTTAGGAAAAATTAAAAAGTTCAGCAAGTGGTTACAAATAACTTCTCTATATTTCATTAGAAAGGGAGAGGAACAAGCAAATACACTAGGAAGTATTGGAGAAAAGGTTTAAAATGTCTTTTCCTTTCCCTCTTTCCTTCTCTCTTCCTTTATTCTTCCTTCTACTTTTTTCTTTCTTCAGTTGCCTGCCTGCCTAAAAGAAATAAAGCAAAATATTTGCTGCTACTGCCACTACTATGACTACTGTAACTAGCACCATCACTGTAACTAGCACCATCACTATAACTAGCACCATGACCACTGCTACCACCAGCAGTGGTAGTGCTGTTATTACTACTATTACTACTGCTGCTGCTGCTACCACCACTACTACTACAACTAGTACTATTCTGAAAAATACTACTACTAGTATTGCATTACTTGTTTTATAGTACTTTTTCTCAGAAGTGATACTGACCAGAGTTGCATTGTTTTTCCCCCACATTCACAAAGGTCAAACCTAATAACTGTCTATGTAAACATCTTTTTTTAGTCTAATTTAATATTTCTATAAACCACTGACATAACTTTAATATGGGGAATGTTAACTATAAGCAATTTACATTTTTACAAACTTTGAAGAAAATTAGACAAGGAAAACTCTTTGTCAATTTCCCATGCTGCTTTAACACTTTTTGTATTTGAAACAATTAGCATCCTGAAACACTTGAGCACCAAGAAGAACAATGAAATTAGAAAAAGGAAATTAGAAAAAAAAATAAATAGAGGCATGAAATTCAAGCAGAGAAACATCATACCATGTATAAATATACTAGAAATCAGACATCTGGTAAGAGTACCACAGCAGCCGATATAATAATCCGTTGTTGGGAAAATTCTCTGGCAGTCCTCTGAATTGACATCAACTGACAGGTCCCCTTCGCCAAAAGTCAGTGTGGCCAGATGTGAAGATTTGGCAGGAAATAAGGACATTGCAGGTTATCTTACTAAGTCTCAAATGTATTTATTAGATTAGCAAACAAGAAATAATTTCATCCCTTAACTATTTTTTCAGCACTCAGCATTTGGATATATTCTCATATTTACATTATCTAGCAATCCCCACCAAGAGAAGTGCATTTTTTACTGCCTTAGTTATGCTGGGGAGACTAAAGATAGAAAGTCTGAGGGAATTATTTATTGAAAAATCTTAAGGGAAATGAATTTAATTATTATTTAAAAGAGAACCATAAAATGTAATAGTTTAGAAGAAAAGTGAAAAAAATCAAGGGCTAGTGAAAATTATGCACTGTTAAATGGAATCAAAATAAGAGAAAGAAATAACAGGCTAACTATGAAAATGTAGCTTAAAATCTGTTCAACTCTCAGAAATATTAATAATATTAAAATGCATATGATAACTATTATATATTTGGATTATATCAAGATGCATAAACAATATAAAGGCCATTAAAAAAGAATGACACTTGAAATATATTGATAGTTCTCCAATGAATATGTAATATAAATTATTTCGATGGTCCCTTCAAAGATGCATATCATTACCCATATCTATGTGACTCTTGACTATGTTCTCCAGTAATTCAACACAAAGGGTCTACCTGAAAAGTTGCAAGCCTTCTTCATTTCCTTCTTATATCCTGAGAATATTAGTGAAACACTCAAGCTGTTCATTTGTCATCCCCTCAACTATATGACCAACCTATCTTTTTCTATGATATATTTTATTTATGATAAATATGCATATATACATATGCATTTTACTCATGTTCTTTCTAATGCTACTCTTGTTCTAGCATACAACTCTACATATAGTAGACACTTAATATGTACTTGTTCAAATTATAAGACTGGGGAAGAATGAAGTATTCTAATTGAATAGATGGTAGAATCCTAACGGCACCATGAAATAAGACTGAAAGAGTAGTATGAAGTTATTTTATAGGAATCAATGCCAGTCAAATTAATTTTAAGTCATTTGAAAGAGAGTTCTGAGCCACTGGAGGTTCTTAAATATGGTAATTGAACCAGTAGTTCTTTGAAGGAACATTTTCTATAGTGTAATGTTAAATCCATTTAATGAAACTCTTCAAAGATTTGAGTAGTTCCATATTACTCAGATTTTCTTTTTCAAGTGTAAAGATATGGTTTCCAATTCCAAATTGAAGGGAAATGAAATAATCTTAGCCCTAAACCCTATGGAAGGAAGATGTTGACCATTTTCAAGTGACATTGAAACTATTTTGTCTTAGTCCTAGAAATAGTTAGAATTCATTTGGAAAAGCTCCATGGAAAATTAGAAGCAGTTGAGCTTGTTGGAAAAAAGAGAAGAAAACTTACTTTGAAATGTATCTAATGAATTTTTATTTAAATATCCAAACAATTAATATTTTACCTGCTATGGAAATTAGTAGTTCAAGCTAAATTACCCATACATAGAAGATATCTATGCTGACTAGTAACTGAAGGTTATAGCAAAGCCTGATAGCTTACTGACAAAATTGATAAATGTTAAAATCTGTTTAATATAATTAAGCTTCTTTTGGGACCTGTAAAGATCACAATATTTCCTTATAAAGACTGGTAATTCATTTAACTATTGCAGAAAAATTGACATTTGGATTAAATTAAATCCAAAATTGTGACACATGGTAAGCACTTATATCTCCTAAAATGAATTGTTAAATAACTTGAAATAAATCAAGAGCTTCATAAAGCTCACAAAGCTATAAATCGTTAGTGAAATTTATGTTTCAATTGTACATAAAATATGATCTTTTTTCATAGCAATAGCTGTTTAGTTAGCATCTTTTCCATTATTCTTATATGCATGACGCCTTTCCTGTAGTTTTAACCATCAAACAAAGAAGATAACAATAACCAATCCATCTTTAGAGTAGGTCTTTAATTACAGATTAAAGATAATTGATTAGATTATGATACTTGTATTACTTGCCTGTAAATCTGTAAATCTATATTATTTAGCCGAACATATTAACAGTAGTTCAATTTATTTTAATAGTAACATTGTAAGCTCTTCTGTTAGCATAACACTCTCTGATTAGAGTTTTGGAAGTGATTTAACTAGTAATAGTCACTTTTCTTTGAACATATAAACATACATTCTATCGAAAGACAATTTAATGTAGGGCAGGAATTTGTTGATTATTAAGAGAAGAAAAAAATAACTAAAAGTGGTTAAAATAGAGAAAATAGAATATTGGTCAAACTGTCACAGAATTGTTGACCCTAAAATGTTAATCTTCAAAGGGATAGACACTAGCTCAGAGAACAGTTTTATGACCTCTAGCATGTTATTCAGTCTTGTTTGAAACATGTTATTTAGTTATTTGATAAGTTATATTATATATATCATATAATATATATATCAAATGTTATATTATGCTTATATTATACATTAGAAAGTATATGACTCATAAGAATTAGGTTTTAGAGATATTATTATAACTATCCTCCTGAAGGGGAAACTAAAATGACTTACCAAAGGTCACACAGCTTGTAAATTGGCAAAATTGGGACTCACTCAAATCCTACCCTTCTAAATATAGGACTCATTTCACTCCATCACACTGCATATATTTTGGTTGGTGATGGTGTCCATCTAATGAATGGATCTCTAGAAATTGTGAGTCCTAATCTGTTTTCTTCATAATACTATATAAAGAGTTCAACTGATTTATTGTTGCAAAATTTGTTGTACAAAAAATTGTACAACAAACTGCTGTTTCCCCAACAAGGTGTCCTGGTGTTAGTCAAAGGGGCTGCATCCATTTCCCTAACATTTTGGTTCAAGGACAAGAGAAATGTTTGTTTACCATGCTTATATTTCACTGACCTAATAGAGTAAATTATTTTATAATAATTGATTTTAGGATTATACAATTAGATATGGGAGGGATCTTACAGAACATCTAGCCCAACCCACTTATTTTACAGAAGAGGAACCTGAGACCCCAAGACTTTGAGTAATTTAGCCAAAGTCACACAGGTGGCTTGAGTGGCTGAGTCAGAATTTGAATCTAGGTCCTCTGAGTTTAAATCCTTCCCTTTTTCTCTTGTCCGACTCTGTCTGTTATGATGTTATGAGCTAAACCTCAGGCCATTTAGTATCAGTGTATTGAAGCTGCTGACTTCTGAAATTTCTTTCTGATTCAGTTATCCTTGGATTATGGTTTTGCTATTCTACCAGAAATAGGGACATGTATCTTTCTTAACTTGTTTCTTCATTGACTTCAATTTTAATTATTTCCTTAAATGGAGTATACTTTGTGAAAATATTAATCTGTTCTTCTCGTTGTTTTCAATGTTTTCTATCTGGTTAACTACTCAGTTGGAGGATGCTAGATACCTAATGGGATTAGAAAGAAGCAAGAGGCTATTGAGCAGCTCCTTAAAACACATATATTCACTCACTACATCCAATCTATTGCAAATTTAAACTAAAGCAAATTAGTAAAGCTGAGAATTATCTGGAGAGCTTGAAAGTTGGCCAAGTAGCATATCAGCATCTTTCTTCTCTCTAGCTTCTGAGGATGTCTAGTCAATCCTCTTTGAAAAGAAATGTGAGGTAAAACAACTAATCTTAAAGGAAAGAAGGAAATTTACTAGGTACTAAAATTATTGACTGATTTTTTTTCCAGTTTCCTCAGGTATTTAGAAAATATATTAAGTATGTGCTTAGGCCACCACTTTATTTTCCCCCTGCAATGTGCTATCTGTTCAAATCTCAACTTCATCCTCATTCCAACTCTTTACTGGACCATATTTTTATTTGATTTTAAAATTAGAAATAAGGGCACTAGTGGGATTCTTACAGAAATATACTCAAAAACTTTATTCTTAATTTCATTCCCCAATGATAAGAAAGATCTTTTAATATATCAAGAACAACACATAACACCTTCAGGATTTTTGTTTGTTTGTTTTATCTTTGTTGCCATATTGCCATGAAAGATAATTTGATTAACCAGGCCCTGAGTAAGTAGACCTAGTCAAATAACTTTTGCCAATGTATTATTTTGTATTTATACCATGAATAGAAATCATAAGCTTTATCTTGTTGTTACTGTAATTTTCCTTGTGATTTTGGAGAGCAGATAAACAGACTGACACATAGAAAGATAGATACAAAAATGAACAGATAGTTGGTAAATATAAAGATATATTCATTTTCTTTCAAAGATAAAATGTTATTTCCTAAGCCTTAAAATACTTTAGAATATGTATTATCAGATGAGATCAAATATTTTCCCTTCCATTTTTACAACTTCAGTCTTATTATTTGTTATTTGATTCACTTTAAAAATTTTGCTTTTTTTGTTTGTTTGTTTTAAATAGAAATCTCAATCAGAATCAGCCCGACTAATCTAATGACATAATTCTTTTCACTAGCTTAAAAAAATTATCAGCAACCAGCTAAATCTACTTTTTGCTGCATGTTGATGTCCATACCAGTTGGTGGCATTGATCTCAGCTTGATGCTACAATGATTTATTTTTGTTCAAGGAAATTTTTGCCAAAAGTCTGTCAAGACAGATTGAAAAAGTGCCCTATGGTTCTTTCTTAAATTTGATTGCTACAATTAGAAGACCATAAAGCTCTCATGGGGTGCTTATTGCATTCATGTGTGTAGATATACAGAAAACAATTCATTTATATGCTACCTATTATGCAAAGTCAGTTGGAAATATTTGATTATACATTTTTTGCATAATTCACTCATCAATAAAAAAAGGAGAGATTCACAATTTGTCTTCTTCCTTTAAAGGGAAAAATCCATTATGAAACAGAGAAAACTTTAGAGCATGCTAAACCTAACACTAAGCAGATATCTGTAATCCCAATATCAATATTCATCACATTTTATAAAGCCTACCTCCAAACTAATCACCCCATTATACAAGATTTTTTTTTCCTTCTGACCGTCAATAAAACCTTCCAGTGGACTCAAAATGAAGACAATAAAATGGCTATATTTGAGTGAATAGAAAAAGCAAGCAGTGGACAGAATGATTAAGAGATGGTCTAACCTAAAAGCCTCCTAAATGAGAACACAGCACCCGACAATTTTGCTTCCCCCCTCCACTCTGTTCCTTTGATTGTAATGTCCTTGTCATAGAGGTCATGTTAATTTCATCACATCCAGATAGTCTAGTTGAAGTATGTTGCACATGTGCAGACCGCATGCTCGTTTGTCACATTATTGCTTGCTGTCACTTTTGAAGGTAGGTGTCTGTTTGAAGAATGTGCCACGGCTAGAGGGTCATGCTATTTGCATAAAGCTCTGAAACCCCTTTTCCTGGGGAGACTGAATGGGAAGTAGTTCCATTTTGTGTTTACAGAAAGCATATAGGGACCAGCTGTCAGGAGCTGATGCCGTCATGTCTGTACATGGATAGTTTAAAAAGAAAAATTATTAATATATTAATGAATTGTAGCAAAAATAAAATAAAATCCATTTACTGGTCTGCATGTTAATTTTCTTTCCCAGAATAATATAGTCCTGGTCTGCTGTCAGCAGATATTCCTGCTTTATAAAGTCAAAAGATGTCTTTAAATTGAAGTGATTTACAGAAGCTTCCATTGCCTTTGGTTGATAACCAAACAATTTCCTTCCTTCACAAAATTAAAGGAGGAAGGCATAGAGCAGTATTTTAATGTTATATGAAGCTATTATAAATGATTGCACTACAGATCTTAAGAAGGTTACAAAAGGAATGCAGGGGTGGGGATTGGTGTTGAAGCAAGAAATTGGATTATTATGCATATGAATTGACATGGTTGGAAAAGCTACTCTTTAAATTCACCAAAACACATGCAGAGAAAACTTGCTTTTAAGGACAGTTCTTTAAATAAGGAACCCTAGTACTATATGTGTAGGAGCAAGCTACTTTGCCTTAAATAAGTTGAGAAAATCAAGGAATTCAATGATTTCTAGCATATTTTAAGTGTTCCAAATGAATGTGACTAAAGTTAATATTGGGGGAAAAAACGTTAATCTATTTGAAAAGCTATTTTTGTTCTGAATGTGGTCCTTGAAAATCAAGAGAGTTAAGGAAATGACATTTCGTAGCCAGATAAATTATTAAAATGCCAAATACTTTTTTGATTAAAAAGACAGTATATATGTATATGCATATATATGTGTGTACATATGTATATGTGTGTATATATATATATACACATATATACACACACACACATATATATAATTACAAAATAAGACTATAAATACAGGTGTTAATTTTTTCCACTACTTGGTGGAAGTTGAGCTTTCTAATTCAGATGCTATATTTCTGACACTATTTCTCAGGTGAGTTTTCTGAAGCTAAGAAAATAAAGGAATTATTTAAATGGTTAACGCATAGTACTTCTTTACCCTTCACAGTCAACATTCCTCCCTGATACGATTTGAAACACGTAAAGTGAAAAAAGTATCAATTTGGAATCAAAATAGAGGAAGCAGATCCAAACTCCAGCTCAGCCACTTCCTACCTGTATGACAGACCAAGCCACTTAATGTCTCTGGGCCTTAGTTTCCTGGTTCAGAAAATGAGGATATTGAACCAGATGACATTTATGGTGTTTTCTAGCTCTAAATCTGTAATGCAAGAGAAATGTATAACAAAATAAATTTCAAGAGGAAAATGGGATCTTTATTAAATACCCAAGAAATTAGATAGACAGACAGATTTGATAGATTGATTGGATTGCATAGATATAGATAAATAGATAGATAGATAGAGGTAAAATCTATAAGGTAATAGTATTTAAGTGTACTGTGTTCTTTTCTCCAAGGTATCCCCTTCCTTGCTTTGTAGTAACTATATGAAATAAAGTGAAACTGAGTCAACAAACACATTTTGTGTGTGTGTGTGTGTGTGTGTGTGTGTGTATGTGTGTGTGTGCGTGCAGACAAAGCATGTAGATTAGGTATTTTGGCATTGATCCTCTTACAGCAGTGAAGTATCAAATTCCAACAAAAATCCTGTCTACTACAGGAAACCTTTTTTAATCCCTAATTCTAGTGCTTTCCCTTTCTTATTTATTTCCTATTCATTCTGTATATAGCTTATTTATACATAGTTTGCTTGTTGGTGCCTCTTTTACATTGTAAGAAACTTGAGGACAGTGACTATCTTACACCCTTTTATCACCAGCACTTAGCATAGTTCCTAGATTATAGTGGCCTTTAGTAAATATTTGACTTGGGGCAGCTAGATGGCACAGTGAATAGACCACCAGCCCTGGAGTCAGTAGGACCTGAGTTCAAATCTGGCCTCAGACACTTGATATACTTACTAACTGTGTGACTTTGGGCAAGTCACAACCCCAATTGCCCTCCAAAAAGCAAATAGATAGATAGATAGATAGATAGATAGATAGATAGATAGATAGATAGATAGATAGATATTTGACTGAGTGACATTTTAAGAGTAAAAAACAAGGATCCTTTAAGTCATGCTATGCCCTCTTCAATGGAAAGAGAAAATATCTTCTCATAGACTTGCTTCACGTATTCTAGAATTGCCTACCCCATTATAGACCGAATTGTTTAAGAAGTAAAGCTACCAGAGGTAGGATATGTCCAGTCCAAGAAATGTTACAGAATTAGGTAAAATGGGAAATTCTACCAACCAATGGATCTTGTTAACTGTTGTGTTTCACTAGATATAAAATAAAATTCTCATAGTACAACAGAGTTGGGAGGCCAACTGAGATCATCTTTAAGTAACTCATTGCACAAATGAAGATCCAGAGAGTTCAAATAATGTGCATGAGGCAGTTAGTGCCAAACTTGGTCTCTTGGCCAAATTGTCTTTCTTTTATATTATAATATTTGATTGAATATTGGATCACCACATTCTGTTTTGAATTGAAACTAGTAATTTGGTTTTCTTCCTTCTTTTTGTAAAATCAAATTGACCAGAGGCTTATCAGGTATTTCCCCCCATAAAACCAGATTTTAGTTTCATGTATTAGTTCAATAGTTTTCTTAATTTCCATTTTATTAATCTCTGCTTTGGTTTTCAGCATGTCTTTCACTGAATCCCACAAGGTTTTGAATTTTGTCTCATTATTGGCATACTCTTGCATGAATGAAGTTATTAATTATTTCTATGATTTGTTTTTTGACACACTTATATATTAGGATTAGGTTATTTAGTCTCAAATTAGTTTTTAGTCTATCTTTTCATGATCTTTTATTATAGAAAATTTTATTTTATCATGATCTGTAAAGGATACATTTAATATTTCTGCCTTTCTGCACTGGATTGTAAGGTTTTTATGCCCTAGTACATGGTCAGTTTTTGTGTATGTGCTATGCACTGCTGAAGAAAAGGTATATTCCTTTCTATCCCCATTCAGTTTTCTGTAGAGGTCTATCATATCTGTCTTTCCTAAAATTCCATTTGCCTCCTTAACATCTTTCTTGTCTATTTTGATGTTAGTTTTATCAAGTTCAGAGAGGGGGAAGTTGAGGTCCCCCTGTAGTATAGTTTTGTTATCTATTTTTTCTGTAACTCCCTTAACTTCTCCTCTAAGAATTTGAATGCTACATCACTTGGTGCATATATGTTTATTAATGATATTATTTTATTGCCTATGGTGCCTTTTATCAGGATATAGTTTAGGTCCTTTTCTCTTGATTAGATTTTTTTTGCTTTGTCTGAGATTAAGATTGCTACCCCTACTTTTTTTTTTTAACTTCAGCTGAAACATAATATATTCTACTCCAGTATTTTACATTTTCTCTGTGTGTATCGTGTTATTTCAAATGTATTTCTTGTAAACAGCATATTGAAATATTATGGTATTTAATCCATTCTGCTATCTGTCTCTGTTTTATGGGAGAGTTCATACCATTAACATTTACAGTTATTATCACTATCTGTGTCTTTCCATCCTATCCCCCCTTCCCTATTTCTCCTTTCCCTCTCACCCTTCTCAAAAGAGTTTTGCTTTTGACCACCAATGGTGGATCAATGGTGGATCAATGTAATAGGTTAGGTACATAATACACAGTAGTCAATGAGTATTGTAGTCTACTCTTTGATACTGGCTAAGAAATAGGGTGGTGGATCAATAATCTTCAGTTAATTTATACCCTCACCTTCTGTCTATGTATATCCTTTCTAAATGCCATTATAAATATACCATTCTCAAGATTAAAAAGTATCTTCTTCATAGAGTAATTAGCATCTACTTGTCCAATTCTACTTTTTAATGAATTGTTTTCTTCACTTATTTTTATACTCCTTTTCCATTTGGCCAATTTTTCTTTTAAGTATTTATTTTCTCCAATTAAGTTTTGTATCTCCTTATCCATTTGACCAGCTGTACTTTTTAAGGAGTTGTTCTCTTCAGTGAATTTTTTTTTTCATTTTGCCAATTGTATTTTTATAATAATTGGTCAGTTTTTCTTCCACCTCTCTGACTTGACTTTTAAAATCCTTCTTGAGTTCTTTGAAGAATGCTTTTTGGGCTTGAGACCAGTTCATATTCCTTTTTAAGGTTTCAGATGTGAGTATAGTGTCAATGCTGTCCTATTAATGTGTGTTTTGATTTTTCCTTGACTCCATAGTAGCATTCTATGGTCTTTGATTTTTTTTACCTATTTTGATTGCCTATTTCTTGGCTTTTAAAGTGGATCCCTGCTTCTGGGTCACAGGGGGCTCTGTCCCAATCTTCTTGTGCTGGGAACTAGGGGCCTGGTTACTGGCTATGTGTGTTGTAGCCTTTGTTTCTGTCAGTTAGAAGCTATGTAATGCTGCAACTCACCTGGTGCTAAACTGGTGTGTGCCCAGGTCAGGTTATTCTGTGCTTCCCTGGGGTCACACTGAAACTTCTAGCATGAGTGTAGGGCAGGGGTTGTCTGGCTGCTTCAGGTCTCTACCTCTCTAACCCTGGGGTAGAACTCAAGTGGGCTCAGCCACTGGTGGACCTCCATCTGTGCTAGTGTCTGCCAATTCCCCTGGCTATTTAAAGACATACCTGGGGTCCTAATGTTGGTGCTTGCTAGCTCCACCTCCACCTCCTGGGGCTGATCCCTCACTGGTCCACTGAAGTGGAGCTTGCTGGGATGCCTCCCATCCTGCCTTTAGCCACAGCAAGAGGGACCCTTCCTGTCAATCTCCCTACCCTCCAGAGCTAAAAGACTGTTATATCCCTTCTGCGGGTTCCACTATTCCAGGCTTTTTCTAGGGTAGTATTCTCTGGGTTTTTCAGTTTCAAAGAGTGGGAAATGAGAGCAGCTAAGGTTTACTCCATCATTTTGGCTTCTGGAAAATGAAGTAGGTGGCTTTTTTCTTTTATTTTATTTTTTTGAGGGCAATTGGGGTTAAGTGACTTGCCAAGGTCACACAACTAGCAAGTGTTAAGTGTCTGAGCCCAGATTTGAACTCAGGTCCTCCTGACTCCAGGGCCAGCACTCTATTCACTGTACTACCTAGTCACTCCTAAGTAGGTGACTTTCAAACATCTATTCTGTGGACTGATAGTCTCAGGAGTAGCTACTGCACTTGTCTCTCACCCAACTCTGACAGATCCCTGTCCTGTGCTAAGAGGTTTGGAAATCTCCACTCCCATGGGTGATTCATTTAACCAGGCCCCACTCCTGCCCTGCTGTGTTTAGGTCTGTGCTTGTGCAGCCCACGCTCTCCTCAGCCAGCAAAAAAAAAATCCTTCCTGTTGAATTTCCATGTTGTCCTGGGCTGGAAATCTGCCACACTCACTACTCTAAAATTTGTTCAGATTCACTTTTTAGGGGTACCTGAAAGAATTTATGGGAGAGCTCAGGTGACTCCCTGCTTTCACTCTGCCCTCTTGACTCCACCTCCCAATTTCTATATCTTTGAAATCAGAATAACAATAGCACCTGCCTCTGGGGATTACAGTGAGGATGAAATGAGTTAAGGACTCTAAAGCACTTAGTATAGTGCTTGAAACATACGAAAAGCTATATAATTCTTAACAATTGTTGCTCCTCCTCCTATCCTTCTTCTCCTCCTTCTCTTCTTCTTCCACTTCCTCCTCCTGTTATACCACATATGGAGAATTGTGTTTAGTTATCAGTGCCACATTTAGTGTTGGTGCTGTATTAGTATTTTGTATTCAGTGTCATGGAAGAACTTTCATAATCTAAAGAAAATCCAGAGGAAGCAGAAGTTTCTGGAGAGAATTCTATGTGGACTTTGGTTAAAAGACTGGGGTGTAAGATAAACTTACTGGCTCTGGTGTAAGAAGAAGTTGGTTAAAATTCATCCTCTACCTCTTAGTACCTGTGTGACATTAGAAAGTCACTTAGTGACCCTGGACCATTGTTTACTCACCTCTGAACTGAGAATGTTGGGCTCCAAGGTCTCTTAGATCCCCTCAGATTATGATCCTGTGATCCTATAATTAACCTGGCACTTTTCAAATATTTGAAGGGCTGTCATATAAACAAGAGAATAGACTTGTTCCATTTGACTCTGGAGGGAAGAGCTAGGAGCAAAGGGTAGAAATTGTAAAGAGGCCAGTTTCAACTTGAAGGGAAAAAGATTACTAAAAATTAGACTTACCCAAAATTAAATGGGTTGGTACGGAATCCTCCCCACTGGAGACGTCATACAGTATCAAGATAACCACAAGTAAGTAGAAAAAGAGATTCTTATTCAGGTTTATGCTGTGCCATATGGCCTCTGAGGTCCTTACCCATGCTGGGATTCTTTATGATATTCTTATTTCTGTACTAATAATGAATAAAAGTACTGCATGCAGTAAGCTTCTGAGTGAAATTAATTAACAGTAACAACAACAACAACAATAATAATTTCTATAGTCCTTTATAATTTGCAAAACACCTTATATGTGCTAATTTATTTTAATATGAAACTATAACACCTGTTAGATGTAATTTCATGATTAAAAATAATTATCTACAAAAGAATTCAAGTCAATATAAAGTACATCTTCAAACATTAAAAAATCATATTTTAGAGAATGGTTTGAAATTTTGATAATTTCTAAAGTTGATGATTATTTCAGTTTACAAAACACCTTTGCTTATCCATTCCTCCTACCACTCCAAGTGAACTGGAAACTTTCTATTTCAGTGACAGGGAAGGGAGTAATTTAAATATATATAATTCTAGAAAGCAATCAGAATTTATCTGAAACTGCCTTTTGGGCAACTTAATATATTTCATCATGTTCAAAAACAAATTTCCTGTAACTTTAAACACATTTTTCTGTCACAAACATTAAACTCAAATATTATTACATGGAATTTACATTCTGCATAGCTTGAATGTGTAAACTATTATGAAAAATTGCATTTTGTTTAATTGTTCTATTATTTTGCAATTTGAAGTCATTACAAACATATATCTAAAGGAGAAAAGGGGGCCATTGAGTGAAAGATCTCTTTTTTACATCTCGACATTTGCTTCCGTTTTTCCAATATAACTTTATAGTAATGGTTTCTGCACTTTCGTGTCAGTAACTCTTTTCTACATAGTAAATTTTTTGTCACATTAAAATGATACATATTTTTACACATAAAATCATGCTGATTAAAAATTAAGTCCCTTTCAATTACTGGCATAGATTGTAGTAGTAAAATGGAACATGAAGGAAAATGCAATTAAAATTGTAGCGAACATTTATGTAAATCAAAAGTCTGTAGTGAAGCAAATATAATGAGCTAGTCAAACTGTGACTAAATCAGATTTGTAAAAGTTTTTAGAAGCTTACATTTGTGTGAAAATAAGATAGCAAGATTATTTTCTCTATTTTTCCCCTCTTCCTAAATCAGACCTCCTGAAGATCACAGTTAAATTCAGCCTAAATTACTGCTTATGAACATAATTTGTTTTGTCTTTTGTTCCCTGCAAACTTTAGGAGTAAATTCACTTGATATTACAATGATTGTTAAACTTTGTAACCCTGGATAAACCATTTACCCTTGTCAAACCTCAGGTTTCCTAATTAAAAAAATAATAATTAGGGGATTGGATGACATTATTTCTAATATCCCTTTTTAACTGGATATTCTATGATTGTGTTATGAGTATTTTACATATTTCAATGAAAATCTAAAGTTACCCTCCCCCAACATTAATATTTTCATTATTTAAAGCAAACATTTTAAAAGGGAGTATATGTAAATACCATGTAATTTATTTTCATTTTCATTCCAATTTGGAACATTTTCAGCTTGTGCATCTTTCCCATTCCCTGACATGCTTTAGTTCCTTTAAATCATATACTGCTAAAACTGCAATCAAAATGAGAGTTTTAGAGAGTTTCATAATTAGACTAATTTATTTTTATCATGTGGTATTTCTTATCCTTAGTGCATCTTTAGATCACTTATCTGGTAGGTAGAGAGTTGTAACGGTAATGTAATTTGAGTTTGAAGATCCCTTTGTGTTGGCAAAGGTAGCAGGTACTTAACACTTAGTAACTGATCAAGCCTCTATTGGGTAAACAGAAGGTATGAACTCCTGTCTCCTGTTACTGATGTAACAGGAAGGGGTTGGCTGAAACAGAAAGCTAATGCTATGTGTATATAAGAAAAGCCCCATAGAACCTCAGTCAGAATTTTCTTGAGACCAGGATCTGGTGGCAGAGCATCTACAGAAGAGAGAATGAAGAACTGAGCTAGAATTTCCTGAGAACTTGTGGTGGTGGAGCTTCTTCTGAACAGGAGCCCAGGAGCCAGGAGGCCCGGAGCCCAGAAGCCCACGTGACTGACGAAGCATGACTGGGATGCTGAGACTTTGTTTGTTTGTGGCTTGGTTGAGCCTTGAATTCCCTAGAGCAGAATTGGTGAAGGATCTGACATGGACAAGACCCTGTGAACTTCAGTGTGGAGCAGGACCTGCCCAGAGAGCTGGTCAAGGAACTGGGAGCTATCTGCTATTGAACCCAGGTGACAGTCTGGTGAATCCAGGTAGAATCTGGGACCATGGAAGGGGATCCAGGGAATCTGAGAACAGGCCCCAAGTCAAGATGAAAAGACCTCTCGTTGGCTACTAATTATGGAATTATAGTTTACTAGTGACCTAAGGGGTGGAGAGTTTTGTGTATGAAACTTAATAATTGATTGCTGAATAAGTGACTGATTGAGTTAACTTAATTGCCCCATGAGTGGAAGACTTTGACTATTGTACTTTGAGAATATACTGGAGTGGTTTGCCATTTCCTTCTCTAGCTCATTTTAGAGATGAGGAAACTGAGGCAAACAAGGTTAAGTGACTTACTCGGGGTCACACAATTTAGGATGAATTTAAGCTTATGAAGATTGTCTTCCTGACTCCAGACCCAGTGTTCTATCCACTGCACCACTTAGCTGCCCTGAAGTGGCAGTTAGGTTCCCATAGTGCTATCTCCTACACAAGGCCTCTCACAAGGCCCCTCAGGGGTCCCCAGAAACCTAGTGCAAAGGTATGACCATTGTGAAACCTCGCCCTGCACCTGCCTTGTAACCAAGATGTAACTAAAACAAAGATTTGCCCCATTAGCTTGCAGCACCGCCCCCCTTAGTTTACATCCCTATGTAGCAACAATTGCCTTGCTGACCACTATTTCAGGAAGTACTTTTTACTGTATAAAAGCTTGCTGGACAGACTGCTCAAGGCTGCCTTCCTTTTTGGGAGACAGCCACCGGCTAATAAAAGCACTCCCCAAAATACTAATTGTCTATACCATCCTGTATCTGCCTCAATTGTCCATTACATTGGAGGTTCCACCAAGACAGCCTTTGGCTCTGTGATTGATGGCTGGACTAACCCTTTAGAGGTCAGGGAGTCTATTCATTGCTAGGGGTCGGCTGCTGAGATGATGTTCCTCAGCCCCAGGACTCATTAGACTTCCTGCACAGACCTGGAGTTCATTCCTTTCTATTGCTAATTTGGCACCAAAGGAGTGCACTTGGTTTTTGTATTGGTGAGGAAAAGGATCACATGATAAGAGAAGAGAGCAGGGGGCAATTCTGGACGCAGTGCTAAAGCCCCTGCTCACCTGTGTGCTGGGATGCCGCCAGAGTGCCCCTAGTGCCATAAGTGTCAGGTTCTGTTTGTTCATTCTCTGTGTCTATTGTCTGTGTCCTAATTTTGTTTTGTCTGTTTTGTCTTTCTGTCTTCCCCTATCCCCATGGGTGGATAGCAATCAACGCCCAAAGGAGGAGAAACCCCCCTCCAGTATTTTCCTAGGGAGGGGTGAACCAGTCCAGGTTGGAAACTGAGCAGGTAGGAATTCTTTAGTCCTAGCAAGTCAAAGCTCCAGAGCCTATGGTTTCTCTCTTTGTCATTCTGAGTGGCTAAGGAGCTAGTAAGGAAACATTTTCTCTCTTTTGTCATTCTGAGTCTCTGCAAGTCCAGAACCAAAAGCCCCACCCCCCTTGGTCCTGAGCAAAAACTGCACAAGAGGGGGACGGAGCCAAGATGCCAGAGTAGAAACAGTGCGTCCAAGCCACTCTTCCCCCAGAGTACCTCCAAACTATGTAAAAGGGGAATCTGAACAGCTTCTGGAGCCCCAGCACCCACAGAACGAGACAGAGAAGCTAACCTCCCACTGAGGACAGCCCAGCAGCCCTGCAGGAAGGAACAGCGCAGCGCCGGCAGCACAGCGAGCAGGGCATGGTGAGCCGAGCACAGGTCCACCTGAGTCACGGTTTTAGCCCCAGGGCGGCAGGGCCAGCAGCTGGCTAGAGGGACCCCAGAACAACAGCAGCTGTGGCGATACCAGAATTATCAACATAGACATGCCTAGGACAAAGTGAGAAATTAGTGCCCTATGGACTTTGGGACCAGTATTTGGGTCATCTTCCTCCCCTGGAGGCTAGAAGCCACTGAGGAGACATGCCATTTTGTAGTTTTCAGAGGCAGCTCCAGCTCCTGGCCTGCGAACTGTAGGGAGATCCAGCAATCAGTCTTGGGGGGTAATGGCTCTTGCTTTAACCTCCCTGGATCTGGACTGTGATCTGGGGTGGAGGTCATGTGTGGGTTTCCAGCTTGCCAGAAATGGATGTTGGCCCTCCCACACACATTCGGGATGAAAGTTCCTGTCTGGCGCCAGGCCATACTGTGGCAACAAGCCTAAAGGTCAAGTAATTCAGAGGCAACATGCCAAGGCAAAGGAAACAAATTAAAGAGAAAAATGCAACCTTAGACTCCTACTTTGGGGGCAAAGACGATCGAAGTATAGAGGGAGAGGAGGGCTGTGAGGTCAGAAGTCATGCTCCAAAAGCCCCAGGGGAAAACATGAGCAGGTTGCAAGCCATAGAGGACCTTAAGAAGGACTTTAAAAATCAAATAAGAGAAGTGGAGGAAAAATTGGGAAGAGAAATGAGAAGGATGCAGGAAAAGTATGAAATGAGGGTCAACAGCCTGACTGAGGAAAACAACACATTAAAAAATAGACTAACTCAAATGGCAAAGGAGGCTCAAAAGGGCAATGAGGAGAAGAATGCCTTAAAAAGTCGAATTTGCCAGATGGAAAAAGAATCCCAAAAGTTCACTGAGGAGATTCATTCCTTCAGAGTTAGACTGGAGCAAATGGAAGCTAATGACTTTAGGAGAAATCAAGATGCTGTTAAGCAGATCCAAACAAATGAAAGATTAGAAGGCAATGTGAAATATCTCATGGGAAAAACCACTGACCTGGAAAATAGATCCAGGGGAGACAATTTAAAAATTATTGGACTACATGAAAGACCTGATCAAAGAAAGAACCTAGAAATCACCCTTCAAGAAATTCTCAAGGAAAACTGCCCTGACGTTTTAGATCCAGAGGGCAAAATAGAGGTTGAAAGAATCCAGAGATCACCTCCTGAAAAAGATCCCAAAAAGAAAACTCCCAGGAATATTATAGCCAGGTTCCAGAATCCCCAGATCGAGGAGAAAATACTACAAGCAGCCAGGAAGAAACAATTTCAATATTGTTTCAATCAGAATAGCCCAGGACCTGGCAGCTTCTACACTGAGGGATCAAAGTGCATGGAATACGATATTCCAGAGGACAAAAGAGCTGGGAATGAACCCAAAGGTCACCTACCCAGCAAAACTGAGTATTTTGATCCAGGGGAAAATATGGTCATTCAGTGGAATGGAGGACTTTCAAGCATTCTTGAGGAAGAAACCAGAGTTGAATAGAAAATTTAACATCCAGACACAAGAAGCAAGACATGCCTGAGAAGGTAATCAGGGAAAAGAAATTAAAAGAAACTTATCAAAGTTGAGCTATTTACATTCCTATGTGGAAAAACAGTAACTGTGACTGATGAAATCTTTCTCACTATGAAAATAATGGAAGAAGGGTGTGTGGTCATATGAATACATATGTGAATGTGTGTGTACATGGTTACAGTTATATATGGATAGAGGGCATAGGTTGAATTTGTTGGGAAGGGAGAATACTCAAGGGATGAAGTTATGAGGTGAGAGAGGAAAGTGGCAAGAGGAGATGAGGAAAGACAGGGTAGGGTAAGCTATCTCATGTAGAAGAAGCAAGGGGAACTGGTTGCAAGGGAGGGGAAGAATAGGAAGCAAAAAGGCAAAACCACATTCTCATTGAATTTGGTTCTGGCATAGAATGACATACATACTAAATGGGATATCTCAACCTACAGCAGGATAGGGGGAAGGGGGATGAGAGGAGGGATGATGGATGGGAGGGCATCCTTGGGGTGAGGGGAGGTTGGAAGTACCCACTATAGAAGAGGGACAGGATCATGTAGGGAATGGACCAGGTGGGGGGTGGGATGAGTGGGAGGGAATTATAAGCAGCCTTGTACAATATATCTACTATGATAATGTTTTGCATAGCTGGACATGTACAACATATACTGAATTACTTTTCTCCCAAGAGGGAATGGGTGACAAGGGAGGAAGGAAATGGATCTGAAATTCGAGGTCTTAACGTTAAATGTTTCAAATATATATATAAATACTATTATTAATACTCTTTTGCTTGTAATTGGGAGATAAGATGTTCAGGCATTGGGACACAAAGATTCACCTTCCTCTAATGGAAAAGTTGAAGGGGGTATGGGAGAAGATGTGGGAGAGAGCAGATTGGAGGAAGCGATATCTTGTGGGACTGCTATTATGGGAGGGTGGGTAGGGGAAAAACAGGGGAAAAAATAATTGTAACTCAAAACCTGGTGGAAATGAATGATGTAAAACAGAAGTTAATAAAGCATTTGTTTAAAAGAAAAAGAAAACTGCCCAAGAGATATCTGGAGGACCTAGTTGATTGGGAAACACCCTTTGAAACTTTGTTCATTTGAAATTGAATTTGCCTGCCAAGTCCAGGATTCAATGAATCTTTGCTAAAGTTCATATAATCTCAGCACTGATGGCAGCATGTTGTTTTTTGTTTGTTTTTAAAGCAATTTGGGTTAAGTAACTTGATCAAGGTTACACAGCCAGTCATTATTTATATGTGGGTGCTCATTTTCTGAGTGTGGGGCCAATCTCGGGTCATCCCAATGCCAGAGTCAGCACTCTTACACAATGTGCCACCTAGCCGCCCCTGGCAGCATGGTTTTTTTTTTGTTTGTTTTTTAAAATATGTTTTTAATGGCTTCTTATTTCTTTTTTTTAAACAAATGCTTTATTAACTTCTGTTTTACATCATTCATTTCCACCAGGTTTTGAGTTACAATCATTTCCCCCCCATTATTCCCATACCCAACCTCCCAGAATAGCAGTCCCACAAGATATCGCTTCCTCCAATCTGGTCTCTCCCATACCTTCTCCCATACCCCCATTGACTTTTCCATTGGAGGAAGGTGAATCTTTGTGTCCCAATGCCTGCACATCTTATCTCCCTATTACAAGCAAAAGAGTATTAATAATAATATTTATATATATATATATATTTGAAACATTTAACGTTAAGACCTCGAATTTCAGATCCATTTCCTTCCTCCCTTGTCACCCATTCCCTCTTGGGAGAAAAGTAATTCAGTATATGTTGTACATGTCCAGCTATGCAAAACATTATCATAGTAGATATATTGTACAAGGCTGCTTATAATTCCCTCCCACTCATCCCACCCCCCACCTGGTCCATTCCCTACATGATCCTGTCCCTCTTCTATAGTGGGTACTTCCAACCTCCCCTCACCCCAAGGATGCCCTCCCATCCATCATCCCTCCTCTCATCCCCCTTCCCCCTATCCTGCTGCAGGTTGAGATATCCCATTTAGTATGTATGTCATTTTCTCCCTGAACCAAATTCAATGTGAATGTGGTTTTGCCTTTTTAGCCTTCCTATTCTCCCCCTCCCTTCCAACCACTTCCCCTTGCTTCTTCTACATGGGATAGTTTACCCTACCCTGTCTCTCCCCATCTCCTCTTGCCACTTTCCTCTCTCACCTCATAATTTCATCCCTTGAGTATTCTCCCTTCCCAACAAATTCAACCTATGCCCTCTATCCATATATAACTGTAACCATATACACACACATTCACATATGTATTCATATGACCACACCCCCTTCTTCCATTATTTTCATAGTGAGAAAGATATCATCAGTCACAGTTATTGCTTTTCCATATAGGAATGTAAATAGTTCAACTTTGATAAGTTCCTTTTGATTTCTTTTCCCTGATTACCTTCTCAGGCATCTCTTCCTTCTTGTGTCTGGATGTCAAATTTTCTATTCAATTCTGGTTTTTTCCTCAAGAATGCTTGAAAGTCCTCTATTCCACTGAATGACCATATTTTCCCCTGAAACAAAATACTCAGTTTTGCTGGGTAGGTGACCCTTGGTTTCATTCCCAGTTCTTTTGCCCTCTGGAATATCATATTCCATGCCCTTCGATCCCTCAGTGTAGAAGCTGCCAGGTCCTGGGCTATTCTGATTGTGTTTCCACAATATTGAAATTGTTTCTTCCTGGCTGCTTGTAGTATTTTCTCCTTGATCTGGGGATTCTGGAACCTGGCTATAATATTCCTGGGAGTTTTCTTTTTGGGATCTTTTTCAGGAGGTGATCTGTGGATTCTTTCAACCTCTATTTTGCCCTCTGGATCTAAAACATCAGGGCAGTTTTCCTTGAGAATTTCTTGAAGGGTGATTTCTAGGTTCTTTCTTTGATCAGGTCTTTCATGTAGTCCAATAATTTTTAAATTGTCTCCCCTGGATCTATTTTCCAGGTCAGTGGTTTTTCCCATGAGATATTTCACATTGCCTTCTAATCTTTCATTTGTTTGGATCTGCTTAACAGTATCTTGACTTCTCCTAAAGTCATTAGCTTCCATTTGCTCCAGTCTAACTCTGAAGGAATGAATCTCCTCAGTGAACTTTTGAGATTCTTTTTCCTTCTGGTAAATTTGACTTTTTAAGGCATTCTTCTCCTCATTGCCCTTTTGGGCCTCCTTTGCCATTTGAGTTAGTCTATTTTTTAAGGTGTTGTTTTCCTCAGTCAGGCTGTTCACCCTCATTTCATACTTTTCCTGCATCCTTCTCATTTCTCTTTCCAATTTTTCCTCCACTTCTCTTATTTGATTTTTAAAATCCTTCTTAAGGTCCTCTGTGGCCTGCAACCTGCTCGTGTTTTCTCCTGGGGCTTTTGGAGCAGGACTTCTGACCTCACAGTCCTTTTCCCACTCCATGCCCCCAAAATAGGAGTCTAGGGTTGCATTTTTCTGTTTCCTTTGCCTTGGCATGTTGCCACTTTATTACTTGACTTTTGGGCTTGTTGCCACACTATGGCTTTAAGGCCAGATAGAGGAAATTTTGTCCCGAACGTGTGGGGGGCAACTTCCGTTTCTGGCAAGCTGTAAACCCACCCTCGACTTCCACCCTAGATCACAATCCAGATCCAGGGAGGTTAAAGCAAGAGTGATTACCCCCCAAGACTGATTCCTGGATCTCCCTACAATTTGCTGGCCAGGAGCTGGAGCGGTCAGCATGTTTTAATGGGATGCTTTACACAGACTTTCTATCCTCTCATAGAACAGAATAAATATACTTTAGTAAATAATTAGCAAGAAAATATATTTAAATTATGAAGCTACCTAGTAGAGGATTGGGGCAAAATTTTTCTTGAACACACGGCCATTAATCCTTCCATCATGTATAACTATCCTTTTAATAGTAACTTCAACCAATGCCCAGGAGTTCTTTCTGCGTATCACAGAGCCATGCCCCTATTTGATCCCATAACGACTGAGGATATTATTCATGGCATTTGCCCCAAAGACAATTATTGATGTTTGACCATGTCACCAATCCCTAGTTATAGCCCTGCCAGATTATTCTTTGTTCCCCCAATCTGTCCATCATACAAATAAATACGCACAAGAGCTATAATTATAAGTAATAAAACTACAAGAAGAATAACATTGCTCAAGTTTTGGTTTTATTTCTGACAGGAAAGAATCATTATTGTGAAATGTTGTTTTCATTTTTATTTGGTTGTTACTACATTTATCTGCTTTCATGCATAAAAGTTATGGCCATGCTTAAAACAATGGCTTCCAGCTGTTTTCATCTTGAATTATTAAAAATGCAAACCTTGGGTCAGTTGAGAAAAGAGATGACAGTTTACTGTTTTGTGCAGAAATACAATTTAGCAAGTTTATTAAATAAGAAATTGAATTGTAATGTAATATGAGGCATTTCATTTGTCTTGCACAGTGCCTCCACTTGACTGCTGTTTATAAAAGATAAAAATAATATATGCAAATTAGATGATGCCACAATTAAAGGAGCCTAACAGAGATGGGTTAATGAACCCAATTTCATTTTGCTGTTCATAAAAAAAAAAATAAAATAAAAATGTTCAACAGTTATCAAAACAGCAAAAGTCTTGGTAAATTGCCCTCTGTTCTTATCTTTTTCTTTGTAACAGTGGTAGTCAAAGAGTTATTTGGGAATCCTTGGAAATTCTTGACATCATTTCAGGGGTTCACTTAGGTCAAAACATTTTAATAATACTAAGATATTTTAATCCCTTAAATGGTAAATGTCAGTAGGTATTCCTCTCATAAACAAAATCTCCTTGAAGGAACCTCAATGATTTTGTAAAACATAAAGTGATCCCGAGAACCACCCCCCCAAAAAAGTTTGTGAATTACTGCTTTATAATAACATGAAGAAGGTCAGAGTCAGGATGGCAGAGTAAAAGCAGGAAACAGCTTAAGCTCCTTCACCAACCACCTCAAATACCTGTAAAATATGACTCTAAGCAAATTTTAGAGCTACAGAACCCACAAAGTGACAGAGAGAAACAAATCTCCCACTGAAGGCAGCCTAGAAGGCTGAAAGGAAAGGTCTATCACACTGAGCAGGGAGCAGAGCACAGTCCCTCGTAAGCTGCCCAGGCCCAGACCTGGGCCATCCCTGTCCAGCAGCACAGACCTACCAGAGCAGACTTTAGGAGAGTGAATCACCAGTAGCGGTGGTGGTTTCCAAACTTCTCAACCCCTAAATGCCCAAGAGAAAGCAAAAGGTCAGTGGGGATCTCTGTTGGAACTGGGGGAGCGAAGATCATGGTCTGGCCCCTGCCTCCAGGGTAAGAGATAGCGGAGGCCTAGTGGCTACAGCTGCTGTCATGTGGCTGCCTCCTGAGCTCATGGCCTACAGATCATAGTGGGACCAAGTAACCATTCAGGGGGTAATTTCCCCTGCTTTGACCTACTTGGATCTGGATCTCAGTCTTGGGTGGTGGCCCTAGATTGAGAAACACCCATTTGCCAGAGGCTTGTGGTGGCTGTAGAGAGGGTACCCTCCTCAGACCTCTGGCAACATTTGTGATAACCCGAGCAATTTGGGACACAGCTTTCTCCACTCTAGAAGCAAAATTGTGGCAAAGAACTCAAAAGTCAAGTAATTACCTGGCAAGATGATCAAGCAGATGAAGCACAATCAGACCATAGAATTCTTTTTCGGGGGACAAAAGCATGGAACCAGAAGAAGGCAAGAAAGTCAAAACTCCTGCATCAAAATCTTCCAAGAAAAATAAGAACTGATTATAGGCCATGGAGGAGCTCAAGAAGGAATCTGAAAATAAAGTAAGAGAAGTGGAGGAAAAATTAGGAAGAAAAATAAGAATGATGCAAGAAAATCATGAAAAGAGAGTCAACAGCCTGACTGAAGAAAATATAATTAGTTTTTCACAATATAACTACTATGGAAATGTTTTGTGTAACTACACATGTACAACCTATATTGAATTGATTGTCTTCCCAGTGGGGGTGGGTGAGGAAGGAAGAAAGGAAAGAACCTGGAAATCAACGTTTTAAAAAAGAATGTTAAAAAAATTGTTTTTTACATGCAACTGGGAAATAAGATATACAGGTAATGCAGTGTGGGAAATCCATCTTGCCCTACTGGAAAGTTGGGGGGGGGGATGGGGAAGGATAAAAGAAAGAGCAGATTGGGGAAGAGGTATTCAGTAGGCTTGCTATCTTGGGGTGGGGGAGGGGGAGAGAATTTGTAATTCAAAATCTTGTGGAAATAAACATTGAAAACTAAAAATAAATAAATCAAAGATTTAAAAAAATAATAACTTGAAGATAATGGAAAAATAAATTCAAGATAAAATTTAAATTTATGTTTCAAATGTAAGTCCTCAGAATCTTTTTTTATATTTATAGTGTTTTAAAAATGATTAGCACACTGATATTTTCAATATAATACAATTCAGTACAAACAGCATTTTTTAAGTGCCTTGTATATCCCACATACTTTGCTAAGCATTGAAGATAAAAAGACTACATGAAATCTACTCACCGCCTTCATGGAACTTATTTCTTATTAGAGGGATATACCCTGTGATAGATAAGAGTATGTGCAGAATTATTTGTATAGGAAGTACAAAGAGCAGCATTGCTAACAATGAAACATAACCCATTTTTATTTCAACTAATAAAACTCTGAGATAAGAAAACTAATACTAAATAAATTGTTAATCTAAGTTCTGTATTTAAAGGAACTTGTATAAATTTCTCCTTTGGATTTGGAATAAGATTTGCATTTGGGGGGTGTGTGTAATTATCATTGCATTAATTAGTAAAGGAAATAAATCCTGTTTTGTTTTTTTTTTCCAGTAGAGTACATTGGTTTTTCAAATATTAACTATCCAATTAATTCTGGCAATACTAGTATAGTCATACATTTGGGGATGTTAGAAAGGCAGCACAGTTTAGTATAAAGAACATTTGACTAGAAGTCAGGAAAACGAGCTGCTTCTCCCACTAACTCAAGTACATGACCAGGATAAGTCATTTCCTACTGCTAGTTCTAGGCTCCTTAGGTAAAATTAAGAGGCTCAGCAAGAAGAGAATATTCAAACATGTAGGCAGCCCTTAATATGGCTATGGCCTACAGTACTCCCCCAACCATATTAAAATGTAGCTAGGAAATATTTGGTAAAATAAATAAAATATAATAAAACATAGATAATATTAATTTGTGGTTTTCTAAATCAATATGTACCCTACAGGGATCTGTATCATGACTTAGTGGCACCATTTCTGTTTGAGTTTGATACCAGCGAGGTAGATGATCATGTTACTTTGTGCTCTAGAGAATCCAGAGAAAAAGAAAGCTATACTCTTTCCTCATTTCGTGGACTTGCAGATAGATATCTTTGAGAAGAACAGCTGCGAGAGAGAGAGAGAGTTCAGTCATAAAAAACATAAAAATAAGTAAGAAAGATGATGGGAAATCGGGGAAAAAAAACCCTGTCATTTACCCATGCATTTAAAATTCTCCTTTCCATCCCCCCAAATCAAGATCTATTGCAACTATTATACATTGGTTGTCTGTAAGATCCAAGTGAGACTTCCCAGTGACATTGTGAGAGTGAACGATGTCCCTAAGAATTCTGAAATCCAATGAATATTTTATTACTTCAAAAGTTCATAATTCCCTCCATTAATTCTGAATTACAATACTTTTAATGATGGTAGAAGGCATGAAAAAAGTATGCCTGAAAACAAACAGCCAAGCACCATTTCATTACCTGGGGACTAAATCTGTAGCAAAGAGCTCCTCTCCAATTTTAAAGCTATCCCTCAGAACAAAATGGCTATGTTTGATAGACCTATCTGTGTTATACTAGTCAAGCTTTTTTAAAAATGAGGGTTACCTCTGTATCATAATGATGTACCACGGTAGGTATTTAGTGGAAGATGTAAAACAATAAATAAAATAAAATTCTACTCATAAAGGAATTTAGCTATTCTGGCAGAAAACTCACATTGTCCTGCCCAAGGAATAATACTCAAATGACTTCAACAAAATACAATATTTAATTGTATATATACATAAATATACAAAAGAATGTGAACACAGGCATGGTTCTTTGCTTTTACACATAGTTTGCATATAACATGAAAAATCCTCTATCTTATTATGTTACAACTAGTTGTTCCCTCTCTTTCCTAACAAACAACCCTGCTGCAGGGCTCTAATTACCTAGAGGGCAGAGAGTTCACTTTATTTATCTGTATCACTCTGAGTGTCTTACAGGTGCTTTCTGAATATTTGTTGAGTAGTTGGGGAAAATGGTAAGTAAGCAGTTTGTCATCCCCACCACACCCCCCATTAGGAAATGGAATGAAATATTTCTCAGTAGTATAATTCACATGCATAAGTCTGGATAACGCAATTGTACAATTGAACCCAATTCGGTCAAATCCTATACACCAATAAGGTTTCCTGAAAGGATCAAAGATTTTTGTTTGAGGCCTTGATCACTATCACTAAATAAACAAACTTCCTTGCATGTAGTAGGTCCTCAAAATTAATGTTTTTGTGAATGAATAAAATACCTCACTGTTTTCTGAGGCATTGTAAGGAGTTACAAATGAAATAGAAGACACAGAGTAATGTCTAATGAGAAAGTATTGCAGATCCTATATTTGATTGGGGGGAGTGGGAAGGATGGGGAGAAAATTTGAAACTCAAGGAGTTGTGGAACTGAATCTTGTAAAGTAAAAGTAAACAAACAAATTAATAAAAACAAAAATTTTATATTGAATAAAGGACAGTTAAAGAAATAAAAAAAAGAAATAGAAGACATAGTTCCTTACCTTTTCAAGAGCTTATAGCTTAAAGGTGAAGATTGAGATAAACTCAAATAAAAAGAATGGGGAAAATCTAGACTAAGTCTATGAGTTCCACCTTTAAATGGTTGAATCTTGGTAAATAAATTTAACCTTTCTGATTCTCAATTTTCTCATTTGTAAAACCGACTTAATCAGGCTGTCTTACTTAACTCAGAGAGCTATTCTGGACACTTGATAAAACATTTTAGAGAACTAGTTTGGAAAAGAATACAATGAATTATTAAAATGTAAATCCTAAAGACAAGGAAAGGAAAACCTACATATAACCACCTAGATATTTAAATAGATTCTCATGGAGCTTATGAAGAAGAGTTGGAACAAAAAGATCTAGGAAAAACTTACTTTTATTCTTCTCTACATTATTAAGACCATTCATTGGCAGCACAGAATTAATTTTCAGTTACATTGAGAAGATATTGAGAATTGTAGGAAATACTGGAATTGGACTTTTTAAAGAACCAGATTTACATACACATTTCAGTACCCTGTAAAGAGAAATGGAGAGAGGTACCATTCAAAGATGAATTGAAGTTAATGAGAGTGTGGAATCTAATCTAGGGAATATACATTCAGAATGGGTCCTCAAAATTAAGACTATTCCTAGATCATGCCTTCCGCTCTAAAATTGCCATGCCTACTTATATTACAAAGTATTTATTATGGTTTTGAACCATATTTTGAATTTTGCGGATGATAAACTTACCAGTATACATATTGGGAAACAACTTTTATAATCATTCATGTTTTGTTATGGATAGGGATGTAGGTATTGGGGTTTGGAAGAGAAGAACTGGAGACCTATAAGAGATAAGATATTCCTTTTTTTAACACTCAATGTGATGACTGTTTTTGATGCTTTCCAACATGATCACTGAGCTAGAACACTTTTTGCTATTTAAGATCATTATATATCTCCTACAATGTCACATTTTACTCTCTCTCTCTCTCTCTCTCTCTCTCTCTCTCTCTCTCTCTCATATGAAGTGTGTGTATTTGTGTATATGTCTGTATATATACATATGTATAGATACATTTGTGTGCATGTGTGTGTATATACCTATAAATAATCTCCTTGGGGAGTGATCAGCAAGAGAAAGTGGGGAGTACCCTGTAGTATGTGGGCTACACAAGCATAGACCCGACCATAGTGGAGCCAGGGCAAACCCAGGCAAACTGATTGACCCACCACAGGGTCAATTCCCAGACCTTTCACAGCAGGATGGGTGTCTGTCAGTGCTGGGTAAGAGACAAGAACAGGGCCTGTGGCAGCAGCAGTAGCTACTCCTGGGGCTATCACCCCACAGCCTGGATGTTTAAAAATCACCTACCTGAACTTCCAAGAGCCAAGATGGTGGAGTAAACCTTAGGTGCTTGCATTCTCCCCCCTTTTATGACTTTGAAAAACCCAGAGATTATTGCCCAAGGATAAAATCCTGAAGTAGTGGACCCACCTGCAGGCTTGGGAAATCTGAAGGAAGGTTGTGGTTGCGACTGTGCTGAGGCTGAAGGGCACAAGTGCAGGAAGGGAGGCATCCCAGCAGGAGATGCTGAAGCCAAGGGGGGCAGAGCCAGCAAGCACCAACACCAGAACCCTAGGTGTACCTTCACACAACCAAGGAAATTGGCAGACACTGTTGCTGTCTAGTCACCAGAGGCTAAGCCTGCCTGAGCTGTAGCCCAGGGGCATGGAGATAGAAACATCAAGTGACCAGACTACCTTTCCCTCATGCCTCACATTGTGAGCTTCAGTGTAACCCTGGGGAAATACTGATAGTACTTGCCTTGGCCTCAGTCTAGGCACTCAGAGGCCACAACACACAAAACCAATAACCAGGCCCCTAACTCCCAGCATAAAAAGCAAGGGTCAGGGTCCTCTCTACCCCAGAAGCAGGGATCCATTTTAAAAGCTAGAAATAGGCAATCACAATGAAAAAAATTGGAAAAACAAAGACTTTAGAACCCTATTATGGTGAAAGGGAAGATCAAGGTTCACATTCAGAAGAGATCACCAGTGACACTACACCCACATCTGAGGACTCAAAAAGGAGTATGAACTAGTTTTAAGCCCAAAAAGCATTATTGGAAGAGGTCAAGAAGGATTTTAAAAGACAAATTAAAGAGGTAGAAGAAAAAATAGACCAATTATTTTAAAAATACAGTTGTCAGGGGCGGCTAGGTGGCTCAGTGAGTAGAGTGTCGCCCCTGGAGTCAGAAGGACCTGAGTTCAGATCTGGCCTCAGACACTTAACACACAAACAAAAACCTAGCCGTGTGACCTTGGGCAAGTTACTTAACCCCAATTGCCCCCCAAAAAGCAAAAAAAAAAAAATACAGTTGTCAAAATGGGGAAAAAATCACTAAAGATAACAACTCCTTAAAGAGTAAAATTAACCAAATGGAGAGGGAGATTCAAAACCTATATGTAGAAAACCTAACTGTAGAAAATAAATCCTTAAAAGAAAAATCTGGTCCTCTCTACCCCAGAAGCCACGTGTGTGTATAAAAAAAATCTAGCCTAATGGAAAAAGAGGTTCACAAACTGAGAAAAATAATTCTTTAAAAATTAGAATTAGAGAAGTTGAAGCTAATTACTCTATGAGGCATCAATAATAAGTCAACCAAAATCTAAAAAATGAAGAAATAGAAGAAAATGTAAAATATCTCATAGGAAAAACAATTGATTTGGAAAATAAATCCAGGAGAGAGAATCTAAGAATTATTGGTCTACCAGAAAGCAATGATGAAAAAAAAATAATTAAGGAAAATTGCCTTGAGGTCCTAGAACCATAGGATAAAATAGTCATCGAAAGAATTCACCAATTCACCTCCTGATAGAGATCCCAAATTGAAAATTCCAAGGAATATTGTAGCCAAATTCCAGAATTATCAGGTCAAGGAGAAAATATTACAAGCAGCCAGAAAGAAACAGTTCAAATATTGTGGAACTACAGTTAGGATCACACAGGACCTTGACACTTTTACATTAAAAGATTGAAGGGATTGGAAAATGATATATCATAAGGCAAAGGAGCTTGGACTACAATCAGTGATCAACTACCCAGTTAAATTGATCATGATCTTTCAGGCAAGGAGATGGTCTTTCAATGAAATAAAAAACTTCCCGACTTTCTTGATGAAAAGACCAGAGTCAATGGGAAATTTAATCTTCAAATATAAGCCTCAAGAGAGACATAAAATGGTAAGCAGGGAAAAATAAACACACACACACACACACACACACACACACACATACACACACACACACACACACCAAATGTGTTATTCAATAAGAGCAAACTGTTTATATCCCTGAGAGGATGATACCTGTTAATCTTCTGAATTGTATAATTATGATATTTAGAAGGGATATATGTATAGATAGAGTGTGTGAGTATAAATTAACTGATGCATTGATGAAAATCCTAATTAAGGGTGCAAAGGGACTGTAATGGAAGAAGAAGAAAGGAGGAGGCAGAAAAGGGCAAATTATGTCACATGAAGAAGATCACTTATATTATAATGTGGAAAAGAAGGAAGGGAAATGAGCATTGTATGAGCTTTACTCCCACTGGTTTCTTTTCAAGGCGGGAATAACATACTTAGTTAAGTAAAGAATTTAACTTGAAGAGACACAAGAACTTACTATAGTAGAAGGAAAGAAGTGAGGAAATAAAAGCATTGATTGAGATTTACTCTTATCTGATTTGGTTCAAGGAAAAAATAACTTACTTTGTTAAGTAAGAAATCTAACAGGCCCTACAGGCAGTAGGAGGGAAAGGGGGCAAGAAAAGAGAGGGGGTGGTGATTAGCAGGAAGCGAAGAAGTAGTAAGTGAAAAGGGTAGGTAAAGGGAGGGGGACTGATAAGGAGGTAATATTGAGGGATGCAGTGATCAAAAGCAAAACTCTTTCGAGGAGGGTAAGGGAGAAAGGAAGAATAAAGGCATAAACAGGGGATGGAATAGGATGGAGAGAAAGACACAGAGAGTAATCATAACTGTGAATATAAATGGGATGAACTCTCCCATAAAACAGAGGTGGAAAGTAGAATGGATTAAAAATCATAATCCTACAATATGCTGTTTACAAGAAACATTTGAAAACAGAGGGATACACAGAGGGTAAAGGTCAAAAGCTGGAGTAGAATATATTACACTTCAGCTAAAGTAAAAAAAAGCAGGGGTAGCAACCCTAATGTCAGACAAAGCAAAAGCAAAACATAGATATACTCAAAAGAATAAGGAAAGAAATTATATTCTGCTAAAAGACACCATAGACAATGTGCACCAAATGGTATAGCATCCAGATTCTTAGAAGAGAAGTTAAGGGAGTTACAGGAAGAAATAGATATCAAAACTATACTAGTGGGGGACTTCAACTTCCCTTTCTGAACTTCATAAATTTAATTTCAAAATAAACAAAATAGAAGTTAATGAGATGAATAGAATTTTAGAGAAGGTAGATATGGACCTCTGGAGAAAATTGAATGAGGATAAAAAGGAATATATACCTTCTTCCCAGTGTACTTGGCACATACAGAAAAATTGACCATGTACTAGAGCATGAAAACCTTACAATTCACTGTAGAAAGGCAGAAATATTAAATGCATCTTTTTTCAGATCACAACACAATAAAAATATATGTAATAAAGGGCTGTGGAAAAATAGATTAACAACTAATTGGAAACTAAATAATCTTATCCTAAGAATGAATGTGTCTAACAACAAATAATAGGAACAAACAATTGTCCTTCAAGAGAAGGACAATAATGAGACAACATACCAAAACTTATGGGATGCAGCAAAAGTGGTTCTTAGGGGATGTTTTATACCTCTGAGTGCTTTTGAATAAAATAGAGAAAAAGGAGATCAACGAACTGAGTATGCAACAGAAAAAAGCTAGAAAAAGAACAAATTGAATATCCCCAATTAAATATTAAATTAAAAATACTGAAAACCAAAGGAAAGATTAATAAAATTGAAATTAAAAAAAAAACTATTGAGCTAAAAAATAAAACTGAGCTGGTTTTATGAAAGAACCAATAAAATTGGTAAACCTTTAGTCAATTTGATTAAAAGAAGAAAACTAATATACCAGTATCAAAAGTAAAAAGGGTGAACTTACCTCCAATGAAGAGGAAATTAAAATATTAATTAGGAATTATTTTGCCCAATTATATACCCATAAATTTGACAATCTTACTGAAATGGATGAATATGTACAAAAAATATAAATTGCCCAGATTGACAGAAGAGGAAGTAAAATACTTAAATAACCTCATCTCTGAAAAAGAAATTGAACAAGCCATCAATTAACTCCCTAGGAAAAAAATATCCAGGACCAGCTGAATTTAAAAGCAAATTCAATCAAAACTTTAAAGAACAGTTAATTCCAATACTTTACAGACTATTTGGGAAAATTGGAGAAGAAGGAGTCCTACCATTTTTTAATGATACAAATATGGTACTGATACCTAAATTGGGAAGAACCAAAACAGAAAAAGAAAATTATAGACCAATTTCCCTAACGAATATAGATGCACACATTTTAATGAAAATTTTAGCAAAAAGACTACAGGAGCTTATCATGAGAATAATACACTTCTATCAGGTAGGATTTATTCCAGGAATGCAAGGCTGATTTAATATTAGGAAAACTATCAGTGTAATTGATTATATCAGCAACAAAACTAGTAGAAACCATATGATTCTCTCAATAGATGCAGAAAAAGCTTTTGACAAAATACAACACCCAGTCCTATTAAAAACACTAGAAAGCATGGGAATAAGTGGAATCTTCCTTAAAATAGCAAGTACCATCTACCTAAAGCCATCAGTAAATATTATATGTAATGAGTATAAGCTAGATGCATTTTCAGAAAGATTGGGGTGAAACAAGGATGTCTACTGTTACCCCTGTTATTCGGTTTGATATTAGGAATGTTAATTGTAGCAATAAGAAAATAAAAAGAAATTGAAGGAATTAGAATAGGTGAAGAAGAGACTAAGCTATCACTCTTTGCAGATGATGATGTACTTAAAGAATCCTAGAGAAACAAATAAAAAACTACTAAAACAAAATTTTAAAAAACCCAACTAAATAACTTTAGCAAAGTTGTAGGATATAAAATAAACTCTATATATATATATATATATATATATATATATATATATATATATATATATATATATATATATATATATATATATATATATATATATCCTTGGTATTCTTATATATTTCTAATAGAGCCCAACAGCAAGAAAGAGAAAGAGAAATTATATTTGAAATTACTTTAGACATTATAAAAATATTTTGTAATAGTATTTATGTATTTTTAAACATTTTATTTTAAAATTTTGAATTCCAGATTCATTCCCTTCCTCCCTTGTCACCCACCCTTACTTGGAAGATAAACAATTCAGTATATGTTGTATATGAGTAGCTATGCAAAACATTACCATAGTAGATAAATTGTAAAAGACTGACTATATTTCCCTCCCTCCTATCCCACCTACCACTTGGTCTGTTCCCTACTTTGATCCTGTCCCTTTTCAAAAGTGGGTACTCCCAACTTCCCAACCCCCCTTCCCTCCCTTCCATGATTCCCCCTCTCATCTCCTTCCCCACTACTCTCCTGTAGGGTGAGATATCCCATTTAGTATGTATGTCATTCTCTCCCTGATCCAAATTCAATGAGAATAAGGTTTTGCCTTTTTGCATTCCTGTTCTTCCCTTCCCTTGTAACCATTTTCCCTTGCCTCTTCTATATGAGCTAGTTTACCCCATTCTGTTTCTCCCCATCTCCTCTTCTTATATTCCTCACTCACCTCTTAATTTCACCTTTTAAGTATCATCCCTTCCTATTAAATTTGACCTCTGCCCACTGTGTGTGTATATATATATATATATACACACATTCACATATGTATTCATATGCCCATATACCCTTCTTCAACTATTTTCATACTGAGAAAAGTTTCATCAGTTACAGTTATCATTTTTCCATGTAGGAATGTAAATAGTTCAACTTTGATAAGTTCATAATGCTTTCTTTTCCCTGTTTACCTTCTCAAGCATTTCTTGCTTCTTGTGTCTGAATGTCAAATTTTCTATTCAACTCCGTTTTTTGCCTCAAGAATACTTGAAAGTCCTCTATTCCACTGAATGACCATATTTCCCCCTGAAACATGATACTCAGTTTTGCTGGGTAGGTGATTCTTGGTTTTAATCCCAGTTCCTTTGACCTCCGGAATATTATATTCCAAGTCCTTTCGATCCCTCAGTGTAGAAGCTGCCAGATCCTGCACTATCCTGATTGCATTTCCACAGTATTCAAATTGTTTCTTCCTGGCTGCTTGTAATATTTTCTCCTTGATCTGGGAATTCTGGACTATTATTAATACTATTTTACATATAATTGGGAAATAAGATATACAGGCATTGGGGCACAGAGATTCACCTTGCTCTACTGAAAAAGTTGAAAGGGGTATGGGAGAAGGTATGGGACAGAGCAGATGGGGTGAGGGGATATCCTGTCACCAAATCTGCACTGAATGATAAATCTGGGTAGCATGAAACTCGAAAGAGCATAGGTAGATGAATGATAGTAGCAGAGGGAGAGCTTGGAAGTGAGAATGGGAATAATGAAATATTCCACCTTCCTCTTTTGATCAATAAGTCAGGTGCTAAGAGTGAACATACAAGTAGAAATGGAAAGGATGGTGAGAGAACCAGGGTCTGATAGCCAGTATATGTCAGAAGCAGGATTTGAACCAATATTATCCTGACTCCAAAGTCAGTTATCTATCTACTAATTCTATTACTACTTCGTTGATCTTATGCTCTCTTTACAATGCTTTATCTTATTGTGATCAGTTCTAAAACTTTAATTTGGAGGAGGGGTCCAGATCTGTAATTTAATAATTACAGATTATTAAATGGTGAAGAAATTCCTTACATATTTACAGATTCAATACTTATCTATAAATGTACTATTTTAGAGGTTTCCTAGGTCACTGAGTCATTTAATGATCTGTCCATTGATTCATTAAGTTTGCCTTTTTTGGACAAATGTGGAAGTAATTTATTTTTTCTCTAGTCCTGACCATACTATTTACTAGTTGTTCTTCTTTGTTTGTTTGTTTTTTAATAATATTGCACAATGTTGATATTACTTTGTACAGTGTTCTCCTGGTTCTGCTCATTTTACTCAGCATCTATTCATGTAAGTCTTTCTAGGTTTTCCTGAAATCTACTTGCTCGTCATTTCTTATTACATGGTAGTATTCTAATTACATTTGTATTCCACAGCATATTCAGCCATCCCACAACTTATGGAAATCCCCTCAATTTCTGATTCTTTGCTTCCACAAAATATGTGGTGGCAAAATGCTATAAATACTTTTGTATATTTAGTTCTTCTCATATTTTTTTTTATCTCTGTGGGATACAGACCTAAAGTGGTATTGCTGGATCAAGGGGTATGTACAGTTTGATTATCCTTTGCACATAGTTCTAAATTGCTCTTCAGAAGGGTTGGATCAGTTCACAACTCCACCAACAGTGCATTAATATATCAATTTCCCTACATCCCCTTCAACATTTGTCATATTCCTTTTCTGTCATATTAACCAATCTGATAGAGGAGGGGTGGTACCTCAGATTTGTTTTACTTGACATTTTTCTAGTCAGTGATTTAGAGCAATTTTTATATGATTATAGATAGCTTTGATTACTTTGTATGAAAACTGCCTGTTCATAACCTTTGCCCATTAATCAGTTGGAGAATGACTTATTTTCTCATAAATTTGACTCAGTTATCTACATATTTAAGAAATGACATTTTATCTGAGATATTTGTTGTATATTTTCCCTCAGTTTTCCTTCTAATTTTGGTTGCATTGGTTTTGTTTGTGAAAAAAAATTATAAAATTACATACATTTTTAATTTTATATAACCAAAATGATCCATTTACATTTTGTAGGACTTTCTATATCTGTTTCAGTATAAATCCTTCCTTTATCCATAGATCTAACAGGTAAACTAGTCCATGACTTCCTAATTTGCTTATTGTATCACCCTTTATATATAAATCATGTACTCATTTTGGCTTGGGATGTGGTATGAGGTGTTTGTTTATAAGCAGTTTCTGCCATATTATTTTCCTGTTTTCCTAACATTTTTGGCAAACAATGAGTTAATTATTCTGAAAGTTTGGATCTTTGAATTTATCAAACACTATATAACTCTGGTCTTTTACTGCAATTTATTATGTACCTAGCCTGTTCCATTGATTCACTACTCTCTTAACCAGTTTCAGATTGTTTTGATGATTATTGTCTTATAATATAGTTTGAGATGTGATATGGTTAGGTATAGAAGTAATTAAAAAAAAAGAAATGACTGAAAACAGATAACAAGGAGCCAAACAAAAAAATGCACGGGGGCTAGATGGTTGCAAATTCGATAATATGTCTGGATAAGAGAAAGATCATAATACAAATATAATTCACTAATGACAGCTTTGTGAGTATACATTTTGGGGATATGATTTTATTTTCTTCCTTGTGCAGTAGACCTACTATTTCACAAAATTTCTGTGACATTTATAATTTAATTATTTTATCATACTCTTTGCCCAAGTATTATGAATGTAGTCATTTATTCCAGCTTAGTGGGACCAATAATTTCAGCAAATTTTGAAAATTGTGCAATAATATTTCAATAATATCCCCCAGATTAGCTTTCATAACCTAAATGTCTTAGGCTGTTAAAATTTTCCCCTCCTCCCTCTTTATTTCACCATTTCTTCTAAAATATTTAACATCAAGAGAAAAAAAAACTAAGCACCATCCTCCCCACAAGAGATGACCTGGAATTACATGTGTTGAAAAATCAGCTGTTGCCGCATTTTAATTTGAATGGTAGTAGGAAGTAGTAGCTAGAGGTGTGGGAACAACAAATTTGTAAATTAAATTGCAATAAATGACTGATCCCAGAAACTAAATGGCATTTATCCAAGAATTTTAAAGGAACTAAGAAAAACCAAGCTAAGTCTTCATTAGTAATTACTTTTTTAAAAGGTCAATTTATCTTAGGTAACAGCTTCTGTACCACAGAAATGGAGGACAGCCAACATTGTTGACATCTATTTAAAAGGTATCCAGGGTTATTTGTAAGTTACAAATTAATAGGAGCCAAACATGAAAATGTAAAGAAAAATTTAAAAGGCATCTGGTTTAATGTAATATAACAGGAATAAATTAGCTCACATTTAATAGTTTAAACTAAGGGTAAAGGCGAGCCATGTGTAAGATTTGCTCCCCTTTTTAATAAAAGTCATTTATAACAGATAAATAATGGGTTTTTAAAAATCCCATTATAGGGGCGGCTAGGTGGCGCAGTGAATAGAGCGCCGGCCCTGGAATCAGAAGGACCTGAGTTCGGAGCCGGCCTCCAACACTTAATCCGCACAAACAAAAACCTAGCCGTGTAACCTTGGGCAAGTTACTTAACCCCAATTGCCCTAAAGGGGCGGCTAGGTGGCGTAGTGAGTAAGAGCGTCGGCCTCGGAGTGAGTAAGAGCGTCGGCCTCGGAGTTGGGATGACCCGAGATCAGATCCGGCCTCAGAAAATGAGCACCCACGCATAAATAATGACTAGCCGTGTAACCTTGAGCAAGTTACTTAACCCCAATTGCTTTAAAAAAAAAAATCCCATTATACTTCCAGCCATGGTAAAAACATCAGGACTGTTTGCTTCCAGTTAAAACTCTATTTTAATCATCAAATAAGGTAATTTTGAGGGGAAAAATGAAGTTTGAAAGGGAAACTCTTTCAAATATACTCAGGAACTTAATGTGAGGCTTTAGGTCATGTGCAATAGAAAAGTGTAGAGTGAATCAAGCTATATACATCTATCTTGTGTTTACATATGTGGGAAGAGTCTATGAATGGGAATGGTTTCAAAGCAAGGGCTAGAGAATGCCTGGTACATGTTGAGATATATTCTAGATTGTAGGAAATGACAAGTGCTAATCTATAATGGAGAGCAAACTTAAGTCTATAATTAGTAAATATTAGTAAATTCAAGACAAGATCATGTAGCTAAAAAAGTAAATTTGTTAATCATTAATAATTCATTATGTATATAACTAGTGAACTTGAAAGTCCTTGGTGTGTTTATTCAGGGCCTATCCTATGTTTGCACACTTGCGTCAACCTATTCAACTGCCTGTACTCTACACACTGATCAGATTATACTACTTACCATTCCTTGTACATAGCTGATATTTCACCACCTCAATGTCTTTACCTTACCTATATACCTTTGTTCATTTTGTTTCCTATACCTAAATTTACCTTTTATCCCAACCATTGTTCATATTGAAATGTTGTCATTCATATCTTTCAATACTGTCTGACTCTTTGTGACTTCATTTGACGTTTTCTTGGCCAAGAGACTGGAGTGCTTTGCCATTTCCCTCAACTCATTTTAGAGATGAGGAAACTGAGGCAAACAGGGTTAAGTGAATTGCCCAAGGTCACACAGTTAGTATCTAAGCTTGGATGAGGCAGCTAGATTGCACAGTAGACTTGGAGTGAGAAAGTCCTGAGTTCAAATCCTTCCTCATGTACTTACCAGCTCTGTGACCCTGCACTAATCTGCACAAGACAACCTCTGTCTACCTAAATCACCTAATCTGTACAATGGGAACAATAATAGCAGATATGATACATAATACATCTGTGTCCCAGAGTTACTGTGAAGTTAAAATTAGGTCATATTTCCTATGCATTTTGAAAATCTTAACGCTCTACATAAATGCTAGCTCTTATTACTGTTATTTGGCAGCCAAATGGTGTATCAGATAGAGTGCCAGGTCTGGAGTCAAGAAGACTCATGTTCCTAAGGCCTCATACACTTGCTAACTGTGTGACCCTAGGCAGGTCACTTAAACAATTTTTCTCAGTTTTTCATCTGTAAAATGACCTGAAGATGGAAATGGCAAATAACTCAAGTATCTCTGTCAAGGAAATCCCAAAATGGGACACAAAGAGTTGGACATGACTAGGCAAAAAACAAAACAAAATAATTATTGTTATTATGTAGACCTTCCCTCCAATAATACAATATAATCTCTGAAGAATTAAAATTGAAGATCTCTCACAGGGCAGTGGGAAGATGCAGGATGGATGCAGAAAAGGCTGCAACAAATAATAACAGTGAAGAAAAGCCAAAATAAAGGATCTTATCAAAGAAATACATAACTAGAAAAAAGACAAGTTGGATAGGATGAACTGTTGGGTGGTAAGTGTGTTATACTGAAATTGTCATCACATCTACAAAAAATGAGAAAGGCCCCTAGAATATTAGGTAGTAGCCATTTGCTGAACCTATTTATCTGCCCAGAACATGACTACATAACAGAATTGAATAATGTGATCTATGAAACCTAGTACCTTCCCTCCCTGGCAATGATCCTGAATATAAGATACCATGGCGAAATCCTTGATTATATTACATATTTTTGTAGTGTGTATTTTTGCACTGTTCAGTTGGTCTAAGGGACCAGATGAACCCTACCTAGGGAGATATATATGAAGTACTTGACAGGCTGCAGCAGTTTCTAGGCTTTGAATTATTTTGTGCCATGCCAAGTATTTGCTATGCACTGACTCCTGATTCTTGACACTCAACTGCAGTGCAATGTTTAATTCCTATTACCCTGTGCTATTAGTAATGAAAGAATGTCATCAATATCCATGTCATTCAGCACCTCAGTCATAGGCTCTGAGGCCCAAGTAATATTGTAGGCATTTCCTGGTTGCCAAAAGTTCCAACTGTAACTATGCCACTATATGTTGTGGGTAGCCAGAGTTCTAGAAATTATAAAAAATATAGAGAAAACAGTAGTATGTTTTCCCTGCATATAGATTTTCTAAATTAAACAGTTGATTTGAATTATTAGCAAATATGTATTCTCTTCTAGCTTGTGCTGAGGCCCAGTGGTGATATGTGAAAGAGGCCATGCACTGGATTGATATAGACTGACAATCATCATTCAGTTGATAAAGAATATTTAAGCTGTCAAATTTTTAAATAGAAGAGGGATAAATAATATTGTTTCTTATTTTGGACAAGCTAATAGAACAAGTAAAAAGAAGGATCATTTGCCTCTCAGAAATGTTAATTACCCAGTATTGTGTATCATTTCTTCCCACCCCCATATTTAAGAGCCCCATATTCATTTTAGATGAACGGAAAAAGTGGGAAATAGCAAATTGGTATAACATGTGTTGGGAACTGGAGGTGGTAATAGAAAGGACTATACAGACATTGAATCTTGGCATCTCTTTATTTATGATCCTGTTATGGCTTTGTTATAAAGGACAGATGTGTTATGTGCTGTCATGTTTTAATGTCACATCAATGTTTAAGATTTATTGGTCAGAAAGTCTCCAAATGGCAGAATTAGTAGTTTTGCAAAGTGAAGTACACTAAAGCCTTGGAATTGCACGTTTCAAAAGAACTCAGCATGTCTTGATCTATGTTGTTCTCCCATTCCGTTCCCTGCCCTCATTATTTTAATCTTCAGACAGCAGTCTAATACTTAGAGAGTTTGAATATTTCACTCTTCTCCAAAGGCACATACACATGCATATAACAAACAAATACACATAATTTTATTTTATTTATTCATTTATTTGTTTGTTTGTTTAGAACAGTGCATTTATATGATAATTTTAGAAGAACAAAAATAGGCTTGTAGGACATTTTCCCTGTAGGGAAACTTCTCTTACAAAGTGGAACTTTGCCTAAGACCTCTCCTATCATCAGAGAGTGAGAAAAAGCAGGACTTTGACAGTACCATTACATGTGCTATAATTTAGATTGTAGCATGAATCGACTTTGCTTTTAATGGATGCTTCCAGGAGTACATTAATTGGTCACAGGATCCAGAATGTATGGTGCCTGGAGATAGGGGGGAATTAAAAAGGAAGTTGGGGGTACAAAACGATTGCTGATGCTTAAATTACCCCTGTCCTGGTGGTATCATACTTTGTGGGATCTGAAAAATTGATTCTCTTGTGATACAGACATTTGATGATTGAATTAATGGTCATTAATGATACATGAGTATTGTTGATGTGCTTGGCTTGGGACTCAATGCTATTGTTTTTGGTGTATATTTTTTATTTTTTTTTAATTTATGGAATAAAGCAAGTATTCCTATAATATAGAACAGTAAAAAATGTTTGCAATGAAACTGAAGATCTACTATGAACAGCTTGCTATTCCTTTCAAATATGCCACAAAAATATCACGTAAATATTTTTTTCTTTCCTCCTCTCTCCCCCCCTGCCCTAGAGGTAACTATCATTAGACAACAAATATATGTATAGTTTATGCATATTTCTATTTATCAGTTCTTTCTCTGGACGCAGATGGTGTCTTTTTTCCTATGTCCTTTGTAGTATTTGTAACAGTCAAAATAACTTATTTGCTCAAAGTTGTACTTAAAACAATATTTCTGTTACTGTATACAATGTTCTCTTGGGTTCTTCTCATTTCATTCTTCATTATTTTGTGCAAGTCTAGCTTTGTTTTTTTTCTAAAATCAATGAGGCCTAATTTCTTATAGCATAGTAGTGTTCTGCCACAATCATATACTTCAACTTGTTCAGCCATTTCCCTGAAATTTCCAGTTCTTTATCATCACAAAGAGAACGGCTATAAACATTTTAGAAATTTTTTTTCCTAATCTTTATTCACTAATCATCTTTGGAAACAGATCAAGTAGTGGTATTGCAGGGCCAAAGGTTATAGGTAGTTTAATAACTTTTTGGTCATAATTCCAGAGCACTCTCCAAAATGATTGGTTCAGTTCACAGTTCCACCAACAATGGATTAGTGTCCCAATATATATATTATACATATATGTATATACATTTTTAATTTTTATGCTACTATTGGTTTCTAGATCTTGGACAAACTTTACTATATTATAATTGCTGTGGTGATAACTGATTATTGTTTTCTCTGCAAGGCAAATAATTATGCCCAGTCATCAGGATTCACTATTTATTATGGGAATTCAAAGGAAAAGTTAAAAATCATCAATACTTACTTCTATAAACTGATATGGGTACCTGGGTCTCAGGCACAGAATAAGGCTAGAAACAAAGGGTGGAAGGTTAGGCAATTTATTATTCCAGTACCAAAGTACTGGAATTTTTAATTGAAGGCCTCTTCTCAGTATACCCCATGTCTGCTTGGACACACCAAAAAAGTTAGGAACATTTATATAGGAAATATTGAAAAATAGTCTGTTTGCTGCACTAATAGAGCATTTGTTAGACTTTGGAAAATGATTAGTGAAAGCCTGGAGTTAATTAGTGCAGCAAATGAATGACATACTTAATTATAAATTTGTCTTCACTGTTTGTGTCCTACTTACACATCTCAGTTGTAAGAGAGCTTTGTGGGGGGGGTAGTAGAGGGTGGTTCTCTACCCCCCCAAATTTTTTTTTTTTGTCTTTGTATTTTCTTTTTTTTTTTTTTTCCAGCTCATTTTATTTTATTTTATTTTATTTTTTAAACAAATACTTTATTAACTGCTGTTTTACATCATTCATTTCCGCCAGATTTTGAGTTACAATCATTTTCCCCCCATTATTCCCCTACCCACCCTCCCAGAATAGCAGTCCCACAAGATATCGCTTCCTCCAATCTGCTCTCTCCCATACCTTCTCCCATACCCCCATCGACTTTTCCATTAGAGGAAGATGAATCTTTGAGTCCCAATGCCTGCACATCTTATCTCCCAATTATAGGCAAAAGAGTATTAATAATAGTATTTATATATATATTTGAAACATTTAATGTTACGACCTTGAATTTCAGATCCATTTCCTTCCTCCCTTGTCACCCATTCCTTCTTGGTATATAAGTAATTCAGTATATGTTGTACATGTCTAGCTATGCAAAACATTATCATAGTAGATATATTGTACAAGGCTGCTTATAATTCCCTCCCACTCATCCCACCCCCCAACTGGTCCATTCCCTACATGATCCTGTCCCTCTTCTATAGTGGGTACTTCTAACCTCCCCTCACCCCAAGGATGCCCTCCCATCCATCATCTCTCCTCTCATCCCCCTTCCCCCTATCCTGCTGCAGGTTGAGATATCCCATTTAGTATGTATGTCATTTTCTCCCTGAACCAAATTCAATGTGAATGTGGTTTTGCCTTTTTAGCCTTCCTTATTCTCCCCCTCCTTTGCAACCACTTCCCCTTGCTTCTTCTACATGGGATAGTTTACCCTACCCTGTCTCTCCCCATCTCCTCTTGCCACTTTCCTCTCTCACCTCATAATTTCATCCCTTGAGTATTCTCCCTTCCCAACAAATTCAACCTATGCCCTCTATCCATATATAACTGTAACCATACACACACATTCACATATGTATTCATATGACCACACCCCCTTCTTCCATTATTTTCATAGTGGGAAAGATATCATCAGTCACAGATATTGCTTTTCCATATAGGAATGTAAATAGTTCAACTTTGATAAGTTCCTTTTGATTTCTTTTCCCTGATTACCTTCTCAGGCATCTCTTACTTCTTGTGTCTGGATGTCAAATTTTCTATTCAACTCTGGTTTTTTCCTCAAGAATGCTTGAAAGTCCTCTATTCCACTGAATGACCATATTTTCCCCTGAAACAAAATACTCAGTTTTGCTGGGTAGGTGACCCTTGGGTTCATTCCCAGTTCTTTTGCCCTCTGGAATATCATATTCCATGCCCTTCGATCCCTCAGTGTAGAAGCTGCCAGGTCCTGGGCTATTCTGATTGTGTTTCCACAATATTGAAATTGTTTCTTCCTGGCCACTTGTAGTATTTTCTCCTTGATCTGGGGATTCTGGAACCTGGCTATAATATTCCTGGGAGTTTTCTTTTTGGGATCTTTTTCAGGAGGTGATTGTGGATTCTTTCAACCTCTATTTTGCCCTCTGGATCTAAAACATCAGGGCAGTTCCTTGAGAATTTCTTGAAGGGTGATTTCTAGGTTCTTTCTTGATCATGGCTTTCAGGTAGTCCAATAATTTTTAAATTGTCTCTCCTGGATCTATTCTCCAGGTCAGTGGTTTTTCCCATGAGATATTTCACATTGCCTTCTAATCTTTCATTTGTTTGGATCTGCTTAACAGCATCTTGATTTCTCATAAAGTCATTAGCTTCCATTTGCTCCAGTCTAACTCTGAAGGAATGAATCTCCTCAGTGAACTTTTGAGATTCTTTTTCCATCTGGCAAATTCGACTTTTTAAGGCATTCTTCTCCTCATTGCCCTTTTGGGCCTCCTTTGCCATTTGAGTTAGTCTATTTTTTAAGGTGTTGTTTTCCTCAGTCAGGCTGTTGACCCTCATTTCATACTTTTCCTGCATCCTTCTCATTTCTCTTTCTAATTTTTCCTCCACTTCTCTTATTTGGTTTTTAAAGTCCTTCTTAAGGTCCTCTATGGCCTGCAACCTGCTCATGTTTTCCCCTGGGGCTTTTGGAGCAGGACTTCTGACCTCACAGTCCTTTTCCTGCTCTATGCCCCCAAAATAGGAGTCTAGGGTTGCATTTTTCTGTTTCCTTTGCCTTGGCATGTTGCCACTTAATTGCTTGACTTTTGGGCTTGTTGCCACACTATGGCTTTAAGGCCAGATAGAGGAACTTTCGTCCCAAACGTGTGGGGGGCAACTTCCGTTTCTGGCAAGCTGTAAACCCACCCACGACTTCCACCCTAGATCACAATCCAGATCCAGGGAGGTTAAAGCAAGAGCGATTACCCCCCAAGACTGATCGCTGGATCTCCCTACGATTTGTAGGCTGGGAGCTGGAAATGCCTCTGAAAACTACACAGTGGCGTGTCCTCAGCAGCTTCTAGCCTCAGGGGAGGCTACGCATTCCCCAAATACAGGTCCCAAAGTCCATAGGACACTAACCTCTTACTTTGTCCTAGGCAAGTCTATGTTTAATTCTGGCGTCTCCACAGTTCCTGGTGTTCTGGGGTTCCTCCAGCCGGCTGCTGGCCCTGCCGCCCGGGGCTAAAACCTCGGCTCACGTGGACCTGGGCTCGGCTCCTGCGCTCTGCGCGCTGCCGGCTCCCAGACCACTGCGCTGGTCCTTCCTGCAGGGTGCTGGGCTGTCCTCAGCGGGAGGTTAGCTTCTCTGTGTCGTTCTGTGGGTGCTGGGACTCCAGAAGATTTTTCAGAGTCCTTTTTTACATAGTTTGTGGAGAATCTGGGGGCAGAGAGGCTTGGACGAGCTGTTTCTACTCCGCCATCTTGGCTCCGCCCCCTACCCCCCCAAATTTAAGGGTACATCTGGTAAACAGTCCATAAGCAAGGCTAGACACAAATGAACCATTCTGCTCCACAACTTTCCTCTTCAAGACATATCCAGGCTTTATATCAGCTAAAGGATTTTAGAAAAAACAGGGAATGTTAAAGAGACCATATTTTTACCTACTCAGAACTTTCACAGCAATTTGATTGTACATTCTGTTCCACTTATTTAACTTATATTACAGTTTAATTATATAAATGTCACAAAAATAAAAGAATTTCAGAGTTGAAAAGGACCTCAGAGATCATATAATCCAAACCATACCTGAACAAGACTTCCTTCGACAAGGTACCTGACAAGTGGCCATCCAATCTTTTCCTTAGAGAACCTATTACCTCTTGAGGTAGCCCATCACATTTTGGGAGAACTCTATTAAGAAGCTTTTTTCCTGACTTCATCACATTTTGGGAGAGCTCTATTAAGAAGCTTTTTTCCTGACTTCATGCCTAAGATAACACTCTCCAGCTTCCACACATTGTTCCTACTTCTTCTATATTGAACCAAGCAGCAGTACAATCCCTTTACTACAAGAATTTCAGGGACTACAGAATAGCTCTATACCTCTTCTCCTGACATGATTTTGAAGCTTTTAACAGTACTTTTGGCCATATTTGGGACTCTTGTTACCTTATCAATGCTTTTCCTAAAGTATGGCTCTCAGAACTGAGCCATGAAGCTCATAAATATGGTATGATGTGGGCAATATTATTACCTCCTTGTCCTCAACCTTCCTTCTGCTTAACTCTTTGAAATAAAATCTGTGGTGCAAATCAAATTATATCTTTCTAAATGTAATCTGAAAAACATTAATAGTCCGTGCTGCTATAAGCCCATTGGCTCATCTTGATATGTATTTCTGTAAAATCTTAGATCCTTTTCAGCTAATGTCTTACCATTTCTCCCTCATATTTCACTTGTGAATTTGATTATTTAACTCATTTGTGACTTTACATTTATTCCTACTAAAATCAATCTTATTACAATCATCCTAATGCATATTAGGATTCTTTTTGAGTCACAGCTCCATATTTAAGAGTATTGTGTTTTCTATCTTTGAAGTATCTGTAAATTTGATAAGCAAATAATCTGAGATTTATCCAATTCACCAATAAAACTTTTAAGCAGTAGTTAGTCAACTAAAAGTTTTAAGGGGCACCCCAGTCTTCTAATTGAATGATTAATGGTAATACTGTGAGTCAAGCCATTCAGGTTTTTCCAAGTTCACTAATTCATATGTTTATGTACCCCACACCTTTTCTATTTTTTTAGATTTATTTTTTTAATCTGTAAAATAAAATAAGCATTTCAATAACATAATAGGAATAAAAGAGATGATTGCATTTGAAACTGCAAGTGTATTATGTACAACTTACTATTCCTTTTATATATATATAATAAAGTTTTTTTTCCTCTTTTTAAAATTCCTTCCTTTTCCGCCACCCTAGAGATGGCTACCATTAGAAACAAATATGTAGAGATATGTAAAAATCATTAAATTAATACTTCTTTTTATCAGTTCTTTTTTCTGAATGCAGACAATATCTTCTTTCATAGGTCCTTTGTTGTTAATTTGGATATTTATAATAGTCAAAATTATTAATAATTAAATTGTTTGCTGATCCATAAGTCTGATAGGAAATATGCTTCACATTCTTCACATTTTCTTGCATCATCTCCCTTTATATTTAAGTCATGTATCCATTTTGACTTTATTTTTTTTTCTTTTTCCCACCCCCCCACCTGGTCCATTCCCTTCTTTGATCCTGTCCCTCTTTCTTTTTTTTTTTTTAATTAATTTATTAGTTTAGTTTCAAGTTGACAAGATTCAATTCCTTAGTTCCTTGATTTTCAAATTTCCTTTACTTCTCTCCCCCCTCCCCTCATGACATCATATAGTACAGTATAGGGTCTGCAAATGCATTCATATTAAAAATTATTCCAATTACAAAGGCATATTGTACTAGGTGGGATGAAAGATGGTAAGGAAGAAGTACAACCAAACAATGAGAAGAACAAGATCATTTAGTTTGCTTCCATCAGGATTCAGGCTCAGTTCTTTCTAGTTATATCTCTGGATGGCGCATTTCTCACTTTCTTGAGTCATTTGGGATTAACTTATATCACTGCATTGCTGAAAAGAGTCCAGTCTGTCAGAGTTGGTCGTCACAGATATGGTATGTCTGTGATTGTATACAAATTTCTTCTGATTCTACTCTTCTCGCTCAGCATCAGTTTGTATAAGTCTCTCCAGGTAATTATGAAATCCGTCACCTCCTCGTTTCTTATAGCACAATAAAATTCCATTACATTCATATACCACAACTTGTTTAGCCATTCCCCAATTGATGGGCACTCCTTTAGTTTCCAATTCTTTGCAACCACAAAAAGGGTTGCTAAAAATATTTTTGTACATATGGTTCTTCCTCCCACTACTATGATCTCTTTGGGATATAACCCTAGGAGTGGTATGGCTGGGTCAAAGGGTATGAAATTATTTATAATCCTTTGGGCATAATTCCAGATTGCTCTCAAGAATGGTTGGATAAGTTCACAACTCCACCAGCAATGTATTAGCGTTCCAATTTGCCCACATCCTCTCCAGCATTTGTCACTTTCTTGTTTTGTCATCTTGGCCAATCTGACTGGAGAGATGTGGTATCTCAGAGTTGTTTTGATTTGCATTTCTCTAATTAATAGTGATTTAGAGCATTTCTTCATATGCTTATATATATCTTTAATTTCTTTCTCTGAAAACTTCCTATTCATATCCTTTGACCATTTCTCAATTGGGGAATGACTTGTATTCATATAGATTTGGCTCAATTCTCTATAAATTTTAGAAATGAGTCCTTTATCAGAGACACAAGTTGTAAAAATTCTTTCCCAATTCCCCACCTCCCTCTTGATCTTGGTTACATTGGCTTTGTTTGTGCAGAAGCTTTTCAATTTAATGTAATCAAAATTATCCATTTTGCATTTTATAATGCTCTCTAATTCTTGTTTGGTCCTAAAATCTTCCCCTCTCCACAGATCTGTCAGGTAAACTATTCCTTGCTTTCCCAAATTGCTTACAGTATCATCCTTTACATTAGTACCATGACCTAATTTTAGACTTGATTTTGGTATATGGTGTTAGAGGTGATTGATGCCCAGTTTCTGCCATACTGTATTTTAGTTTTGTGGCAGTTTTGTCAAATAGTGCATTCCCTGTATCCCAAAAACTGGGGTCTTTGGGTTTATCGAACAATAGATTGCTATATTCATTAACTGCTGGGTCTCCTGCACCTAATCTATTCCATTGATCCACTACTCTACACCTCTGCCAGTACCAAGCAGTTTTGATGACTGCTGCTGTATAATACAGACGAAGATCTGGCATAGCTAGTCCACCTTCCCTAGCATTTCTTTTCATTAATTCCCTTGATATTCTAGACCTTTTGTTTTTCCAAATAAATTTTGTTATTATTTTGTCTAACTCTACAAAGTAGTGTTTTGGTAAATTGATTGGAATGGCACTAAATATATAATTTAGTTTGGGTAAAATTGTCATTTTTATTATATTAGCTCGACCCAGCCACGAGCAATTGAGATTTTTCCAACTATTTAGATCTGATTTTATTTCTGTGAGAAGTGTTTTGTAGTTGTGATCATATAGATTCTGGGTTTGTTTTGGCAAGTAGATTCCCAAATATTTTATAATGTCTACAGTGACTTTAAATGGGATTTCTCTTTCTATCTCTTGCTGTTGAGTTTTATTAGAGATGTACAGGAATGCTGAGGATTTATGTGGGTTTATTTTATACCCTGCAACTTTGCCAAATTTATTTATTGTCTCAAGTAGTTTTTTACTTGATTCTCTAGGATTCTCTAAGTATATCATCATACCATCTGCAAAGAGTGACAGCTTGGTCACTTCTTTGCCTAATTTGATTCCTTTGATTTCTTTTTCTTCTCTAATTGCTACTGCTAATGTTTCTAGTACTAGATTGAATAAGAGGGGTGATAGTGGACACCCTTGTTTCACTCCTGATCTTATTGGAAAGGCTTCTAGTTTATCCCCATTGCATATAATACTTGCTGATGGTTTTAAATAGATGCTATCAACTATTTTAAGGAAGGCTCCATTCATTCCTATACTTTCTAGTGTTTTTAATAGGAATGGATGTTGTACTTTGTCAAAAGCCTTTTCTGCATCTATTGAGATGATCATATGGTTTTTGCTAGTTTTGTTGTTGATATGCTCAATTATATTGATGGTTCTCCTAATATTAAACCATCCTTGCATTCCTGGAATGAATCCTACCTGATCAGGGTGTATTATTTTTGTGATAAGTTGTTGGAGTCTTTTGGCTAATATTTTATTTAGAATTTTTGCGTCTAAATTCATGAGGGAGATTGGTCTATAATTTTCTTTCTCTGTTTTATCTCTTCCTGATTTGGAATCAGTACCATATTTGTATCATAGAAAGAGTTTGGTAGGACTCCTTCTTCACTAATTTTCCCAAATAGTTTGTAGAGTATTGGAATCAATTGTTCTTTAAATGTTTGATAGAATTCACTAGTGAACCCATCTGGCCCTGGAGATTTTTTCCTAGGGAGTTCATTGATGGCTTGTTTGATTTCTTTTCTGAGATGGGGTTATTTAGGTAATTCACTTCCTCTTCAGTTAATCTGGGCAATTTGTGATTTTGTAAATATTCATCCATTTCACTAAGATTGTCATATTTATGTGCATACAATTGGGAAAAATAATTCCTCATTATTTTTTTGATTTCCTCTTCATTGGAGGTAGATTCACCCTTTTTATTTTTGATACTCATAATTTGGTTTTCTTCTTTCTTTTTTTTTATCATATTGACTAAGGGTCTATCAATTTTGTTGATTTTTTCATAAAACCAGCTCTTGGTTTTATTTATTAATTCAATGGTTTTCTTAATTTCAATTTTATTAATCTCACCTTTGGTTTTCAGTATTTCTAATTTAGTACTAAATTGGGGATTTTCAATTTGTTCTTTTTCTAGCTTTTTCAATTGCATGTCCAATTCACTGACCTCCCTTCTCTCTGTTTTAATTAAGTATGCACTCAGGGATATAAAACTTCCCCTGAGAACTGCCTTTAGTGCATCCCACAAATTTTGGTATGTTGTTTCATTATTATCATTCTCTTCATTTTGACTTTATTTTGCTAAATGATGTAAGGTATTGATCTATGCCCAATTTCTGCCAGATTGCTTTCCAGTTTTCCCAACAATATTTTTTATCAAAAATGAATTCTTATCCCTAAAATTTATCTTTACACTTGTCAAATACAAGATTACTATAATTATTTGCTACTATAAATTGTATGTTGACTCTCTTCCACTGATCTACCTATTTATTAGCAAGTACCAGGTAGTTTTGATAACTAATTACTGCCACATTTTTTCCATAAGAGTAGTATGAGGCATTTTTGTCAAATGCTTGATAAAATTTAGGCAAACATTATCTACTCTCTCTGTGTTGGCAGTCTAATAACCTTGTCAAAAGATAAAAGAATGTTATATTGGCATGTATAATTGGTTTTTGATGAAGCCATACTGGCTTTTTATAATCATTGCTTCCTTTTCTAGATGTTCACTAAGCATCTCTTTAATAATGCATCTTAAACATTTGCCAGGAATCAACATGAAGCTAGCTCATTTCACTGTGTGAAGTTTGAAGACACTATCCTTTTCTCTCTTTTTAAAAATCATTACAACATTTACCTTTCTCCAATACTTCCATATTGCTCTAATATGCAGTGTATTTCAAATATCACTGACAGTTACTCTACAATTAGAACCTGCCAGTTCTTTCAGAACCTAGGTTGTAATTCATCCAGATTTTGTTTGGTATACTTAGTAATGTCAGGTAGTTTATCTTTTACTTTGTCCCTATTTGTTTTAGAATTCAATTCCTGATTAATTCTTTCTGCTCCCTCCCCCCACTACAAAGATAATTTTCCTCATTAGAAAAAAAATGAGCAAAATGAAAGTTGACCATATCTGCCTTTCCTACATTATTCAGTATGTGATTTTTCCATCCAAAATGAGTGGTATTCTTCCTTTGCTAGTTATAGCAACAACAGCAAAATATTATCCATTGTTCTTAGCTAATTCTAAGCATTAGCACACATCACAATAATTTAACATGCATGTATTACAATTTATATCCATCCTTCCTCTGTTGCCTGTCCTTGCTTCTATCTTCCATCCAAATCACTTAAAAAAATCAAAGTTAGTTAATGAGTTCCCTATATTTTCACTATGGTCTTTTTAAAAAAATCTTCTCTTTGTTACTCTCATCAAAATAATTTCTTTATACTTAAGAATTCCAAGAACTTGAGAGCTTTTCATTCTTCTCAGGCTTAGTTCTCCTATAGAATTTTGGTCCAAGTGATCTTTCCTATCCTGTGAACCTTCAAAATTAGCTCTCCCAAAATATATTGGACAGGTTTATAAAATTATAAATTTAGTGCTTATAGGTACCTTAAAACCATAGAGTATAAACCACCCCATTCCCCACCTTGATTTGTTATGGAAGAAAAAACAAAAAAAGTTAAATGACTTGTCCAAGGCCACACATATATTAAGTATCTGAAGTAAAATTTTAATAACTCAGGTTATTCTAATTCCATGTCTAGAATTAGATCAGTAAGTCAGATAGCTGCCTCTGAATTACTTGTCTATCCACTCCCCCTTTAGAGCATGTGAAAGAACTATCTGAACATTTGTCTCCCTCACTAAATAGGATGAAGAAAGGATTAAACTTCCCTAGGGAAATTGTGAAGTGTTTTTTTGTTTTTTTTTTTTGTTTTTTTTTTGTTTTTTTTTTTTTAAAGCAATTGGGGTTAAGTAACTTGCTCAAGGTTACACGGCTAGTCATTATTTATGCGTGGGTGCTCATTTTCTGAGGCCGGATCTGATCTCGGGTCATCCAAACTCCGAGGCCGGCGCTCTTACTCACTGCGCCACCTAGCCGCCCCTTTAGGGCAATTGGGGTTAAGTAACTTGCCCAAGGTTACACGGCTAGGTTTTTGTTTGTGCTGATTAAGTGTCGGAGGCCGGCTCCGAACTCAGGTCCTTCTGATTCCAGGGCCGGCGCTCTATTCACTGCGCCACCTAGCCGCCCCGTGAAGTGTTTTTTAATGACCCCTGAACTTCTCCCTGGAAATATTCCTGTCTAGAAAGGCTATGTATGTGGTATAGTGGATAGAATACTTGATTTGAGGTCAGAAAGACCTAAGTTCTAATTCTATCTCTGAAAGTTTTAATAGTTGTGTGACCCTGAGCAAGTCGCTTAAGCTCTCTGAGATTCCTGTATATGTATGTCAGTTTTGATCATGATTAGTAGTAGTAATAGCAGTACACATTCTAATATAAAATAATTAGTTTCTCATGTCCACCAATACTTAACCGCTGGGTTCCTATTATTTCTATTCTGGCAATCCATTCTTCCTTGATAGAAAGAGTCAAGTAAGGAATAAAAGTTTCTTTCTTCAATTTCTAAATCTTTTGAAGGAAGAAATTGTCATTACAGTGTAAAAAAGAACTTAACTTCTTCCTTGTTTTTGGAAGACACAGAGAGAGAGCCCCTACAGATGTCCAGATTATTGAAACTTTTCCCCATTCCATGACTCTATGCCAGACTTATGATCTGCTTCCCAAACTCAAATGTTTTCTATCGGTGGTTTGTAGTAGATGACAGTGTCAATATAAACTCAGTTACTGCCTCCATCCATCTTCACCTAAATAATCATCTCTACACATTCTCTATGCTTTCTGGATTTTTTCACATAACTAAGTCTTCCTCTTTTATGTCTTCTTCTTTATTCATCTCTTAATCCTAGCCCCACTATTTTAATCTGCCCTGTTTACTTTTTAATAAAGTATATGTTTCTAGAAACATAGTCTAGTTCTGGATCATATAATTGAATAAATAAAGGAATGAATAAAGAAACATACATCAAGTGCTTGCTATATCCAAAATATTGCACTTTGCATTGGGGATGCCTAGAAAATAAGTCAAGGGGATCACATCCTATTCAGAAGACATTTGAGCTGCTTATTAGATAGAAAGGACTTAGAGTTTAACAGGAAAACAGATGCTTATACCTTTATTATGTTATTTCCATCAATAAATTGATGGAAATTTGAACCATTTGGCAGTACCAGTGACTTTGGTGTTAAGAACCTTCTTTTCCCTCTCTCAGAAAATACAGCATTTAAGTGGTGTTGGTTTGACTTGCCAGGCACAGGTCTCTCCCTTAGGCTATGCTTATGTTTCTAAAAGACTAACTTGCCTAGTTGGTGGAGATGGTTAATAATTTCTCTTTAAAGTTTGTTTCTCAAGATGAAGGCTATTGAGCTAGATTGAAGCAGGACCAGTGGTCATGGGGCTTGGGGGATTTTGATTCCCAGGATTCCTGGGCTTACCTGCCTATTGATGGTGGCTGATTACTTGTTTTTTATAGTGGCAACAATGGCAAACCCATTTTCTCAGTATCCACAGAAATTGCTACCCTTGATAATGTCCATGTGGGCCAAGCTAGAACTTGAGCCAGTGACTTCATCCCACCAACCAAGTCTCAGTGATATTTAGAAGACTAAATTTATGTCCTTTTATTGGGATTTCTAGTTTATCTTTCTTCGTAGTCATAGTTCAATTGTAGTGACATAAGATCATAGGCTTTGACTCTTTTCTTTCATATTTGTCTCCATTTTTTGATACATTTTGTGTGTATGTTTCTTTTTTTCTTTTTAAGTTTTTTCAGTCGAAAGACACATATGTTTACCTCCCTCCCACTTCACCCCTCCCCTGTGGTGTGGGGAGGATATGTTAAAGAATGAGAAGTAAAGGGAAACAAATCATCATATTGCCCTCATTCAAAAGTGTCTCATTCTGCATATTTCTCTATTATTTCTTTGTCAGGACACAGATAATGTTATTTATCATTAGGTTTCAGGAATCATTATTGATCAAAGGATTTCAGCCTTTAATATCATTGATTATTCAATATTTTATTATATTTTTTCCTTATTCTGCTCATTTCAATATGTATCTGGTCTTACAAGTATTTATAGATATAGGGGAAAACAGTCTCTTTCATCATTTCTGAGAGTACAATGCTATCCCTTTATGGTCATATACTATAATTTCTTCAGTCTTTTCCTAGTTGCTGGACATCATCTTAGTTTTTATTTCTTTGCCACTATGATAAAAAAGCCAGAAATATTTTTGTACATATGATTATTATTTCTTTGATCTTACTCTCTTCTTAACTCTAGAGTTATATTTTATCTTTGATCTCAGTCTCTTAAAACTATCTTGAATCAAGTCAGGAGGAAGCCTGGATTCCACCTCATCATTCAGTCAAAACTGCTGTCTCCAATGTTACCAGTGACGTCTTAATTATCAAATCCAAAGACCTTTTACTCAATCCTCATTCTTTCTGATGTTTCTGTAGCTTTTGACACAATCATACTCTTTTTTCTTGATTCTCTCTTTTCTATAGGTTTTGAAGACACTGTTCTCTCCTAGTTCCCCTCCTACTTGTGTAACTATTCCTTCTCAGTTTTCTTTGCAACATCTTCATCCAAATCACATCCTCCAACCAAAAATGTATAGTAGAGTTTTATCCTGAAATTATGGTAAACAAATGTACACATTATCAATGCACTAAGAAATAGAAATAGAAAGAGAAAAAAAAACATTTCTTCCCAGTGTATTAAGTGATCAAGTCCGAGACCTCCACGTGCTGCTACATAGCCGCAGGCAAACAGACATCCTCTAGCAGCCAGACCTCCATGTGCTTCAGTTTAGGACCAGAAACCACAGAATCACCCCACTTGGCCTCAGTACATGCCAGACATCACAACTAAGACAACAGCTCAGCACCAGCTACATTGCCAGACCCCAATGACTTTCAGCAGTGCCAGCCACCTCCTACTCCACCCACTCAGCACAGCACCAGACACAAGGGTCCCCTAGGGGCCTAAGGGCAACATTCAAGCAAAACCTGGTAAGCATCCAGGGCCTGCATCCACTGGCACAAGAAGTGCTGCTTCCACCCCAGGTGCAGAGTTCAAATTTAAAAGAAAGGAAAAGGGCAAAAAAGGAGCAAAAATTAACAACAAAAAAGAATCTGACCAAAGAAAGATTTTGCAGTAACAAGGAAAACCAAGAAAACACAAACTCAGAAGATGACAACAATGTCAAAACACTTACTGGAAAAACATTTAATATCTTTATCTGGAGGAGGTTAACAGTTTGTATTACGAGTCTTTTGTTATTTTGTTGAGTCTTTCACATTTGATTCTCTTTACAATATTGTTACTATGCAAGTTGTACTTCCGGTTCTTCTCACCTCACTTTGCATCAGCTCATATAAGTCTTCCTAGTTTTTTTTTTCCTTCTGAAATCATCCTATTCATCATTTCTTATGGCACAATAGCATTACATCATGTTGAAATACCATAATTTTTTTAGCCATTCTCCAATTGGTGGTTATACCCTTTGTTTCTAGTTTTTGTCACTACAAAAAAAAAAACTGCTTTAAACATTTTTGTTCATATGGTTGAAAACAAACATTTTTAAAGGAACCATAATTTTAAAGGAACAATCAACAAATATCTCTATTAAAAGTTTTATTTCCATGATGTAAGATAATTACTGCAAATGTTTAAGGCCAAGACACATTTTTCCATAGTAAAATGTGTAAAGAATATAAAAAACCACTTTTCAAATAAGAATTTTAACATTTCACTAACCATAAAAGTATTCCAAATACCTAGAAAGTGAAAAAGAAAAACACAAACAAAAAGAAAAACAAGTTTGAGGTTTTACCCTACATCCATATGAAGTCACAGAAAGGAGAAAAGTTGGAAATTGTCAATTTTGGAGGGCTTATTGGAAGACACGTGCACATACACAATTGGGACTTATATAAGAAATGTCACTAAAATGTTCATACCTTTTGGCCCACTGATAGTTATATACATCCATGTAGTTAAAAAAAGTTTCATATGTCAATAATTACATGAATACTAGTAATAATATGGGATATGCATATTGTTCTAAGATTTCAAATTTTTTAAAAATAGATTAACTAGGAAGAGGCTCTAGGACAATTGAGACCTGTGGTGAAGGAAAGGGATGCGGTGTTTGGACTAGGCCGCAGTCATGCCATTTTTTTATATTCAAGACCAGCTGGGCCTCAATATTGACAAATGGATGACAAGTATGAGTGCTGAACAACCTTACAAAATGCCAGCCCGATGCCATGCTTTCAAGAAGGAATTCATTGACCCAGGAATTGGTATGACCGAGCCAAGAAAGAATGCAAACTGGAATATGAGGATTTCATTGAGTGTCTGCATAGGCGGAAAACAGTAGAATGCTTGGGAATGATCATGAAGCAGGAGAAGCTAATGAAAGAAGGGAAGTATACTCCCCCCCTCACCACTCAGGCAAAGAAGAGCCAAAGCCTTGACCAGCCAGTGGTGACATTGGGTGACTTCATTCTTTATGATGGGATGAAAGTGTACCCTTGTCGTCTCCTGGAAATGTATGTTTCTTAAAACAGGTATCTCCTTCCAAAGGGTAGAAAGTACAAAAGAATATAGACGCCATCCTGCTTACCCCAAACCCCAGTTCTGCCTGTACTTTGCCATTAGGACAACCACACCAGGCAAGTTGGTGGCAGTGGTTCACCCTCCAGTATGTGATCTGTGATTCTGCCTGTTTCTGAAAATAGGCATTTTGGAAAGTAAACATTTACCAATGTAAAAAAAAAATAGATTAACTACTTTGATATATTCCATACTTTTTGTGGTTAGGAAACATTAGAAACAAAATGAATGCCAATAAATTGGCAAACGAACAAATTATAGTATATTAATACAGTTGAATTTCATTGTGAAGTAAGGAATCAAGCAACAAAGACTTATTAAGCAGCAGAGAAAATAAAGAACATGAAGAATTAAGAGAATGTGGAAATATTTACTAGAATTGATGCAGAGGAATGCACAATGACCCAGGAGAATAATGTTTAAAAGGGATAAAATAATGTAAATTAAAATAAAACTATAAGACAAACATATCCTCATGTTTCAATCAAGTTTATCAATATATCTTATTTTTATATCATCCACATTTCTCATTAAATGACTTCTCTCTCATACCCCCAAAACAAAATAGAATGAAAAGGAGGAGGAGAAGGAGGAGCAGGAAAAGGAAGAAGAAGAAGAAGAAGAAGAAGAAGAAGAAGAAGAAGAAGAAGAAGAAGAAGAAGAAGAAGAAGAAGAAGAAGAAGAAGAGGAGGAGGAGAGGGAGGAGGAGGAGGAAGAGGAGGAGGAGGAAAATAATATCTCATTTTGCTTATTACATTTCTGCAACACTTGATTGTAATTCCTTTTGTGGTTGTTATAGTTTCTATTTCCTTTTTTGTTGTCACTGTATATCTTATTTCCCTCATTGTGCTTATGTTACTTTGCATCAGTTCATAATCAGATTCTTATTAACATGTTTTATATTTCCCTTGTTTTTATTTAAATCATTTTTGTCAATGAAATAACAGGTCCATTTCCTGTTCCCATAACTAGTCTGATACTTGCTTGTATCTTGTCTTACTGACAAGATTGTTAGAGTGAGAAACATGACACTAGACCCATCAACTTGCCATATGACCTTATGTAAGCCATCCCCTCTTTTTTTACTCCTTTAATTAAACAAATGCTTTATTAACTTCTGGTTTACATCATCATTCATTTCTGCCAGATTTTTTGAGTTACAATTTTTCCCCATTTTCTCCCTACCCACCACCCCAGAATAGCAGTTCCACAGGATATCCCCTCATCCATTCTGCTCTCTCCCATACCTTCTCCCATACCACCTTTGACTTTACCATTAGGGCAAGGTGAATCTCTGTGCCCCAATGCCTGTATATCTTATCTCCGAATTACATGCAAAATAGTATTAATAATAGTATACATACATATATATAGTATACATACATATGTATATATATATGTATGTGTGTGTATATATATATATATATATATATATATATATATATATATATATATATTTCCCTCCCACCCGTCTCACCTCCCACCTGGTCCATTCCCTACTTTGATGCTGTCCCGCTGTCCCTCTTCCATAGTGGGTACTTCCAACCTCCCCTCCCCCCGAGAATGCCCTCCCATCCATCACCCCCCTCTCATCCCCTTTCCCCCTACTCTCCTGCAGGGTGAGATATCCCATTTAGTATGTATGTCATTCTCTCCCTGAGCTAAAATCAATGAGAATATGGTTTTGCCTTTTTGCCTTCCTGTTCTTCCCCTCCCCTGCAACCACTTCCCCTTGCCTCTTCTACACGAGATAGTTTACCCCACGCTGTCTCTCTCCATCTCCTCTTGCCACATTACTCTCTCACCTCTTAGCTTCACCTCTTAATTATCATCCCTTCCCACCAAATTCAACCTGTGCCCTCTATTCATGTATGCCTGTAAACATATATACACACATTCATATATGTATTCATATGCCCATATACCCTTCTTCAATTATTTTCATACTGATAAAGGTTTCATCAGTCACAGTTATTGTTTTTCCATGTAGGAATGTAAATAGTTCAACTTTGATAAGTTCCTTTTGATTTCTTTTCCCTTATTACCTTCTCAGGCATCTCTTCCTTCTTGTGTCTGGATGTCAAATTTTCTATTCAATTCTGGTTTTTTCCTCAAGAATGCTTGAAAGTCCTCTATTCCACTGAATGACTGTGTTTTCCCCTGAAACAAAATACTCAGTTTTGCTGGGTAGGTGACCCTTGGGTTCATTCTCAGTTCTTTTGCCCTCTGGAATATCATATTCCATGCCCTTTGATCCCTCAGTGTAGAAGCTGCCAGGTCCTGTGCTATTCTGATTGTGTTTCCACAATATTGAAATCGTTTCTTCCTGGCTGCTTGTAGTATTTTCTCCTTGATCTGGGAATTCTGGAACCTGGCTATAATATTCCTAGGAGTTTTCTTTTGGGGGTCTTTTTTTAGGAGGTGATAGGTGGATTCTTTCAACCTCTATTTCCCCCTCTGGGTCTAAAACATCAAGGCAATTTTCCTTGAGAATTTCTGGAAGGATGATTTCTAGGTTCTTTCTTTGATCATGGCTTTCAGGTAGTCCAATAAATTTTAAATTATCTCTCCTGTATCTATTTTCTAGGTCAGTGGTTTTTCCCATGAGATATTTCACATTACTTTCTATTCTTTCATTTGTTTGGTTCTGTTTAATAGTACCTTGATTTCTCATAAAGTCACTAGCTTCCACTTGCTCCAATCTAACTCTGAAGGAATGAATCTCCTCAGTGAACTTTTGAGATTCTTTTTCCATCAGGCAAATTTGGCTTTTTAAGGCATTCTTCGTCTCATTGCCCTATTGGGCATCCTTTGCGATTTGAGTTAGTCTATTTTTAAGGTGTTGTTTTCCTCAGTCAGGCTGTTTACTCTCATTTCATACTTTTCCTGAATCCTTCTCATTTCTCTTTCCAATTTTTCCTCCACTTCTCTTATTTGGTTTATAAAATCCTTCTTAAGGTCCTCTATGGCATGTAATCTGCTCATATTTTCATTTGGGGCTTTTGGTGTAGGATTTCTGACCTCATAGTCCTCCTCCTGTTCCATGCTTTGATCCTCTTTGCCCCCAAAATAGGAGTCTAATGTTGAATTTTTCTGTTTATTTTGTTTCCTTTGCCTAGGCATGTAGCCACTTAATTACTTGACTTTTGGGCTTGTTGCCACAATAGGACTCTGCCACCAGACAGGGGAGCTTCCATCCCAAACGTTGGGGTCTTCTCAACTTCCAGAGGTATTAGTTGGGTGGTCTCTCATTAACATTTTAAGTAATATTGGCCTCCAGTAATTGATCTTTAAAAATATTCCCCTTTTCTCACTAGATAATTTGAAGGTAATAGCTGTGGAATGTGATGTATATTTTAAAATACAGTCACTGAATCAGTTGGTTACTACTTTGTAGTAAAGAATGGTTCAATCTCAGAAGAATCTGAAGGGTGAATGAATATAATATAAAATCAAAAACCATTTATAAAACTTTAAATTTGGATAGTGATTAGGAATTTTTAATGGATGATACCTATTGAGGCCTGTGGACTTTCATCCTATAATGAATATATATTTTTCAATATGATTATGACACTTTAAATGCTTTGCAACCCCAACTAAGTATTGCTGACAATATTAATGATAAAGATTTTATTTTAGGTAAATGTGTTAACTAGTTTTCTATGCTACTTTGAAAGTAACTAGGTAATGCTCCATTTATATAATTGTAGATAGTTATCCTTGGTTTAATACCATTTTGTTAGGAATTACTTTTCCTATTAATAACTTAGATTCTCCTTATCTATTTTGGATAATATTCTGCATTCATTTGTCCCATTGGACTATCCTATGTAATTATTCCTATTGATAGATGTTTTATGTTTAATTTTTATTAAAGTATTTATAGTTTTTAAGAATCACTTCCATAAGTTTTAAATTTTCTCTCCTCTTTCCCCCTTCCCTCCCCAAGATGGCTTGCAATCTGATATGGGCTCTACACATACATTCCTATCAAACACATTTTCACATTAACCATGTTGCATAGGAGAATTATAACAAATGGCAAAAACCATAAGAAAGGAAAAAAATAAAATAAAACAAAAAACAAAATAGTCTGCTTTGTTTTGCATTCCGACTCCAGTTCTTTCTCAGGATGTGACTTGCATTTTCCATCATATATTCTTTGAAATTGTTTTAGGTCTTCACATTACTGAGAAGGGCTAAGTCCATCAAAAATCAGTCTTCACACTCTTTGGCCTATTACTGTGTGCAAGAGTCTCCTATTTCTGCTCCCCTTACTCAGCATCAATTCATATAAATCTTTCCAGGTTTCTCTGATGTCTACCTGTTCATCATTTCTTATAGCACAGTAATATTCCATTATATTCATATACCCCAACTTGTTTAGCCATTCCCTGATTTATGGGCATCCCTTCCATTTCCAGTTCTTGGCTACCACAAAAAGAGCTTCTATAAATATTTTTGTACATGTGGGTTAATGTTTGATTTTTATAGACCCTTGCATTTCCTTTTCTGAAGGCAGAGACACCCACTTCATTCACCTGAAGCTCAAGCATTTAATTCTACAAATTGTTTGTTTAACATGCTTTAAGGCTTTTCCTTTCTTTCTTTGAAAGCCATTCTTTCTTACACAAAGAAATATAGGTTCCCAGTGACAAATGATGTCTTCATTAATGGGTTATCAGCTACTAATTGAGACATCATCACTTTAGGGATTTGAAAGCCTGAAGATATTATTTAAATATACCACAAAAATATAATTATTTTAGTTTTCCAGAACATTTCATAATATTCAGTTAGAGTTCACTTGTAATTATTTCTTATTATTAAAAGAGTGAAACAAATGTAAAATTAATATGTCTTTGATAATGAAAACTTCAAAAATCTTGAAAAAGGAAAAATTATGTAATCAATGAGACACCATATAGATGGGTAAACCAAGCATAGTATAAGGAGTCCAAAAGTATTTGAATATATATATATACTTTAGCATATTTATCAGGTAGTGATATTAAGAAGGAGATGACGTGTGTGTATGTATTCCTGTATATACATTTATAATGTGGTCATGGGCCAGTATTATCCATTCAGACTTCCAGGGATTCTGCTAAGGAATGAATAAAAGTCTCTAAAAAACACACTGCCTCTTTTCTCCATGCATGGTCTTTGAGACCCTAATGCAGATCTTAATATGAAATGCTATGTGTGTCATAGAAGGGGAAGAAGTGCTGTTCTTGAAACTACCTTTCTTCTTTGTCCTTGGGATATACTTTCCACAATAACAAGGGGTGAAAAATCTTTCTCATGGAACATTTTTAGTTATCATTTATACTATTATTTCTACTACACTTGCAATTAACCTATCACCCTGTTTTGAATTTTTTCCCCTACATTATTCTTTGCCTCAGGAAAGTGTTGGGAAAGTAAATTATGTTACAGAACCCTACTAGCATAGCAGATGGAGGATTGTTTGAAATATCACTTCCTCTGTGTGAGCAATGGCAAGATGCTGGGTTAGGACAGCTCTAATATAGTTGGCGAAAGTTTTAAGTGTGTAATGAGCACCAGATGAATTAGAAAACAACCAGGGTCCAGATTATTGGCAGAGTAGTGATGATCTGCATTAATATTCATTGGTTTCAGGAATGAAAGTAACTAATGTTTCACGTTGGCCTACTATATTTTTTCAGCTCAAATATGTCATTAAAATTTCAGGAATTGCATCAACCTAAAATCAATATGACCTAAATCCTTGGACTTTGGCATAACTTTACCAAAACAAAATTATTTTCAAAATGATAGGAACAGGAATTATGAATGCAATTATGGAATCTTGGTCAGCACTTAGATTTGCAAAAACCTGTAAAGCAATGTTTCTCATATGTATGTGGGTGAGAGGGTATTATTTGGTGGGGGAAGCCAGAAGGCGAGAAAAAAAATGGGCATTCCAATGTTACCCACCAAGTCAATAAATAAATCAGCAAGTTTTTAAGTATCTCCTATGCCGATCACTGGACTAAGCCCTGACAAATGAAACCATTCCTTCTTTAAAGGAACTTATATCCTAATGGGGAGACAATAAGCACAAATATAACTTTTATACAGAATAAAGTAGCCAAATATAAGGTAGTTTAAGAGGGAGGGTGCTGGAAATTGGGAGTATCAGGAAAACTTTCCTGTGGAAGGAAGAGTCTGAGCTGCATCTTGAAGAAAGGTGAGAATTTTATAAGGAGGTGAGAGGGCATCTAGGCATGGGGGATAACCCATACAGAGACACAGGGCAATGGTGTGTGTCGTGTATAAACAATAGAGAAAATTCTATTTTTTTGGTGGTGGCTTTTTTGGTTGTTTTGTGTGTGTGTTGTTTTTTGGTTTGGGGCGAGGGGTTTGGAGGAGGGTATGGGGGTTGCAGAGTGTAACAGGGGTAGTAATGCCTGGTAAAACTGGAAAGATGAATTTGAGCAAGGTTATTATAAGTTCTAAATCTAAACAATGGAGTTCATTTTTTCCCCTTAGAACCAATGGGGAGGCAGTGGAATTTACTGAGTAAGATATTGGCATGGATCTGCATTTAAGTAATAAATCACTTAGGCAGCAGTGAGTAGGAGCAATGAGAGATTTGTGACAGGGAAAGTAATTAGAAGACCATTGCAATAATTTAGGTGAGTAGTTATGAGGTCCTGAACTAAAGTGGTAGTTTTGTGACTAAAGAAGTCAAATGCAAACAGTTTTATAAAGGTGGAAATGATGTTATTTGACAAATAATTGTGTGTGTGGTGAAGGAGAGTGAGGAACATAGAATAAAGCTAAGATTATTAAATTGGGAGTTTGGAAAAATGGTGGTGCCCTTGATAGAAAAAAAAAGGAGTTTGGAGGAGGCAAGAATTTGAAGGAAAAAAATCTGGGAAAATTTACATCTTTATTTCAATATATTTCCTTTGCAATCTTAATCATTTTGGTGAATTTAAAAACATTATTCTGAGAAGGTGTCTGTGTGTTTCATTAGATTTACTAAAAAGTTCATAAAGGGGAAATAAAAACAAAACAATAAAATCTGTCCTAGGGACATCTCAAATTGAAGTTTCCACCTACTTTTAGGGAGGCAAGGTGGTGCTAGGGAATGAATGCTGGATTTGGAATCAGAGAAGCTCAGTTCATATCCTTAACGATATAAGGCAAGTCATTTAACGTTCTTGATTTCTTCTTCTGTAAAGTAAGTGGGTTGAACCAGATGACCTAGAAGTTCCCTTCCATCTTGAAATCAAACTTGAGTTTGAGAAGTCCGTAGGACAGGTTTTATTGTTTTGCTTTTATCTCCCCTTTATGGACTTTTTAGTAAATCTAATGAAACACACAGACACCTTCTCAGAATAATGTTTTTAAATTCACCAAAATGAATAAGATTGCAAAAGAAATATATTGAAATAAAGGTGTAACTTTTCCTATCCATGTTTGCCTGTTAGTGAACATCATGAGGTTTCTCTATGGCATGTAGCTTGAAAACTCCAGTAAGTAATTTGGTAATATATAGAATGTTAGGGGGTGGAGATAGATAGGTAGATAGAGGTAGAGATATGTGTTGGCATATATGTACACATGTATATACATACACAATACATGCATATATGTGCATATACATATACGTCTGTGTGCATACATATATGTGTGAGTAATAGGCATAAAATTATTTTTAAAAAACTACATTTTATGGCTATTTTCTCTTGAGGAACTTTCCTCACTTACTACCAAGAATTAGAGGGCAGGGGTATTCTATCTTCAAAGATCATACTACTCAGGGCAGAATTTTCCAAGTTGCAGGTTGCCTCCTTTTGGAGAATGCCATAAGATCATCTATGCTTAGATGGGAATCTATTTTTTTGTTTGTTTTATGTGCCATTACTTTTCTAGCATGCTATTTCTTGTTTCCCCAGAGGATGTGGGCAGAGAGAAAGGAGTATCTGAAATCCTAGGCCCAGTTTTAGCCTAAAGGGAGGATGATGGGCAACCAGTCCATGCCTTATTGATGACCATGTACAGGTACTAAGAGCATTCCTATTACAGAGATATAAAGATTGTCCATCACCCTTTTAGGGAGGTAAGGTGGTGCCAGGGAAAGAATGCTGGATTTGGAATCAGAGAAGCTCAGTTCATATCCTTAATGATATAAGGCAAGTCATTTAACATTCTTGGTTTCTTCTTCTGTAAATTAAGTGGGTTAAACCAGATGACCTAGAAGTTCCCTTCCATCTTGAAATCCATGATCCTGTAAGATTTCGTATTTATGCTATTTAAATTGCATATAAGAATTGTATAGTTATAACAACTGTTATTATTATTATTTTGTTTTGGAGGGCAATTGGGATTGTGACTTGCCCAAAGTCACATGGCTAGAAAGTACGTCAAGTGTCTGAGGCCAGATTTGAACTTGGGTCCTCCTGACTCCAGGGCTGGTGCTCTATTCACTGCACCACCTAGCCACCACTAACAACTGTTATTTAACTGAATTCTTAAGAAAGGCAGAATAACACTGTGGGTAAAGAGCCAACTTTGAAGACAGGAAGACCTAGATTCAAGTCTCATGTCAGATACAGACTGGTTATATGACCCTGGACAAGTTGCTTAATCCCCTCAATATTCTAGGCCACAGGAAACTGTTTGACTGAATTCTAGAAAAGGTGTGGGCCTGAATTGGTAGAAGGAGTTTTCTTACCTCGAGTATCCTATACCAATGAAATTGCAGAACTAGTTCCTATCATATCTAATAATTTTTTAATTTTATATGAATAAAATATTATCTAAGATAATTATATAGATTAATGAAAATGATTGAAATAATTGTGTATTTGTGTAAAATAGGGAGCAAGTCTATATAAAGTTTTGAAACCTCTGATTTAGGGGTTTACAAATTTTCTCTCTTCTCACTTCCTTAGCCTTATCCCACAATTTATCCTGTTAGTGGTATTATAGAGCATCTGAGACCATACTGCAGTTCCTAATATGAGAGAAAATGGGTGTCATGAAAGGTAAGAAGGATTATTCATAGACACTACCTTGCTTCTTTATCCTTGGGATATACCTTCTACAGTAATGCAATACAAAGAAATCTGGAGCCAAAAATTCATATGGTTAGATTAGTTCTAGATACATATGCTTGCACTGATCCATTACAGGTTCCCTACCCCCAGGAATATCCTGCTTTTCCCTTCAAACCAAGTGTCCTTAATCTTTAGTTTCATTGCTCTTCTTTCTTATTTGGTTATTCCTACACCTAGCTCCAGAAGGTACTATAACTCTCAGCTTCCCCTGTGACCTTTTGCTATTTGTATTCTCCCTTCATGTATCAAGATCAAACTAGGAGCACAGTCAAATTAATCTTGATTTTTTTTTGTTTTTTTATTATGAACACTTTCTTTTTTTTTTTGGTCTTTATTAATTTTTTTACTTTTAGTTTACAAGATTCAGTTCCACAATTCCTTGAGTTTCAAATTTTCTCTCCCTCTCCCCCCCACCCCCCATGGCAGCATACAATCAAGTATAGTATCTGCAAATACTTTCACATTGGACATTAGTCAGGTTATAAAGAGGGATTGTATCAGATGGAATGAACAATGGGAAAGAGGAAACAAAACCAAACAGGAAAAAGAAAAGAGCAGGTAGTTTGCTTTAGTCTGGATTCAAACTCAGTTCTTTCTCTGGGTGTAGACATCTCTCTCCATCATGAGATGGGGTTGGGGTTGACTTATAACCCTGAATTGCTGAGAAGAATCCAGCCTATCAAAGTTGGTTGTAACACATACGTTGTGTCTGTAATTGTGTACAAATTTCTGCTGGTTCTACTCTTCTCACTCAGCATCAATTCATATAAGCCTCTCCAGGTAGATATGAAGTCAATCTGTTCATTATTTCTTACAGCACAATAGCATTCCATTACATTCATATACCACAACTTGTTCAGCCATTCCCCAATTGATGGGCACCCCTTTAGTTTCCAATTCTTTGCAACCACAAAAAGAGCTGCTATAAATATTTTTGTACACACGGGTCTTCCTCCCTCTTCTATGATCTCTTTGGGATACAACCCTAGAAGTGGTATTGCTGGGTCAAAGGGTATGAAATTATTTATAGCCCTTTGAGCATAATTCCAGATTGCTCTCCAGAATGGTTGGATCAGTTCACAACTCCACCAGCAATGCATTAATGCTCCAATTTCTCCACATCCTCTCCAGCATTTGTCATTTTCCTGTTTTGTCATCTTAGCCAATCTGACTGGTGAGATGTGGTACCTCAGAGTTGTTTTGCTTTGCATTTCTCTAATCAGTAGTGATTTAGAGCATTTTTCATATGCTTATAGATATCTTTAATTTCTTCCTCTGAAAACTGCCTGTTCATATCCTTTGACCATTTATCAATTGGGGGATGATTTGTATTCTTATAGATTTGACTCAATTTTCTGTATGTTTTAGAAATGAGTCCTTTATCAGAGACATAGGTTGTAAAAATTCTTTATGAACACTTTCAAAGAAAAAAGAAAGGACTTGGTAGGTGCCAAATTTAGTAAACAACAAAAAATGCCCACAGAAATAATTTAACTTAATTTTAATAGATAAGGAAAGACCTTATTGAGGCAGATAGCATAATGAATAGAATGTTGGAATGAGGAAAACGGGTCCAAATTCTGCAATCTCTGGACTTAACCACCCTGGGCCTCAGTTTCCTCATATATAAAATTAGTTGGTTGGATGAAATTTCTTCCAGCTCTAAATCTGTGGTCTTATGCTATGGGAATTTATACCTGATGGAAGGAAGACAGATTTTTTGTTCTCTGCTCAAAAAAATTCTCTAAATTTACCTACCTCTTTTCCAAATACATAGCCCCATTCTCAACCATCCTGAATTGCCCGATTTCTTAGTTATTAATCCTCTTTTTTCAATCTCAAATCTTCTTAAAATTTTAAGCTTTTCCTGAACTCTGCCCCAAGGCTCCCAAACATCCATCTGAAAACACCGCCACTGCCTACTTAGTAGGTAACATATTCAAAGCACTATATCTCTGGGCTATTGTCCCTACTTATTTCCTATATATGTGTGTATGCATATTAAATGCGTATACATATATACATGCATATATACACACACCTATATGTATGTATGTAATATATACACACATATACATATACACAAACTTATACACATTTTGTTTCTCTTGATAGACAGTAATGTCCTTAAAGTCAGGAACTGTTTGTTTGGTTTTTTGTCTTTGTATCTCCAGCACTGCCTAAACACAGGAGACACTTAAGAAATACTAGTTTATTAATTGATTAACAGAAAAGTTTAGTACTAAATGTCTCAAATTAATAACTCAAATATACTTCAGTTCTTCAGCATCTGTCTGGAGCAGCCATGGCCTCAAGTATATGCATCAGTCTTGAAGGGGATTTATTTTTGCTCCTGAGTGAGTGGTGCAAGGGATGTTTGTCCATCACAGAACTTGCTGAAGGAGCTTAGGTGTGTTTCCTTTGCTCACATGCTCCCCAAAGCACATCAGTATCATTTTAGAAGTGAGCTGGGACCAGAATCTACTTCTGTGCAAAGCTCTGGCAGGAACAACCCCTGGGAGAGTCTTCTATGAAATGTTTTGGCGTGGCTTTGAAACTGTCATGGAGAAGCATAGAAAAGTTAGGTGTGGGCCTGTAAGAGTGGTTACTGATTGCCAACAAGAGATTCTTACTGTGAGTCCCCAGTAAATCTGTGTAACACGTATTCCCAGGCCTGGAGGGAAAAATCAAGCTTCAGCACATGATATAGGGACAGACTGTATATTTCAGTGATTTATTCCATGGATTTTACAACATGACACTCATGCTGCATAGTGCAGTCAGAATTCAGCAAATTTCTACCCTGAGTGTAGAGGAGAATCCTTGCCTAGAGGCACAGATTTAAAGGTCTCTCTTTTAAATTTAATTGTATCAAAGTGAGCTCTCTGGTATCTTTCTAGGCGCTGGCTAGAGTTGTGACAGTCAGTGCCGGTGCTAATCTTATTGTTAATGTCAAAGACCATGCATGACAGCACCAGACAAGATAGGCTTCAGTGAATGACAGAGTAATCAGTCTGGAATAGAACAGGCTCATCCATAAAGGATCAGGCAGTGGGAAGTCACTATCACCGTGTCCACACATTTGCCTCTTTTTTTTTTTTTTTTCATTCTGATGGCAGTTAGATCATTTAACATAATATTCTTTTATCAATTATTTGAAATTCATGTTATTATAACACCACAAATCCCAAAAGGGGATACAAATGGTTGCATTTGCCCATACTATCAATATAAAACATGGTATCCTGGAAAAAAATTCAGAAATGGATTTTAACAGGCTGCCTATGTAGATGTTACCTCACTTCACTCTATCTTACATACAGTTTTTAAGGTGGAACATTAATCAAGGTCCCTTAGTCACAAAGATCTATAAATTCATCTAAGTCATCATGTTATTCATTTTTATAATGACATTTTAAAAGTAATATGAAGGTAACAACAATTGAACCTATAAAATGTAACCAATGATTTGTAGTAATAATAGGGTTCTCGGGGGCGGAGCCAAGATGGCGGAGTAGAAACAGCTCTTCCAAGCCTCTCTGCCCCCAGATTCTCCACAAACTATGTAGAAAAGGACTCTGAAAATCTTCTGGAGCCCCAGCACCCACAGAACGACACAGAGAAGCTAACCTCCCGCTGAGGACAGCCCAGCACCCTGCAGGAAGGACCAGCGCAGTGGTCTGGGAGCCGGCAGCGCGCAGAGCGCAGGAGCCGAGCAGAGCCCAGGTCCACGTGAGCCGAGGTTTTAGCCCCAGGGCGGCAGGGCCAGCAGCCGGCTGGAGGAACCCCAGAACACCAGGAACTGTGGAGACGCCAGAATTATCAACATAGACTTGCCTAGGACAAAGTAAGAGGTTGGTGTCCTATGGACTTTGGGACCTGTATTTGGGGAATGTGTCAGCTCCTTCCCCTGGGGGCTAGAAGCTGCTGAGGAGACACGCCACTGTGTAGTTTTCAGAGGCATTTCCGGCTCCCAGCCTACAAATCGTGGGGAGATCCAGCGATCAGTCTTGGGGGGTAATCGCTCTTGCTTTAACCTCCCTGGATCTGGATTGTGATCTAGGGTGGAAGTTGTGGGTGGGTTTACAGCTTGCCAGAAACGGAAGTTGCCCCCCACACGTTCGGGACGAAAATTCCTCTATCTGGCCTTAAAGCCATAGTGTGGCAACAAGCCCAAAAGTCAAGCAATTAAGTGGCAACATGCCAAGGAAAAGGAAACAGAAAAATGCAACCCTAGACTCCTATTTTGGGGGCATAGAGCGGGAAAAGGACTGTGAGGTCAGAAGTCCTGCTCCAAAAGCCCCAGGGGAAAACATGAGTGGGTTGCAGGCCATAGAGGACCTTAAGGAGGACTTTAAAAATCAAATAAGAGAAGTGGAGGAAAAATTAGAAAGAGAAATGAGAAGGATGCAGGAAAAGTATGAAATGAGGGTCAACAGCCTGACTGAGGAAAACAACACCTAAAAAAATAGACTAGCTCAAATGGCAAAGGAGGCCCAAAAGGGCACTGAGGAGAAGAATGCCTTAAAAAGTCGAATTTGCCAGATGGAAAAAGAATCTCAAAAGTTCACTGAGGAGATTCATTCCTTCAGAGTTAGACTGGAGCAAATGGAAGCTAGTGACTTTATGAGAAATCAAGATGCTGTTAAGCAGATCCAAACAAACGAAAGATTAGAAGGCAATGTGAAATATCTCATGGGAAAACCACTGACCTGGAGAATAGATCCAGGAGAGACAATTTAAAAATTATTGGACTACCTGAAAGCCATGATCAAAGAAAGAACCTAGAAATCACCCTTCAAGAAATTCTCAAGGAAACTGCCCTGATGTTTTAGATCCAGAGGGCAAAATAGAGGTTGAAAGAATCCACAGATCACCTCCTGAAAAAGATCCCAAAAGAAAACTCCCAGGAATATTATAGCCAGGTTCCAGAATCCCCAGATCAAGGAGAAAATACTACAAGCAGCCAGGAAGAAACAATTTCAATATTGTGGAAACACAATCAGAATAGCCCAGGACCTGGCAGCTTCTACACTGAGGGATCGAAGGGCATGGAATATGATATTCCAGAGGGCAAAAGAACTGGGAATGAACCCAAGGGTCACCTACCCAGCAAAACTGAGTATTTTGTTTCAGGGGAAAATATGGTCATTCAGTGGAATAGAGGACTTTCAAGCATTCTTGAGGAAAAAACCAGAGTTGAATAGAAAATTTGACATCCAGACGCAAGAAGTAAGAGATGCCTGAGAAGGTCATCAGGGAAAAGAAATCAAAAGGAACTTATCAAAGTTGAACTATTTACATTCCTATATGGAAAAGCAATATCTGTGACTGATGATATCTTTCCCACTATGAAAATAATGGAAGAAGGGGGTGTGGTCATACGAATACATATGTGAATGTGTGTGTATATGGTTACAGTTATATATGGATAGAGGGCATAGGTTGATTTTGTTGGGAAGGGAGAGTACTCAAGGGATGAAATTATGAGGTGAGAGGGGAAAGTGGCAAGAGGAGATGGGGAGAGACATGGTAGAGTAAACTATCTCATGTAGGGGAAGTGGGTACAAAGGAGGGGGAGAATAAGGAAGGCTAAAAAGGCAAAACCACATTCACATTGAATTTGGTTCAGGGAGAAAATGACATACATACTAAATGGGATATCTCAACCTGCAGCAGGATAGGGGGAAGGGGGATGAGAGGAGGGATGATGGATGGGAGGGCATCCTTGGGGTGAGGGGAGGTTGGAAGTACCCACTATAGAAGAGGGACAGGATCATGTAGGGAATGGACCAGGTGGGGGGTGGGATGAGTGGGAGGGAATTATAAGCAGCCTTGTACAATATATCTACTATGATAATGTTTTGCATAGCTAGACATGTACAACATATACTGAATTACTTATCTCCCAAGAAGGAATGGGTGACAAGGGAGGAAGGAAATGGATCTGAAATTCGAGGTCGTAACATTAAATATTTCAAATATATATATAAATACTATTATTAATACTCTTTTGCCTATAATTGGGAGATAAGATGTGCAGGCATTGGGACACAAAGATTCATCTTCCTCTAATGGAAAAGTCGATGGGGGTATGGGAGAAGGTATGGGAGAGAGCAGATTGGAGGAAATGATATCTTGTGGGACTGCTATTCTGGGAGGCTGGGTAGGGGAATAATGGGGGGAAAATGATTGTAACTCAAAATCTGGCGGAAATGAATGATGTAAAACAGAAGTTAATAAAGTATTTGTTTAAAAAAAAAAATAATAGGGTTCTCCATTATTCATTGCATATATTAGTGAAACTTAGCAGATGGAGTATATTCAAGGATCTCAGATATCATTTATGGAATCTCTATAAGGTTATTGCATTTCTTTGAAATATTTAAAGTTGTCAATTTAACTTAAAACATCTAAAAACTGTTAATAAGGCAACATGCTATATATTAAATAACTGATTGATATTCATATGACATAAGGTGTAAAGATTTCTTATGTTGCTCCTTTTTAAAAAGTGTTCTCTACTTCAAATATCAACAATTTCTATTATATAACATCACACATTTTGTAGTTATTGTCTTGTGGTATCTATGTGCACATCCTCACCATCTAAAATGAGTTAATTTCTCACCATTTGCTGTAGAACTACTTAACATCTCATTAATGATATATTTCTTTTTTTTTAATTTTTTAAAGCAATTGGGGTTAAGTAACTTGCTCAAGGTTACACGGCTAGTCATTATTTCTGTGTGGGTGCTCATTTTCTGAGGCCGGTTTCGATCCCGGGTCATCCCAACTCCGAGGCCCAGCTCTCTTACTCACTGCGCCACCTAGCCGCCCCTAATGATATATTTCTACTATTGATGGATTATTTCGAATATAGCTAGTGTTAGTCAGTTAATAAACATGTATTAAATACACAAAGGGATGGGGGAGGTATGTGAGTGTGGGGAATGTTCTCTAACCTTGAGGAACTTAACTTCTAAAACTTCTATAATCCAAAATATATAAACATTGAAAGTGAAAGGTCATCTTAGAGGGAAGACAACAGAAATGAGAAAGGAATAGGAAGAGAAAGATCAGCAAAGGGTTCCTTGCATAAGGTGAGGTTTTTGATTAATATAGAAGGAATCCAAGAAATTCAGAATATGGAGGATAGAAAGAAGATTCTGGGCTCCAGATAAAGGTAGGGGGTGGGAGGGAGTTGGTGAAAAGGCATGATGCTGTATAATAGAGTGCTACCTGTGAGAGATAACAAGCAGGCCAGTGTTTATGGATCATAGAATACCTGGAAGAGAGTAAAATGTTATAAGAATTGGAGGACAGAAAAATGCTAGGAGAATGATATTTCACAAATTTTGCATTTATTCATTTAGTAAACATTTATTAAGCACCTAATACTTTGTCCCAGGTACTGTGATTTTTTTCTTTCTGTCTAGGCAGTATGTTGTATGCCACAATTATCATTTCTCTTTAGCCCTTTCACTTTTACCTAATTATTTTCCTTCATGCTTTCCACCTTTAGTTCTTGCATTTCTTTGCCTGAATATACCTTCTTAACATACAGTGCTATGTCATGTGCTTTTTACCTCTTTGGCTTTTTTTTCAATAAGGAATAAACATTAAGAGCCATAGTTCATTCATAGATTTCATGTTACCATGCCTCAGTGATCCCCATTAGGTCAAATTTGGTCTCCTACATCAGGACTTCTAATTCTCCTTGTTTGTTCCTTAAGCTTTGGGGATTTATGTAAAGATACTGTAGGGCACAGATTTTACTATTTACAGCTTTTAAAAATTTTGTTTGGCTGTATAAAGTAGTTTCTTGGTAATTTGATTGGTGTGACCCTTAAATTATAAATTAATATATAGAGTAGCCTCATTTTTATATTGTATGATTCAACCATAAATAGTAAATACCTCTTGAATTAATGATATATGCATGTATGTGTATATATAGATATAACATTTAGTCTTAATAAAATTTCCAAGTCTGATCTATGTAATTTTAATATATTTGTTGTTATTTTTAATTCCATTATCATTTTTGCCTTCTTTGAAAACACTGTATAGAAATGCTGATGATTTGAATGAGCTTATTTTGTACCTTTCTGCTTTGTAGAAGCATCTTGATCAATTTCTTATTTGATATGTGGATTTTTCTCATTTAAACTATCCCATTGTCTCCAAAGTGTTAATTTTGATTATTCTTTGCCTATGCCTCTTCCCTCAGTTTCTTTTTTCTTATTGTTAGAGCTGGCATTCCTAGAACATCAAACAATAGTGATAATAATGGACATACTTGTATTACTTGTATTCTTATTGGTAAAATGCTTAGTGTTTATCTGTTACAGACAATGCTAATTCTTAACTAGAATGATAGCATATGTAATTTTGTAGAAAGACATTTATTCCTGCAGTTTTTCATATTTCAACATAAATGAGTACTGCAATTTTAAGGACTTTTCTGCATCTCTCAATATAATAATGTACTTTAAAATTATTATTTCATTTTCAATAACTTTATAGTTTCCTAACATTAAAGAACTTCAATATTCCTAATACAAATCCAACCTAGTATAGTGATTTTAAGAAATATTTATTTTCCTTCCCTTTCGTCCTTCTTTCCTTCCTCCCTTCCTTCCTCCTTCTCTTTCTCTGTCTCTCTGTCTCTCTTTTTTTCTCTGTCTCTGTCTCTCTCTTTCCCTCTCTCTCTCTGCCTCTCTCTCTGTCTCTGTCTTTTTCTCCCCATCTTGAAATTTCACTTTGCATATAGGACATTTACAAAGAGGACAAAAGATCCACATAGTCATCATTAGTGTATTTGGGGAAATACAGTTACACTGTTGCATTTTTGGTGAAACTGAATTAGTATAACCTTTAGGAAAGCATAAAACAGAATTACTTTTAAACTCCTATTGGGTCAAAAAGTGTGCAGTCAGATTTAGTTATTCACATGACTGACAAATAGAAATATTTGTAGCAACAGCAAAAGTATACACAGATAAAGAAAGTATTATATATAGCATATATTACAGAACAAAAAGAATCTGGGTAGATTCTATTAAAATATAAAATACTGAAAAACAAACACTGAAATCTTACAGAGGTTCTTAGTTAAGTGGACATGATAAACCCACAACTTCCAGGTACCAGAAGTATGGGGGGGAAAGTAGATTCTACAGTTTTGCAAAATCTCCCTCCTCCTCCTTAGTGCCTTCATTTATCTCAGGTAGGAACAGCAACTAAAAATAATTTCAGCTGTAAAGAAGAGGAGAGTTGTCCTATGGTTTCTTTCAAAGAAGGAGGCCAAAAGAGGTCAATCTGAAGTTGAATCTATATCATGACTTTTTGAAAAATATAGACCTTTGCCCTCTCTATCCAATCCTTTATGATGATCTAAATTTATATTGGGATATTTTATGGTTTGTTAAAAAAGAATCCCATAACCTAATAATGACCATATTACATCATTCTAGAGTCAGGGGTTCTTCACATTTTGTGTATCATGATTTCCTTTGTCAGTCTACTGAAGTCTATAGACTACTCATATTATTTTTATTTTTTAATTTTTTTTAATTTTTTTGCTTTTTGTTGGGCAATTGGGGTTAAGTGACTTGCCCAGGGTCACATGGCTTGTTTTTGTGTTAAGTGTCTGAGGCCCTATTTGAACTCAGGTCCTCCTGACTCCAGGGCTGGTTATCTATTCACTGTAACACCTAGCTGCCCCCTCAGATTATTTTTAAACACACAAGGTAGCATGCATAGTTTTTTTTTAAATCCAGCTAAAATGAAACATAGTTATAAAAATATTTTGAACTATTTCACAGACCCTTGACAAGAATTAGTATTAGACTAAACATTTCTTCAGTAAAGTAGAGACTACTTCCCTATGATTCACACCTTAGTCAGAAGTATTTGGACAAGTGGAATTCTTTATAATACCTAAAAAAATTCCACAATAATTTTAAATATTATAATTTTCACTAAGAGCACTGTAGAAGCAAGCACCCCAACATCCCCAGGGTGGCTGCCAACACAGGTTCTTAGATCTGCTTTTCAGAGAGGGAAGCATCAACATCTGGCTTTTCAAAGCTGGGGGGGGCTCTCAACAGCTGCCCAGAGTCTCATCTGGTCAAATCACACAACACTTCTCAAAGTGAGCCCCAAAACAAAACCTCACTTCAGGGATTATATAGCCTTCTCCAGGTTCAGAGAATATAACCACCCCCTTGACCCACTGCCCAATCACACAGCATCAAGGTGTGGGCATTCCTGAAAACCAAGCCTCATGCCACAGGATCCATGTGACCACATTCAGCCTATTGGGGGCAGAGTATATTTTCAAATCAAGGAAGGTTCTCAGAGTCTCTTAAGCCTATCATCTTTAAATTTGCATTTCCATTAAAAGCACTCAATCTTTCTATATCATGCATATTAATTTAAAATATTTTTAGCCTTAGTGGGCAATCCCATCTTCTTTTTCTACTCTGTTTCATCTCATTCCAAACTATGAAATGTTTCCTTTACTAATAGAAATGTTTTTAAAAGTTTACATTTTCTCTCTCTTTCTTTGTGTTTACCATAAATAAGATGCTCAATTTTAATAAGTGTATCTTTCAAAATGGAAGAATAAAAAGGAAAAGAATCATTTTAACTAGAATAATTTTCCTTTGAAATAGTAACAGAATTTAAAATAACATTTGAATTTCAGTATCTGATACCTTTTCAGCTGTTTCAGAGGAGAATCCTGACATAGTATCTCATGTCCAATGATAAAGCAATTCAACATACATAGGTCCAATAGCCATCTAAACTTATATAAACGACTAAAGATATATAAAAAAGCAAAACAAGGAGGCTTAAACCTACATAAGAAAGGAATTATTTGTCAAGTCTGGAAACAATTAGGAAAGGGAGAAAATAATTATTTATTAAACTTCTGTTATGTTTTAAGTGCTATATAAAGTGTTTTATAAATATAAACTCATTTGATCCAGACAACAACCCTTCAAGAGAGGTGATATAATTACCCCCTTTTTATATTTGGGCAAACAGAGGTTAAGTGATTTGCCCAGGGCTGCACAACTAGGAAATGTTTGAGGTTGGATTTGAACTTGACTCCCTGATTACTGACCCAGTGGTCTATCTGGTGAACCACCAGTTAACCTTTAATTAAATAAAGACTTGGTCATGGACCTTATTCATTAATTGATCTGATTTTATTTAAATAACACTTTGGAAAAATGAATCCAAATCAACCGATAAATATCAATAATTGGAGATTTGTATGTGTAGACTGCATTTTTGGACTGGGCTAAGACTTTGTTTTTACCAGCTTGTATTCATGCATATATTTGATCTAAATTCATCCATCCATCCATCCATCCATCCATCCAACCATGAGATGAAGATAGATTTAAGAGCCTACAATGTACTAGAAACTGTAATAGACATAGTGTATGTATCAATGTGGTATTTCATGTATGAATTATAATATTTTGCCTGATATCCCATATGTTTATGCCTTACTATTTATGAAAATGAAATTTGGTGAATTGGCTCCAAGTGGCAAAGAACAAACTTAATATTGTCATTAAGAAGAACAGATTCCCCAGTAAAGGAATAGTGTCTGTATAGGAAAAATGGCGCCTAAGGAGGATGCATTTAAATGTGCCATGTTACAACTTGAAAGTTTTCAGTTGAATTTTTTCTAGAAATTCAGACTGACAAAGCTTAGCAGTGCTTTTAGCTTCAGCTAAATATCTTGTGTAATATATTTTTGTTATTAAAAAAACGTATTGTCAATGAACACTCTTTATGAAACCACATTACAATATGTTAACACTGATGTGCAACATAAAAATATTTTGGAGAAAAGGAGGCAAAAAAGTAAAACCTAAACCATTTTACAAAATGCTTCCTGTATATAAATTCTTTGAACAACCCATCTGGGATTTTTTTTCCTTTTCTAGTAGAATACATCGTTGGGCTCTCCACTGAGTGTAAGGGGAAAATACATTGAATCAAATTTTTTCACATTAAATAAAAAAAATGTTCACAGACCTATTGTGCAGATAGTGATCCACTGAATATTAAATAAGAAGATTGAATGACATAACCATGTAACAGAACCCCATGGGAAATGCCAATTCCATAGATAATCCTAAATTTTTATGACATTAATTTTATGATTTTTATATTTATAATTAATTTTATAGCTTCATATATTAATTTGATATCAATGTATCAACTGTCCATTTAATGTACAGTGAACAACCAGGTTTTTAGGGGTGGAAAGGAGGAATTGAGAGACAGAGTGGATAGCAAATGAATAAAAAGCAGACAAATCCTACCCATATAAAGTGTATATTTGGAAGATATACTCATTCGAGAGAAATAACAAAGCAATTGCGTTCTCTGGTTGTTGACTCCTTAGAGGAAGGGGTGGTTGGTGGGGCCTCCATTGTTCAAGACTGTGGGAACCATGAGGGGTGGTGATAGAGGCTGTGGTTGTGGAGGGCGCTTTGGCTCCAGGGGAGGAGGGTTCAGGCCATTTGTGCCACACATCCCATTTGATTTCTATGTGTGTGAAATGGTGCCCGAGTCAAACCTGCACCTGATGAAACCACTTTCAGTGAGGCATTACTAAAGAGGAATCAGGACCTTGCTCCTAACTCTTCTGAACAGGCATCTATCCTTTCTCTGGTAACAAAAATCAACAATGTGATTGACAATCTGATTGTGGCTCCAGGAACCTTTGAAGTGCAAATTGAAGAGGTCAGGCAAGTGGCATCTTACAAGAAAGGGACAATGACCACAGGGCATAATGTGGCTGATCTGGTAGTGATCCTGAAGATCCTGCCAACATTGGAAGCAGTTGCAGCCTTGGGGAACAAAATGGTGGAAAGTCTTAGAGCAGAGGATCCTGCAGAAGTTTTGACTATGCTGACCAATGAAACTGGCTTTGAGATCAGCTCTGCTGATGCCACAGTGAAGATTCTCATTACAACAGTGCCACCTGATCTTTGAAAGCTGGACCCAGAACTACATTTGGACATCAAGGTTCTGCAGAGTGCATTGGCTGCCATTCGGCATGCTCGTTGGTTTGAAGAGAATGCTTCTCAGTCCATGGTGAAAGTTCTTATCCATCTATTGAAGGACTTGAGGATTCGGTTCCCTGACTTTGAACCTCTCACACCTTGGATCCTTGACCTTTTGGGCCACTATGCTGTGATGAACAACCCTACCAGACAGACCTTGGCCCTCAATGTGGCTTACAGGCAATGCCTTCAGATTCTGGCTGCTGGGTTGCTTCTTCTTGGTTCAGTAGGGATTACTGACCCCTGTGAAAGTGGTAATTTCCGGGTACATACAGTCAGGACCCTGGAACAACAGGATATGGTATCCTATACAGCTCAGACATTGGTTCGGATCCTGTCACATGGAGGATATGGGAAGATTCTTGGCCAGGAGGGTGACGACAGTTATCTTGCCTCAGAAATGTCTACCTGGGATGGGGTAATAGTAACACCTTCTGAAAAAGCTTATGAAAAGCCACCAGAAAAGAAGGACGGTGAGGAAGAAGAGGATAATGAAGAGCAGCCACCTCAAGGAGAAGAGGAGGAGAGCATGGAGACCCAAGAGTGATCCCTTCTGGTTCTTTCTTGGCTGCCAAAGGCAACAGGCATCCTTTGTGGAGCTTGGGGTGGTGGCATGGGTGAAGGTGAGGGGATCGTGGGAAGAAAAAATTTAAGGCCAAAAACCCTCGGGAAACTGTGGAGAAAGAAGCATTGTACTGTAGGTGATTTGATGCTCCCGTGACTCAACTACAGGAATCTCATATTTGTGGCCTATGCCACAAAGGGAAGGGAAGGTATCAGCCTTCCTGCGGAAGCTTTGTTCTTTTATAGATTTACACACACCCCTTTCTGGAAACCCTACAGATTTACACAAACCCCTCTCTGGAAACCCTACTAAGGCCAAAACCTCCTAGAATTTTTTTTTGTTGAAATTATTGTGAACTGTTAGTGTCTGAAAGTTTTTTTTTTTTTAGAAACTATTAAAAGTGTTTCCTTCTTAAAAAAAAAAAGCAATTGCAATGTTACTTACAGACAAATTTACTCAATTTGTTACAAATGAGACACCCAGTGTGGTATAGTGGGTCTCAGGATTAGAAAGACCTGGGTTCAAGTTCTACATCTGAAGGAAATTACTTCACCAAGACCAAGGTAATCAATCAAAACTTTTAAGTTTCAGATATATATCAATAGAGGGAGTTCACTCACTGGGAATCTCATCACAGCAGTGAAATCAAAGGTCCATTCACACACTCACACACACACATATGTACATGCATACATATATATGCACACACATATGTATATGCAGGCATATACTTATCTGTGAATATACATACATACATACATATATACATATATATCCTGAGAGAATGGCTCAAAGGAATATTCATATTCGACTAGAATTGTTTTGATATATCTTCTGTTGTATGGATTTTGAATTACATTATGGACTATGTAGAACAACAACAATAACAACAAAAACCAACTACATTGATTTTATTTTTTTAATTCCAAATGGAACTGAAAGATGACTAGCAAGCCATTTTATTTTTTTAAAAAAATCTAGTCATATCTTTTAAGTTACTCCTTTATTCCTTCTTTGAACAACATCTTATTAGTAGATATCATTGAAGTTGAGTATTATTTTCTGAAAAGGCAGGAAATACAACTAATATTGCATTTGCAATTTTTTGGTGTTAAGTGGTGGTCCAAATGAAAGCTGAAAATGTCTCTGGCAAAGTGCCATTGGACTTCCATCTTAGTTCATAAGTCTTTTGAAAAGAATCATAGGATCACTGGCTTGCATTTTTTAAACCTGGAATCATGGCTTAATTTCTTCAGGTCAAAAGAACAGGAAACAAAATATGATGTACATCACTGCTAGTGATAGTGGTGCTGCTAATTATAGTGGATGTAGCAATAATTCCATTCTATACCAGTAGTCTATTCTGTTCTATTCTGAGACAATAAATCTAGTAAGCATTTTTTATGTGCAAGGCACTAAGCATTGCAGATGAAAGAAAAAATAAAACAATCATAGGCCTTGAATAGTTCATATTCTGTTAATCAAACTATTCCTTGCTTTTCCCTGATCACTATACAATCATCTCCCACCTCCATACAGTAATATATAACATTGCAATATCTCAAGCCTAAAGTGCTAAGGACATGCAACAAGATGGTGACAATGTCAGAGGAGAGAAGGGGACACATTTAAGTGATGATGTTCTTTTCCATCCCCTCATATCCAGTTCCATAACTAGTTAAGTGTGTTTAGTGTATAGTAAAATAATGGATCATGTATAGCAAACCTGAATTAAATACTTGCTAAATTATCTCACTAAATACATTTATCCAAAAGGCATTCAAGGATAAAAGTGGAAACAGAACTACAGCCAGAAGACAAATAGAAAAAGCTAAGAGAATGTGTTATAAGAGCATAAAAAGGCAGACTTTAAGCCTGGTTAGTCCTAGGTTTGAATACTGCACACATGCTTACCAGTTATGTGACCCTGGACATGTTATTTAATTTCTCTGTGCCTCAGTTTCTTTATAAAAATGAAGGGGCTGGACTTTTTACTTTAATATTCTCTTCCTGTTATAGGCCTGTGACCCTATGATTTGCCAAAGTCACATAAACAATTTTTCCATGAAGGATAATGGAACTACAACACATGGACCATAACATCAATGCCAAAGATGCTTGTAGAGGATATAGAAATGGCACTAAAGAGAACCAAAAGAGAGCATCAATAACTGCCAACCTATGTACTTTTCCATCTACACAAAATTTTATAACTCATCTGTACCCTAATTGAAAGCATCATCATTGAAGGTACTACTGGGGAACAAATAAGTCATTTCCAGGAATGGGTCACATCTTTAACTCTCTCCCAGTTGACTGAAAGCAATACAGGGGTGGAGAACCTGTGGCGTTAAGGCCACATGTAGCCTTCTAGGTTCTTGAGTGTGAACCTTCGACAAAATCCAAACTTCACAGAACAAATCCCCTTAATAAAAGGATTTGTTCTGTATAACTTGGACTTAGTTAATAGGTTGTACCCAAGGACCTAGAAGGTCACAGTTTCCCCACCCCTGGCACAGAGAATCTAAGATCCCATTGTACTTATTCATTGTTGATTACAAAAGCTCATAGACACACTAGATCTGGCAAGGCATAAACATCAACCTATATGCTCTGTTACCACATGTTTTCTCCCATCCATATATTAATATCATTAAGGATTCCTTTGAAAATGTAGCCAGATAAATGATGCAATCAAATTAAAAACGAACAACATGTAAGGCATAAAAAGGGAGATGTCTACTCACTAAAAAGTGTTAACACTGTGATAAACAATCTTTTACCATGTCCTGGAATTCCTGTGGCTGGTGAGGTCCTACATATCCTCCTCCTTGTATGTCACAGTGTGACACTTACATCAAGTCCCAAGATATTGAATAACCTACTAAAAGACATCTGTGGACACTCTGAGAAATTGGATCTTTCCACTCATGAAGGAAAGACCAAGTGGATGAAGAATGTCTATTACTCAGCCTTCAACATGCATCTTAATGCACACTGTATAAAGACTGTGCAATAGCATTTCAATATGGGACAGACATTTGTGCTCAGAGTTTCAAAAGAAAAGTAGGCTATATTGCTTTTAGAAAATTGAAAAACACTTTTGCTGATCTCAGATTTGCCATAATAGAAATTTCTCATCTTTTTGTGATAACAGATTTTATTGTTTTTGTTTTTATTTTGCTTTTCCCTATATATCCTTCTCTCCTCACTCAGAGAGGCAAGTCTTAAAACTTTTAAATCCTAACATCTTACTGCTATTGCTATATGGCAGTGAGATCTGGAATACAATTTCCTCTAAAGAACTTAAAATTAATTTTTAAAGGAGTGATAACAGAAAGGCATATGGGTATGAACAAGCTACATTATATAACCAATGAGCAACTCTAAAGAAGACAGAATTTCGTCAATGAATTATATAACATGAAGAGAAGAGAAGATGGTTTGATTTTGTGCAGAGAGCAAGAAATGGTAGGTTGCAGGTAGAAGTATCCAATGGTGTGCCTGAATAGTTTAGAGAAATTGAAAAATGTCTTCAGTATTTTGGGTGGGCTCCATTTGGCAGACTTTCAGAACCTGAAAGAGAGTCCCACAGGATAAGCAGACATGAATGGGTTGTGATCTGAATTGTGGGGAAATCACTGGGGAGAACTCCTAAATGAATAAGATGATATATTCACATCATTATTTGAATATTGAATAATAAATGCCATTATTGTTGGGTTTTTTTTTTCATTTGTAACTCCCCCTTACCCCATGTAAGGTTTTATTGTCAAAGACATTGGAGTGGTTTGCCATTTCCTTCTCTGGCTCATTTTGTAGATGAGAGATTGAGTCAAACAGGGTTAAGTGAGTGACTCAGGGTCACACAGCTAATAAGTGTCTGAGACTGATTTGAACTTAGGTCCTCCTGTCTCCAGAGCCAGTACAGTATCCACTGTGTTACCTAATGAATGTAAAAAATACTGACATCCCTTTTTTGAGATCATTAGTTATCAGTGAAGGTTATCCAGAGAAGAATGGATCATTTATAATTTATTTTAGCTCTCTACAGTATGACACTTTGTCTATATAGACTTGTTGATGTTTGTTGATACAGAGCTGAGAAAGGCAGTGAAATAGAGGAACTTGGAGAATTTAAGCATGCCATCTGTTTGGATGAGGATATAAGTAACCACTGACACTGGGGGCTTCAACACTCCAGGAAATTTCGAAGTTAAAATTTGTCTTCTTTGGAATGTTTCCCCTCTAATTCTTTTTCCCTAAGCTAAATTCAGAATTTTTTTAAAGAAATGTTTCCATGAAGATCTTAGATAAACTAATTGATGCTACATCTCTAGTGTGAAGACTCACATACATCAGCTATACCATAATTGTTTGGAATCAGAGTATTTGCTCTGAGACTCAAATGGTCAGCTGTCATGGAGCTAGTTAAGCAAACTAATTAAGAAAAAAAATGCCTACTTTAATTGCTCCATATTTCACAAATTATTTTTATCTCAATCACCTGTGCTATAGACAAAGTGTATTGCAAAAAATGGAGTTCACAAATTCGTATCAGTCAAGTTTGATACTTGTTACCTTCTTTAGTTAAAAAAAATAAAAACAGTACAGTAAAATATTATAGTAAAAGATAAAATGAAGTTTTGGATATCTATCAATTTGCTTAAGTGTAATAATAAAAGTGTTATATTTGGGATCAGAAGGGATGGAATCAAATCCCTCACTATTCTATATACTAACTATGCAACTGGGTAAGTCACTCTTCACTTTGGGATTCATTTTTCTTAGCTATAAAATGGTGCAGATGGACAAGATGACTCCTAAGATCTTTCCAGTTCTAACAGTCTGTGACCCTTCTCTCTTTTCCATTAATATTTTTTGTGTATGAACCAATTTTCCCGAGTGATCAAGATTTAGTCAACTCTTGGCTATCTCTTGTAGTAGACAAGAGATTGCATCAAAAAATAACATATACATTATCTCCAAATGTAAATTTAGTTAATCAGTTCCTCACAATACACAATCGACCAATTTGAATTTATCTTTTCTCTCTTCTATCCATGATATTAATGATTACTGGAAGAAAAAGGAAAGGGAAAAGAAAGTGAAGAAAAGGATATATGTAATTCATCTAATTGAGAGCAATAAATGTAAAGAATTTTTCTTTATTGGTAACTGTGTTTTAATGCCAAGAAATAAATCATCACAAATATCAAATTCTCTAAACAAATTATCTATATATGCATGTGTATATATATGTATGTATGTGTGTGTATTTGTATATGTGCATATGTGTAGAAGTGTGTATGTATATGACAGCACTATATTCACATCAGGTGGTCAAAGAGTACAATCGAAATGACAGCTCTGCCTCAGAAGTGAGAGAAATGATATATCATCTCTACTGCTTAATATCTTGAGTTCTGAAATTGAAATCTTGGAAATCAATATTTGTCAAAGTGATATTTGCCCTTAAACATTACAGATAATTGCTTATTATTCAGAGGGTTTTTCCTGTTAGTTTTCTCTCTTATTGAGACAGCTAGGTGGTACAAGTGGGTAGAGCACTGGACAAGAAGCTCTGAATTCAAATTCTGCCTTGGTCACTTACTAGGTGTGTGATCCTGGACAAGTTGTGTTTAATATCTGTCTGCCTCAGTTTCTCAACTATTAAGTTAGTATAATGATAACAACCAACTCCCAGAATTTCTGTGAGGATCAAATGTGATGTTTGTAAAGCACTTAGCATAATGTCTGGATAATAAGCAGTAATAAGCGTATCTCCATCTCCTCTTTGCCCACTACTGTCTCCAATAGCTTTTTAAATGATTTTTGTTGTTTTTCATTCCTTACTCTGGAAAAGGACCAAGACATCCTTAGGGTGATGTCTTAACTTACTCAAGGATTGGATTTAAGTCATCAAAAGTCCAGTGACAAGACAAAGTCAAGTTGACTGACAATTGCCCAGAATGCAGTGGGTGAACTTGGCCTTTCTAAATTAAGTTCTATCCTAGGTCTCTTTGTTTGAGGCAATGAACATTCAAGGACTAAGGACTGAGTAAAAATTGAGAAAAAAAGATGACCTAATTTACCATCACAAAATTGTCAGCCTGGGAGGTGAAGATGCTCAAATTTTCTCATTAGAACAGAAAATAATTGCCATTTACACTCATTGTAAGCCATCAAAACCTAAACAGCCACAAAGTCTTAGTCTGGGGGCTACTGTTGGCCTTTGAATGAAAGCCAGAGTAATCTAGGTTTAAATGCCTAGTCAAGTAGCTCCATTTAAAACACATGGAGCTTTTTAAAAGCCTGTTTTCTTCAGAGCTATATATCAAGAAATCTTAAATGAAAGCTGCATGGAACAAAAACTAGATTGTCCCAGCCTCTTAAAAAAGTACTAATAGAAATAAAGTAAATTAAGAATGTAAATAAACAAATAGGTGAAAGGCTTTGAAAAAATATAGCCCTGAAGTTCTAAAATATTTTACAAAATATGTGATCAAAATTTATATTCATATGGACAGAGTACTCTCATTTAAGAATATGTTACCCCCATAAGATTTTCTGGAAGTCAAGATGGCAGAGTGAGTAGTAAAGCATTACAGCTCTCCCAGATCACCTCCAAACAACCTCCAAACCAAATCCTGGAACAGAAGGACCAGAAAAAATATAGGATGAAACAATCTTTTATCCCAAGAAACTTGAAAGATTGTCAAGAAAGGCCATTCTCACTCAGGTGAAAGGGGAATAAAGCCCAGGATAGGAAGTGCCCCAGCATGCCAGTAGGAGATCCTGAGCCCAGTGTGGTGGAGTAGGCAAACTCTAACATCAGGATCCCCCATGTGTCTTAGTATAGCCAGGGGAAACCACTGACTCCAACTCTAAGTACCATCAAGTGCTTTAACTTAACCCACTGAAAATAGGCAGCCTCTAGGAATAATGCCTTCATGTGCTTCCACAAAGCCCTGGCCAAACAGGCAGACTTCAATTCTACTAAGGAAACAGGCATCCTCCAAAGGACCAATTGCACTTGCTTCAATGTAGCCACTGGGAAACACAGAAATATCCATGGGCCTCAGCCCATTCAGATACCACCAGTAGGACCCCACAATTCAACACCAAGTAGGCTGCCAAACCCCTATGGCCTACAGCAGCACCAGCCAACCCCCAATCCACCCCTGAATTGCAGCACCAAACACAAGGGTCCCTGAGGGCCTCAGGCAACATCAGAGCAGCACCAGCCAACCCCCAATCCACCCCTGAATTGCAGCACCAAACACAAGGGTCCCTGAGGGCCTCAGGCAACGTCAGAGCAGCACCAGGTGAATAGCTAGGGCCTGTAGTCACTAGCACAAGAAGCCAAAGAAAGTACACCTTTTACGCTGGGAGCAGAACTCAAATTTAAAAGAAAGGAAAAAAAGGCAAAAAAGGTGGGGGGGAAGATGAGCAGAAAACAACAACAAAAAAATCTAACCATAGAAAATTGTTATGGTGATAGAGAGTTCCAAGACACAAACTCAGAAAAGGACAACAATGTCAAAATACCTGTGGGCAAAACCCCAAAGAAAAATGGAAAGGTGTCACAAGCCCAGAAAGAGCTCATGGAAGAGCTCAAAGAGGAGCTTAAGAATCACATAAAATAAATAGAAGAAAAATTGCAAGAAGAAATGAGAGTGATGGGGCGGAGCTAAGATGGCAGAGTAGAAACAGTGCGTCCAAAGCACTCTCCCCCCAGATCACCTCCAAACTATGTAAAAGGGGACTCTGAACAACTTCTGGAGCCCCAGCACCCACAGAACGACACAGAGAAGCTAACCTCCCACTGAGGACAGCCCAGCAGCCCTGATGGATGGGAGGGCATTCTTGGGGGGAGGGGAGGTTGGAAGTACCCACTATAGAAGAGGGACAGGATCAAGTAGGGAATGGACCAGGTGGGGGGTGGGATGAGTGGGAGGGAATTATAAGCAGCCTTGTCCAATATATCTACTATGGTAATATTTTGCATAGCTATACATGTACAGCACATACTGAATTACTTATCTCCCCAGAGGGAATGGGTGGCAAGGGAGGAAGGGAATGGATCTGAAATTCGAGGTCTTAAGATTAAATGTTTCAAATACATATAAATACTATTATCAATACTCTTTTGCATGTAATTGGGAGATAAGATGTGCAGGCATTGGGGCACAGAGATTCACCTTGCTCTAATGGAAAAGTCGAAGGGGGTATGGGAGAAGATATGGGAGACAGCAGACTGGAGGAAGGGATATCTTGTGGGACTGCTATTCTGGGATGGTGGGTAGGGGAAAAATGGGGGAAAAAATTGTAACTCAAAATCTGGTGGAAATGAATGATGTAAACCAGAAGTTAATAAAGCATTTGTTTTAAAAAAAAAAGAAAGAAAGAAAAGAAAGAAAGAAATGAGAGTGATGCAAGAGAATTATGAAAAAAAAAGGGCCAACAGCCTAAAAAACTTCTTAAAAGTACAATTGGCCAAATGGAAAAGGAGATGCAAATATCCACTGAAGAAAATAAATCCTTAAAGAGTATGATGGGCTAAATGGAAAAGAAAGTATAAAAGTTAATAGAGGAAAACAATATCTTAAAAGTTAGAATTGCACAAGTGGAAGCTAATGACTCTCTGAGACATCATGAATCAATTAAATTCAAAAGCATGAAAAAATGGAAGAAAATATAAAATGCCTCATGGGGGAAAATGACCTGGAAAATATATCCAGGAGAAATAATATCCGAATCATTGGACTACCTTATAATCAAAAGGAGGACCTGGACAGCATCTTTCAAGTAAATATCAACAAAAACTGCCCTGAGGAACCAGAGGGAAAAATAGCATTGAAAGAATCCACTGATCACCTCAGGAAAGAGATCCCAAAATAAAAACTCCAAGGCATATTGTAACCAAATTTCAGAACTATCAGGTCAAAAAATACTACAAGTTACCAAATAGAAACAATTCAAATATGAGGGAATCACAGTTAGGATTACACAGGACCTGGCAGCTGCAGCATTAAAGGATCAGAGGTCATGGGTCATGATATTCCAGAAGGCAAAGGATCTAGGACTACCACTAAAATTCACTTAACCCACCAAAATTAAACACAATACATCAAGGGAGAAAATTGTCATTCATTGACATGGGATGTCAAGACTTCATTAGGAGAAGACCAGAACTAAGCCAAAAATTTGACTTCTGTTATCAGAAGAAAAAAGAAGCATAAATAGGTTTAAAAATGAAAAGGAAATGTAAGAGATTCAATAGAGCTAAACTTCTTACACCCCTACATAGGAAGATGATACTTATGGCTCTTAAAAACTATATCACTAACAGTGCAAATAGAAGGAATATACATAGGCAGAGAATACAGATATAAGGTGAATTTGAGGGAACGGCATAAAAAGATTAAGGGAAGAGAAAGAGGAATATAAAAGGTATAGAAGGAAGGGAGAGGTACAGTAGGGTAAATTATCTCATATTAAGAGGCAAGAAAAGTGGAGGGGAAGATAGGAGTATGGGCAATGGACATCACTTCAACCTTACTCTCATCAGTATTGTCTCAAAGAAGGAATAATATACACTATCAGTTGAATATAGAAATCCATCTTACCCAACATGGAAATAGGAGGAGAGGGTATTAAGTACAAGGGGCAGATTGAGGGAACAGACATAAGGGAAGGTAGATCAGGGAAAATGATAGACAAAAGCAAAACACTGATGATGAGGGAAAGGGTAAAAAGAGAGAGAAGACAAACAGGAGTAAGGATAGGATGGAGGGAAATACTCAGGTAGTAATCATAATTGTGAATGTGAATGAGATGATCTCTTCCATAAAAAAGGAGATAGCAGAGTACATCAAAAACCAGAATCCTACAATATGTTGCTTACAAGAAATATACTTGAATCTATTATACTTCAGCTAAAGAAAAAAAAAACAGAACAAAACAAAACAAAAAGGAGGGGTATCAATCTGATCTTATGCAAAGTAAAAGCAAAAATGTGCCTAATTAATGAGATAAAGAAGGAAACTACCTTTTGCTAAAAGGTATCATAGATAATGAAACAATCAAATTAGAAGAGCAAGTAATATACTGTCACATCTATGGGGAGGCAAAGAACTCATGACCAAACAAGAGATAGAGAGCCCTACAAAATATAGAATAAATAATTTTGATCATGTTAAATTGAAAAGCTTGTTTTAGATAAAACCAATGCAACTACGATTAAAAGGAAAACAGAAAGCTGGGAAATAATCTTACAACAAGAACCCCTGATAAAAACCTCATTTTTCAAATACGTAGAGAACTAAGTCAAATTTATGAGAATAAAAGGCATTCCCAAATTGATAAATGGCCAAAGTATATAAACAGGCAGTTTTCATATGAAGAAATCAAATATATCTATAGGCATATTAAGAAATGCTTGAAACCAGTTTTGACTAGTGAAATGCAAATTAAAACAACTCTGAAATACCACCTCACACCAATCAGATTGGCTAATATGACAAAAAAGGAAAATGATAAATATCGGAGAGGATATGGAAAAATTGGGACATTAATGCAAAAATAGTGGAATTGTGAACTGGTCCAACAGCTCTGAAGAACATTTTACAACTATGCCTAAAGGGTACCAAAACTGTGCATACCATTTGATCCAGCAATACCAATACTAGGTATGCATTTTAAGAGGATTATTTTTTTTTAAAGGGAAAGGGACCTACATGTGCAAAAATATTTATAGCAGCTCTTTTTGTGGTGACAAAATTTTGGAAATTTGAGGGATATCTATCAATTTGAGGATGGCTAAACAAACTGCAGAATATGAATATAATGGAATACTACTGTGCAATAAGAAATAATGAGCAGCCAGATTTCAGAAAACAAAACAAAACAAAACTGTAAATATTTGTTCAAACTGATGCAAAGTGAAGTGAACAGAACCAGAAAAACAGTATGCATAGTATCAGCAACATTGTGATATAATCAACTATAAATGACTCAGTTCCTCTCAGTAATACAATGATCCAAGACAAATACAAAAGTATTATGTAGGAGAATGATATCCATATCTGGATAAAGAACTGATGGGCTCAGAATGCAGCTCAAAGCATATTTTTTCACTTACTTTACTCTTTCTCATGGTTTTATTTCCTTTTGATCTATTTATTCTTCCACAACTGTAATGAATATGGGAACATGTTTTACATTATAGTACAAGTATAAACTATATTCAACTGCCTACCATATTCACAAAAGGGAAGTGGAGGGAGGGAGAAAAATTTGGAACTCAAAATCTGGTAAAAAAAAAATAAATACTATTTTTTTCTTAATATGTAGTTGGGGAAAAATCACAAAAAAAAGTAAAAAAATTTAAAACAAAGAATACATAGCCCTAGTGGAGAAAGGGACCACACACTAAAGAAAGAATAAGAAAGAGGAGGAGGAAGAAGAAAAGAAGAATACCCAACTTTTGTGATCCTGACCTTGACTCCATGATGTTTGAATTGTTTTTCTCTGACTGCTTGCAATACTTTATCTTGACCTGGGAGCTCTGAAGTTTGGCTATATTATTTCTGAGCATTTTCATTTTGGAATTTATTTTAGGAGGTGATTGGTAGATTATTTTATAATTTATTAAAATTGTATGTCTAACCTTTTTATTTTTTATCATGGCTTACACATAATATAATAATTCTTAAATTATTTCCCCCAGATCTATTTCCCAAGCCAGTTGTTTTTCTTTGTTTTATTGTTTCTTGAAGTCTCATGGAGCCATTAACTTTCATGTCCCCAATTTTAATTTTAAAGCATTATTTTCTTCAATGAGCTTGTGTACCTTTTTTTTCTTTTTTAAAATATTTTATTTTTCTCACTTACATATAAAACCAATTTTAACATTAGATTAATTTTTTTTCAAAGCAATTGGGATTAAGTAACTTGCCCAAGGTTACACAACCAGTTATTTTTGTGTGGGTGTTAAGTATGAGGCCAGAACCGATCCCAGGTCCTCGGGACTCCAGGGCCAGTGCTCTTAATCACTGCGCCACGTAGCCACCCTGATTTTAAAAATTTTGAATTCCAGATTCTCTTCTTTCCTCTCTCTCTCCTTCTTTTCCCTAAGACAGCAAGCAGTATGATATAGGTTATACATGTGGCATCATGCAAAACATATTAATCTTGTGAAAGAAAACACAGGCCAAGGAAAAAGAAAGTGAAAAATAGTATGTTTCAGTCTGCATTCAGACTCCATCACTTCTTTCACTGGAGGGGGATAGCATTTTCTTTTTCATCACAAGTCCTTTAGGATAGTCTTGGATCCTTGTCTTACTGAGAAAAGCTAAGTCTTTCACAATTGACTATCATACAATATTGCTGTCATTATGTTTTGTGCGTCTTTTCTCCATTTGACTAATTTTACATTTTAAGGACTTCTTCAGCTAATTTTTGTATGTCCTTTTCCAATTGACCTATTGTGCTTTTAAAGGTGTACTCTTTAGTGAATGTTTATGCTGCTTTCAACATTAAGCTGATTTTGTTTTTTAAGGTGCTATTTTCTTCAGTATTTTGTGTGCTTTGTTAACCAAGCTGTTAATTCTCTTTTCATAATTTTCTTGCAAAGCTTTTATTCCTTTTCCCAATTTATCCTTTACCACTCTTATCTCTTAAACTATTCCAGTAATTCTTGCTGGTCTTGTTTCCAGTTACAATTTTTAAAGGCTTTGATTGTAGCTGTTTTCATATTGTTTTCTTCTTTAAAATTCATGTTATTGTCTTCCCTGCCATTACATTAGCTTTTTATGGTTAAGTTCTTTTTGTTGTTGTTGTTTGCTCATTTTGTCAGGCTATTTTTTCACTTTGAACTTTGTGTTAAAGTTGGGTTTTGCTCACTTGGGGGTTGTGCTGAACTTTGGGCTATTTCTTCCTCCTTTTTTTTATAGCTAGTTCTTAAGCTCTGCAGGCTTTTGGTGCTTCTAAGACATTGTGATCCTGGGAGAGGTATGGTTACTGCTCTCCTTGTCTGTGCTCTGGTCTTTACCCAGGAAAAGCCCTTGTCCTCCTGTAGCTCCAAGCACAAGCACTCCTCATGGCTCTGGAACTCTGATCCGGTCCCCTGCTACCTTTTGACAGATCACAAAGTCCCCTCTCTACCCTGAAACTGTGATTCAGAACTGTTTATTGAAAATATCAGTGTCAGCTTCAACCAGTGTCAATAAAGTGTCCCCTGTAATTGCTTTCTGACAAGTTGTCTGACCCCCTTACCTTCTTTGTACTGAGAGCTTTTGAAGTTGCTGCTGCTGCTGCTTCTGTGGCTACTGTCTCCAAGGCCTGCCACTGGTGCTTCTGCCGCCCCTTGGCCCTGTGCCCATCTCAGTGTTGCCGACCTGTTCTGTGGGCCTCCTAAGTTGACCTTTTGTTTGCTCTGGCCTATAAAATTTTATTTAAAGCTTTATTTTAAAGTCATTTGGAAGGGAATGTTTGGAGAATTCAGCGAAGTTTCAGCCTGTACTCTGGCATCTTGGCTCTGCCCCTTAGCATTGCTATTTTGTTTTTTTGATAGGTAACCAATTCATCCTAGACCCCAGTCTCACTCATCTCTTTCTACTTTAATGTTATCTTCGTGCAAAGACAAAGGTTGTTTGTTCATTTTTGAGTTAGCAGGTAGAAATCACAGAATACATTGCACAGAATAAAGATTTTTGATGATTGGTATAAATTTTAACTGGAAATAAATTTTCTCCATACATTTTCCACTGAATTTTATTCGAAGAAGTATAACAATAGGGCTTCCTCTTGTCTTCTAACAACATAGTATTATCTTTAATCTGTTTATAATAAATTATGGATGTTCTGAGACATTCCATTTTCTTATTTTTCCCCACAGCATTTAAGTTTACTTTTTTTTTTTTTTTGCTTTTTTTTGGAGGGCAATTGGGGTTAAGTAACTTGCCCAAGGCCACACGGCTAGGTGTTTGTTTGTGTGTGCCTTAAGTGGCTCAGGCAGGATCCAAACTCAGGACCTTCTGACTCCAGGGCCAACGCCCTACTCACTGTGCCACCTAGCCACCCCAAGTTTACTTTTTTTTTTTAAACAAATACTTTATTAACTTCTGTTTTACATCATTCATTTCCGCCAGATTTTGAGTTACAATCATTTTCCCCCCATTATTCCCCTACCCAACCTTCCAGAATAGCAGTCCCACAAGATATCACTTCCTCCAATCTGCTCTCTCCCATACCTTCTCCCATACCCCCATCGACTTTTCCATTAGAGGAAGATGAATCTTTGTGTCCCAATGCCTGCACATCTTATCGACCAATTATAGGCAAAAGAGTATTAATAATAGTATTTATATATATATTTGAAACATTTAATGTTACGACCTCGAATTTCAGATCCATTTCCTTCCTCCCTTGTCACCCATTCCTTCTTGGAACATAAGTAATTCAGTATATGTTGTACATGTCTAGCTATGCAAAACATTATCATGGTAGATATATTGTACAAGGCTGCTTATAATTCCCTCCCACTCATCCCACCCCCCACCTGGTCCATTCCCTACATGATCCTGTCCCTCTTCTATAGTGGGTGCTTCCAACCTCCCCTCACCCCAAGGATGCCCTCCCATCCATCATCCCTCCTCTCATCCCCCTTCCCCTATCCTGCTGCAGGTTGAGATATCCCATTTAGTATGTATGTCATTTTCTCCCTGAACCAAATTCAATGGGAATGTGGTTTTGTCTTTTTAACCTTCCTTATTCTCCCCCTCCTTTGCAACCACTTCCCCTTGCTTCTTCTACATGGGATAGTTTACCCTACCCTGTCTCTCCCCATCTCCTCTTGCCACTTTCCTCTCTCACCTCATAATTTCATCCCTTGAGTATTCTCCCTTCCCAACAAATTCAACCTATGCCTCTATCCATATACACACACATTCACATATGTATTCATATGACCACACACTCTTCTTCCATTATTTTCATAGTGAGAAAGATATCATCAGTCACAGTTATTGCTTTTCCATATAGGAATGTAAATAGTTCAACTTTGATAAGTTCCTTTTGATTTTTTTCCCCTGATTACCTTCTCAGGCATCTCTTCCTTCTTGTGTCTGGATGTCAAATTTTCTATTCAACTCTGGTTTTTTCCTCAAGAATGCTTGAAAGTCCTCTATTCCACTGAATGACCATATTTTCCCCTGAAACAAAATACTCAGTTTTGCTGGGGAGGTGACCCTTGGGTTCATTCCCAGTTCTTTTGCCCTCTGGAATATCGTATTCCATGCCCTTCGATCCCTCAGTGTAGAAGCTGCCAGGTCCTGGGCTATTCTGATTGTGTCTCCACAATATTGAAATTGTTTCTTCCTGGCTGCTTGTAGTATTTTCTCCTTGATCTGGGGATTCTGGAACCTGGCTATAATATTCCTGGGAGTTTTCTTTTGGGGATCTTTTTCAGGAGGTGATCTGTGGATTCTTTCAACCTCTATTTTTGCCCTCTGGATCTAAAACATCAGGGCAATTTTCCTTGAGAATTTCTTGAAGGGTGATTTCTAGGTTCTTTCTTTGATCATGGCTTTCAGGTAGTCCAATAATTTTTAAATTGTCTCTCCTGGATCTATTCTCTAGGTCAGTGGTTTTTCCCATGAGATATTTCACATTGCCTTCTAATCTTTAGTTTGTTTGGATCTGCTTAACAGCATCTTGATTTCTCATAAAGTCACTAGCTTCCATTTGCTCCAGTCTAACTCTGAAGGAATGAATGTCCTCAGTGAACTTTTGAGATTCTTTTTCCATCTGGCAAATTCGACTTTTTAAGGCATTCTTCTCCTCAATGCCCTTTTGGGCCTCCTTTGCCATTTGAGCTAGTCTATTTTTTAAGGTGTTGTTTTCCTCAGTCAGGCTGTTGACCCTCATTTCATACTTTTCCTGCATCCTTCTCATTTCTCTTTCCAATTTTTCCTCACTTCTCTTATTTGATTTTTAAAGTCCTTCTTAAGGTCCTCTATGGCCTGCAACCTGCTCATGTTTTCCCCTGGGGCTTTTGGAGCAGGACTTCTGACCTCACAGTCCTTTCCCGCTCTATGCCCCCAAAATAGGAGTCTAGGGTTGCATTTTTCTGTTTCCTTTGCCTTGGCATGTTGCCACTTAATTGCTTGACTTTTGGGCTTGTTGCCACACTATGGCTTTAAGGCCAGATAGAGGAATTTTCGTCCCGAACGTGTGGGGGGCAACTTCCGTTTCTGGCAAGCTGTAAACCCACCCACGACTTCCACCCTAGATCACAATCCAGATCCAGGGAGGTTAAAGCAAGAGCGATTACCTCCCAAGACTGATCGCTGGATCTCCCTACAAATTTGTAGGCTGGGAGCGGGAAATGCCTCTGAAAACTACAAAATGGCGTGTCTCCTCAGCAGCTTCTAGCCCCCAGGGGAGGGAGCTGACGCATTCCCCAAATACAGGTCCCAAAGTCCATAGGACACTAACCTCTTACTTTGTCCTAGGCAAGTCTATGTTGATAATTCTGGGTCGCCACAGTTCCTGGTGTTCTGGGGTTCCTACAGCCGGCTGCTGGCCCTGCCGCCCTGGGGCTAAAACCTCGGCTCACATGGACCTGGGCTCGGCTCGGCTTGGCTCGGCTCCTGAGCTCTGCGCTCTGCGCGTTGCCGGCTCCCAGACCGCTGCGCTGGTCCTTCCTGCAGGGTGCTGGGCTGTCCTCAGCGGGAGGTTAGCTTCTCTGTGTCGTTCTGTGGGTGTTGGGGCTCCAGAAGTTTTTCAGAGTCCTTTTTTACATAGTTTGTGGAGAATCTGGGGGCAGAGAGGCTTGGACAAGCTGTTTCTACTCTGCCATCTTGGCTCCCCCCCCTTATTTTTTTAATAACAAAAAAATAACTGTAACAATTGCAACAAGAACAACAACAATAATAATCTTATATTTTTATTCCTTGTATTCCAGCTCCTCCTTTACCACCTGCTTTATTTCCTTTCCTCCCTCCCACCCTTGCCCAATAAAATAAAAGAGATAATCTTGGAGTCATAGATTTAGAACTAGAGTTATAAAGTTGATTGTGTGTAGCAGCAAGCACTCCAGCATCCCCAGTGGCTGCCAACACAGGTTCTTAGATCTGCTTTTCTAAAGGAAAGCAACTTAAAAATGGGTTAACAAGCTGACTTTAATCAATCAAACATATTGTTTACCTAGTTCAGGGGGAAAAAGTCAGCACCCTGCACTTCAGAGTATACAGACAGAAGTTACAAGACAGAGAAACAGATCAAGCAGACAGCCTTCCAAACTGTCCAACCATTACATCCATACCAAATCACAGTTACCAGAGAGGGAAGCATCAACATCAGGGTTTTCAAAGCCAGGGGGCTAGACAATGGCTTCCCAGAGTCTCTTCTGGTCAAGTCACACAACACTTCTCAAAGTGAGCCCCAAAGCAAAGCCTCACATCAGGGATTATATAGCCTTCTCCTGGGTCAGAGAATGTAACCACCCTCTTGACCCACTGCCCAATCACACAGCATCAAAGTGTGGGCATTCCTGTAAACCAAGCCTCCTGCCACAGGCTCCATGTGACCACATTCAGCCTATTAGGGGGAAGAGTAGATTTTCAAATCAAGGAAGGTTTTCAGAGTCTCTTAAGCCTATAGAAGGGCCTAGGGGCAGGGAAGATCTTTAAATTTGCATTTTCATTACATTGTGTTTAAACTCAATTTTGCTATTATGAAAACTGAGGGCCTGAGAATTTAAGTGCTTTAAGCTATTTAGTATCTAAGGCAGGATTTGAACTCAAATCTTCCTGATTCTAAAGTCAAACATAATACCCACTACATGTAAACACAAACCTATTGTTGTCCACTCTGTTAGCTTGGGAGTAAAATGGACCCAGCCAGTTGGGTAACTCCACTAGTCTTCTCCCTGTCCTGGTCCTTCTCCTTGTCTCTCTCCCTCTCCCTGTCCTTCTACCTCTCCATCTCTTCTCCAAAGGAAGGTAGATTTTGATGGCCAGAAGCTGTTTCCTTAATTTGGGATTCACTGGCTAGATTTCTTTCTCAAAGATCAAACCTTAAGTCCATTTCACTCTGGAGCTCATAGATTTGACAGTTGTTCCCTGCCCAAGCACCATTTAATGACTCTTTTGGGCCCTCTTGTCTCAGAGTGAATGTAAATAGTAGCTGTTTCCCTTTTGGCCAGCAACCCTGAGGGTCTTCCCTTCTCAGTTAGATTTCTTTAAATTATTAAACGGGCTATCCCTTCCCTGACTAACCTTTTGAAGAGGTCTATTCACTGAAGGGGCTTTACTTCACTCAGAGTGAGAACCTGAAAAGAGCTTAGCCTAAGAAGGGCCAGGGTCTCCCATTGCATCCTGGGCCATCTCCAGTTGTCCTGATAAATGTCTGCCCACTGGACCCAGAGAGCTGTGGAAGAGAAATTGAGGCTGGTGACCTTGCACAGCCCTCCCTCACTCACATCAAAGTCAACTGCAAGTCATGTCATCATCTCCCTAATGTTGCAGTCCTCTTCAAGAGCAAAGGACAAACACAACAACAAAAACAATACCCACTACACATTGCTCTGAAATTCTACCATCATCCTAATACTATCTATATGACACATATATGTATGTAAATTTCTCGTTTTTTCAGGAAGAACTATAATTATTTTATATACTTATGAAGATTTTGTACATGTTCCCTGAAAGGTTATTAGTCTCCCTTTTACTCTCCAGACTTGTACTCTAAAAAATAATGTTAAGAAACCTCTAGGCATAATGCTTATAATGAAGTTTTGATAACCACCTTTGTGAATACAGACAGCAACTTCTCAATAACTTAGGAATGTGTGAAGTTTCAACAGTATGATTACCAGAGAAACAAAATAAAACTGTTGGTATAAATACCTGTGCTGGTAATATTCTAGGCAGTATAGCTCTAACTGTCGTGAATGCTAATTGGAAAAATAACTGTCCATTCACCAGCAGACAGGTTCTATAGCACTAGAGATGGCCCCCTTCTACTCCTCCGTATTGCTTCTGTGAAGATGGTTATTTTAGTCCACTGATGTTATTCAGAATACTGGCATTATTCTAGACTAAGAGGATAAATTTTAAATTCATTAGATCATATATTTAGAACTAAAATAGGACTGTAGGGCCATCTGATTTAACCTCTTCATTTTATAGACTTGGAAATTCAAGGCCACTGAGGTTAAAGAACTTGTCCAAGCTCATATAAATAGAAAGGAACAAATATGAAATTCATACTTATTTCATTCTATATTCAGTGTTCTGTCCACTATGCCCCCACCAAGACAGGTCATATTGTGTGAAAATTATTGTCCCTGTAGCTGTAGGTAACATTCCCATTCTTTCCTCATTGGATTAAGTATTATTGGCCTATTTTAGGACAAGCACTGTAGGCTCTAATAAGAAACAGAATAATAATTATTATTAATAATTTTACCTGTGTCCTGTGGAAATCGAATGCTATCATGGGACCCTGTTGTTGTACATTTGCCGTTGAACTTTGGAAGACTTGAAAAGGTACTCAGTTGCATAGAGCTACAAAGAGAACAATATCTTTTTCCTGGCCTTTAAAGTTGATCTCTACTTCTGGGGCATAGGGGACACTGTCCCACATTTCTTCTAGAGGCCTGGTTATTGGTTTTGTGTGCTGGGGTCTCAGGTTTTGGCAGCTGGAGGCTATAGAGGTTGTAGCTTACTTGATGCTGAGATGGAGCTGGTGGTGCTGGCTGCTGTGTGCTGATGCCAGGTGGGGTATTATTGTGCCCTTCTCCCTTACACTGAAGCTCACAGGTTGAGGTGTGGAGGTGGGGGTGGTCTGGCCACTGGAGGTCGCCTCACCGTGTGCTGTGCTAGAGCAGGGGTACACTCAGGTACTTGTGGATACCTGACCACTGTGCAAGTGGCGCTTCTCTGCACTGGTGGTCTGTTGATATCTCTGTGGGAAGGCACAAGGAGGTTGGGGGACCCCCTGGTGTTGGTGCTTGCCTGCTATACCCCACTGGTGCTCAGGATCTCCTGCTGGTTTCCTGAGGTGGGACTTGCTGCACTACTTCTCATCCTATACTGGTGCACTTTAGCCACAGCAAGAAGGACCTTTCCCATTAATCCCCCTTACTCCATGAGCTAAAAAATTGCTTCACCTCACATTTTTCTGGCCCAACTTACAGGATCTTTTCTGGGGCAGTATTTTCTGGGTCATTAAGGTCATTAAGGAAGGGCATTAACAACTTACTGCATACTCAGCCGTCTTGACTCCACCACTTAGAAAGTGAGATCTTTAATGAGCTTTGGCTCATATATCCTTGCCTAGGCACTTGGATCTGGACTCTTACCTTTATTAAGGAATATATATAAATAGAGTAAAATAACAAATAAATTACAAAAGCAATGTAACTTTTGTGAACATTTTTGGGTGGGGGATTTATCCGTTTGTATTGACTCACATATATATTTGATAGATGAATTAATCAATTAATTAAAATGATTAAATATGCATCTCTTTTCTTTATATTAACACAATCACAACATGTCCCTGAACTTCTTAGTGTTCCATTCTTGTTGCTATCCATTCATAAACTTTGTTGGCAAATTACACAAATAAGAACCACCAAATAACTCAGTGATGAACCTCAAATAATGACAAGAATTTCACCCCTCCCCCATTCTCTTTTCATTATTTCCTTAGTCCTGGCTCTCAGTCATTTTTCATGAATATCTTTTAGTAATACTAGTGCCAGCTTCATTAATGCATCCATCAGCCAGGACCACACCATGTACATGTACATGTGTATGTGTTCGTGTGTCTTTTTCCATTGTGTAAAGTAATCATTCAAATTTTGTATTAGTTTCTCACTTTCAATCTGTTATGTTATGTGTACAATGGAACTATTGATTATTATTCATAATGATGCTAATGACAACAGTAATACTAATAATATTAATACTGATTTATACCCCTACATAGTTAAGCATATGTGTGCATATGTATGTATATTATATAGATATATGTGTGTATATAGATGAGTACATATCTATATCTACATATATCTGCACTTTTAAAGACAGTGAATTATTCAAACATTTATTTTGTTCCCAATATGGTACTGTTGGGCTTGTTGTTTGTCCTTTATTCTAGAAGAGGATCAAAGGCATCAGTAAGGTGTTGTCTTGACTTGCCAGTAAATTGTCTTTAAGTGAGGTAAAGCTATGCAAAGTCATCAATCTCATTCTATTCTCCAAAGTTATCAGAGTTGGGGTGGCTAGGTGGTGCAGTGAATAGAGCACCAGCCCTGTAGTCAGGAGGACCTGAGTTCAAATTATCAGAGTCCAGTGGCAATACATAGGTCAGGATGGATGCAGGTGTTACAGGAAAGGCAAAAGATGAACATAGGATTCATCTTCAAAGAGACTGAAATATAATAGAGGTAAAGAAGATATGTATACATACACTCAATGCAATAAAAAGCACAGTATTGTTATTGTTGTTGTTTGTCTTTCAGTGACATCACAGGTGATGTCTTGACTAGTATGTGAATTTAATTTAAATGAAGAATTCCACAAAGCCATCAGTGTCACTATCTCTTCCAGAGTTATCAAAGTCCAGTGTCAAGACAAAATACAAGATGACTGGCGATGATCTAAGATGTAGTGGATGATCTTGGTGTTTTTTTATGTCTGACCAAACTCTAAGAACTCCACAGTTTCTGTTTCAGCAATCTTCTTGAGTACTGAACTAAATTATTCTTATCCAGCTATTATGACTGGAAGGAAGTCTTCATATGCTTGGGACAGACATGCCCCTTACTCATCAATAGGTCTGAGAATTGAGTGGTATATATATATATATATATATATATATATATATATATATATATATATATATATATATATACACACACACAAAAGGTGTGTATAAAGTCCTGAAGACAGCTCAGTGAGTACTCCTAGCAGAGGTAGTAGTCCTTCTTGAACACTGTTCATCAGAGATACTAAGTTCAAGGGGAATTCACTGAAAGAGACAGGTGTGTTGTTCACTAAAGAGTTCTTAAGTAGATTTACCAAGTAAATGGAATTATTCCAGTATTTTGAAACCAAATTGTAGGAGTTGTCTTGAGAGTAGAGGGCAAAGAGAGAGTCCCTCCAGTAGAAGAGATTGTGACTTATTAACAACACATTATCTCATTATGTTCTTGTCCTCCAGTATATTCTCTAAAAGTGTTATGATGTGCTCAGTATCTTCTATGTTTCTTGACATCATGTGGGTACCAATGAAACACATGGTTTTATCCTTAATTCTTACTCCATTAATCAATCTACTTTCTTCCCTAGTCATCTATCTACTAGTGAGTAGTTCTTTGTTAATAATAGACAGTCTGATGAGTGTAGCCAACTCATAAGTACCATGTCCCTTTCCACTGAACTTTGAGTGAACTTTGATTTGAACTTTTCTAAATTATGCTACTTCATATAACAGACACATAGAATTACCAATTGATTACAATATCAATGTTAGGAAAATTGGTTTTTGTTTCAGGCAGAAGCTAAGGACCATGAAAAGCAATTTATATTATCCCAACACTAATTATACCCATTTTCTTCCTTTTATTCAATTCTGAACTCAGTTCATTGTACATTTGCACTAACCCACAAATCACACACTCAGTATATGCACTGCAGCCATAACTATAACTTTATCTTATAAACTTGAGAATTGATGAATTAAATTTTCCTCTTTTATCCATACATTTGCAACCACATAGACATAGGTAGTTAGTATGACCAAAACATCATCATGATGTAGCTTGGTGACATGGTAGTAAGAAAGAGCTGAGTTTGAATCTAGATTCAGATATTAATGATGTGACCTTGGGAGAGACTTTTAATTTTATCTGTAAATGAAGATGATAATAGCACCTACTTCATTAAGTTGTCAGGGATATCAAATGATACATGCTATATACAAAGATACATAGCTTTAGACAGAGAGACAGACAGACAGATAGATAGAAGATAGAGATAGATAGATAGATAGATAGATAGATAGATAGATAGATAGATAGATGATAGATAGATAGATAGAGATATATAGCTATATATGAAAACCACAAATACCAGAGTACTCTTGATTTCTAGGACTTATAAAGGAATTTACAACATTAAAGAGTTATACAAATGTTAACTGCGATATGTTCAACATTGATCCTCTAAATAACTTCCTGTAGCAGTGATTTTTAAAATGAAATCATTTTATGCAAAAAAAAATTACCTAAAGTTGCTCTTTCAATCCACATTTGAAAGGAAAACAATGATTTCCTTTACTTTCTTTTTTCTTCACTGGCTATTTCTGTATACTTTTGCTTTGTCATCATTGCTTTTTAACTCACTAAATGAATCTCCACCTATTTTCAATTACTTGGACATTATATTAAAAAGCAGTGTGATGTGATTTAATTGGTAAGTCCATTTCAGAATAATCTGTTGAGCAATTCAAAGGCAGTTGATATTTATCTTCTTAGAGTTGTTGCTAGGCAACTGTTGCATAGTAAATTATAAGGGACAAGGGATAAAAGGAGGACGAAATCAGTACAAGAGAGGAGAATATGTTGAATACATGAACTTCAGATTATTTGTCAAATTATTGACATTAAGTTCTAGGCACTTTCAGTATAATATTTACACTTGATTATCATTGTCTCAAAGAACTGAAGGTTCTTACTCATTTAGGATGGGTGCTATCACCTCCCTTTTGGATAAATCAAGCCATCACTACTATCCAACAAGGTTTGAATCATGGTACTCCATTCAACTCAAACTTCTGAACTTCAATTCCTCACTTTTACCTACAAGCTCTGAGTCAAATTTAGTTGGGGTTTTTTAATGTTATATGTCATTAATTTTCATTAGCGTGATAAAAAATTAATTTTCCATAATATAAATGGGGTATAATTCAGAGGCCAAAATTGACTATTTCCAAATTATTGCACCTTTAGTTTTATATCGACATGCTTTTCAGTGAAATATTCTAGACTCAATATAGATTTTTTTTGGTCCAAATCCAATCTGAAGAATTTCTGGAAATTTGAATCAGTTCAGGGAATGACTAAGGACCTTCATGTTGCAAGTGGACCACTTAAAATACTTCATGTTTCTTCCCAAATTAATCTATAAAGAGTCTTGAAAGCAGCACATCATTGAACAAGTTAAATTCAACAATAATTTATGAAGTGCCAGCTATATAAGAGGACAAATGCCAGGATACTCTTGGTTTCAAGACAACAAAGACCTATACTTTTCATTTTAAAATTTCTTAGGGCTTAGATGTGCCCTAATCCAAAGCAGGCCCTTCAGGTAAAGAATCTCTAGGTCCTAGAACTGGAACAAGTTCTGGAGAAGAAGTATCCAAATTGTACCAAAGGCACATCATACACCAGAATGATGATATGTAAAAATGATATGTAAGATTCACAAAACTTAGCTCTTTATTAGTAGGTTCTAGAATTACTGTATTCTCTCTATTTTTCAACACCTACTGGATTGACATAATGTTTAGATTCCTGATACAGGAGTTGTATGAGGGCACATTTCAACATTTGATTTTCATGACCTACTTATAAGTTAGCACATTGAATTTATAATCAATTGAAAGTGTGAATCTTGGCAGAAATACAGAAATCAGTCAAGAAATCTATAACTAAGAACACACTGTTTTCCAACTCAGTGTGGAATTCAGTGATTTATGGGGAACACAACTATAATAGCTTATATTTGAATGCTCTAACAATGAATCTGGAAGTAATATATTCTCCTCCTAGTTTCATTTCTACATATTATAACCACATAGGTATAGCAATTCTATATCATAAAGTAGAATGTTCTTTTTTTTTTGCTTTTTCTATTCTGTTTTGATGGGAGAAGAAAGATATTCTTTGGATTGAAGTTATTTTTTTTACCATAAATAATTTCTTTCTATTTTGAAGGAGTTATGAATTTGAGTCCAACACAAATTGGGTGAAGGTGATAGGTTTTATTCTTGTACTATATTATACTTTTCATTTGCAACTTTTTGCCTCATAAATCTCTTATATTTATGGCTCTTTAAAAATCAGCATCATTTTATTATAAAAATATAACAGAAGCCTGTACTGACTTCACTTAAAATCCATGTTCTTCATGCCAGCTGGGCAGACAGGCAACAAGGGTAGATTAGTGAAAGACCCTTTATTTCTTTTATCTTACGGAGATCCTTCAGCTTTGCTGTAATGATGAAGGGATAGGATAAGTATTGTGAAGCTGACATTCATTATGAAGGTCACACAGGTTATTGACTATCAATGGTCATTAGGTAGACTCTTGTGGGCTAGGATATTATTGGAATTGAGGTAGATTGAGTTAATCCCTATACTCTTACATAAACAATCCAGCTATTGAAAGCAAAGATGCTGTGAAGCAGACCAAGGGCAGTTGAGTTAACTTTGCCTTAGAATGAGTTGACATGGAAATCCCTGTTAGAACTTTGAAGAAGCTATTAGATAGATAGATAGATAGATAGATAGATAGATAGATAGATAGATAGATATAAATAGGAAATAACTGTGGGTCATGAACACGTAACTCCTGAGACACTGGTGAACTTCATTACTTACTAATTTTATCTGCTTGTGGGATGATTTTATCTTTATCTTCTCTGCTCTTGCCATCTTTGACTACTTTCACCTGAGAGTTACTGAATATGCTTTTATTATTTTTAATTGCATATATTAACTTCAGGTCAGTTACAGTAGTATAAAATCCCAGGTAGAGAAGCATGAACTTTACTTGGCAAATAATAGGAAAGAGCCATTGAAAGGTTTTGATTAGTTGCATGAAACTAGCATGCATATGTGTATATAACTAAAACAAATCTGGCAGTTTAAATTGTTTAAAGCCAGAAGTGTCAAATTCAGCTATGGCTATTAAGTGTGGCTAGAAGCAGGTTAAAATGTAATGGGGAATGTTTAACAAAATAAATGAAAATACAACCCAATATAGTATTTACATACAGTACAACAGATTTTTTTTTAAATTTTATAATTCAATATAGGAATCTGTTTCTATTTTTTGACACCACTGAAATTTTGGGATTAGAGAAGGGACAGAGATGATGAGCAAATTAGACATGCTGCTGAAATAGTCCAGGTATATGATGATAAGAGCTTATCATATGTTGTGGTAGTGAGAAGGAAGAAGAGGAAATTAATGTGGAACAAATAATGATGAGGTAGAATTAAAATACTTGGAAACTGATTAGATGTGGAAAGGAGGCAAAGGAAAAGACAAAGAAAAGCATGATTCACAGGGTACTACAATACACCCTTTTCATAAACACCCAATATACATGCACTATGTTAGGTCTTTAAAAATATTTCAACCCTTTCGCGCTTCAGCAACATGGCGGCTGCTACGGCAGCCTCGGGTTCCTCCCCGACTTCGACTCCGGCCCCGACCCCAACCCCGGCTTCTACACCGGATTCCGCCCCAGCTCCCTCCCCGGCCCCGGCACAGGCCCAGGGCCAGGCCCCGGCGTCGGCGCCTCCGCTGGCTGCCCCTACCCCGGCTCCCGCCGGCCCCCCTTGGGCCTGGGCTCCCCGGGCCGTTCCCCGGCGGCCGCGTGGTCCGGCTACACCCGGTCATCCTCGCCTCCATCGTGGACAGCTACGAGTGTCGCAACGAGGGCGCGGGTCGCGTTATCGGCACTCTGCTGGGAACAATTGACAAACACTCAGTAGAAGTCACCAACTGCTTTTCAGTGCCACATAATGAGTCTGAGGATGAGGTTGCTGTAGACATGGAATTTGCTAAGAACAAGGATGAATTACACAAGAAAGTCTCTCCAAGTGAACTTATTCTGGGCTGGTATGCCACAGGCCATGACATCACAGAACACTCGGTGCTGATTCATGAGTACTACAGCCGAGAGGCCCATAGCCCTATTCACCTCACTGTGGACACCAGCCTCCAGAATGGGCGGATGAGCATCAAAGCCTACGTAAGCGCTTCCATGGGTGTTCCTGGAAAAACAATGGGGGTGATGACAGTGAAATATGTCTACTATGATACTGAGCGAATTGGAATTGACCTGATCATGAAGACGTGTTTCAGCCCCAACCGTGTAATTGGCCTTTCAAGTGATCTGCAGCAAGTTGGTGGTGCATCAGCCCGGATCCAGGATGCTCTAAGCACAGTGTTGCAGTATGCTGAGGATGTGCTGTCTGGAAAAGTGTCAGCTGACAACACCGTGGGCCGCTTCCTGATGGGCCTGGTTAACCAAGTTCCCAAGATTGCCCCTGAGGACTTCGAGACCATGCTGAACAGCAACATCAATGACCTGTTGATGGTGACTTACCTTGCCAACCTAACCCAATCACAAATTGCTCTCAACGAGAAACTTGTGAGCCTGTGAGGAAACCCAATGAGCAGCAGCTACAGCCAGCAACTCCCCCTGATGTGGGTCCTCCCTTGGCCTGACCTATAGGATAGAGCAGAAGAAAAGTGGATTCTTCTTCAATCATCACCTTTAAGTTGCCTGTTTCTGTAGATGAGCTGTTTATAACTCCAAATAAACCACAGACATCCCTTTTCCCTCTGGGTAAGGGATTGATTGTGACCTTTCCCTTGGGGGAGGAGGATACTAAAAAAAAAATATTTCAAACTTCAGCCCCTTTCACAAACATAGCTCCCAGTGCAATTTCTACTAGTCATGTTAATTTAAAAACAACCTGGAGTGCTGAACTGGCCTCAAATACAGGAAGACCTGGATTGAATTTCCACCTTCAACATGTGCAGTCTGTGATCCACAGAAAGTCGTGTAATTTTAGTGTTCTGGTTAACTATCAAAGACTCTCAAACAGTGGTACCTCTCAAATAAATTTCAGCGAAGGTTCCAATCTGCATTAAAAAAGGGAATTTCCTTATTCTGGTGTCCCCTGTGTTAATGAAATCATAGGATCAGTTCCTATTTGTACTATATAAATAATGGTATGCATTCATGGTCATTGGGCAGGTTGGTGGTACAGTGGATAGAATATCAGGTCAGAAGTCAGGAAGACCTGAATTCAAATTCATACTAAGACATTTATTACCTATGTGACCCTGGATACAGCATTTACTCCTGTTTGACTCAGTTTCCTAATCTGTAAAGTAAGTTGGAACAGAAAATGCCAGATCACTCTAGTATCTTTGCCAGGAAAACGCCAAATGTGATCATGAAAAGTCAAGCAACTGCAATGATTGAACAGTAGCAACAACATTTTGTGGTCATAATTTAGCTAGGTAAAACAATAGTAGTCCCAAACCTTGTCTATGATCTCCAGCAAGTTCCTTTTGTCTCTCAGAATTCTTATTAGCAAAATCAGGATTCTTTAGATTCTTCAGTGTTAAAATGAAAGGAGCTAGAATAAATGACATAATTGTTTCCAAGTTAGAAATGATACTCTAGTAGTTAAAACATAATTTGTTCAAATTTATTTCAAGTAACTGTTGTTATTTCCTCCCTCCTCCTCTACACCTAAAGAAATTTCCTGGTTTAAAACTAATGAGAAACAGACACTAGACACATTTGTGATTCATAAAGTTGGATTTTACCATCTTAACTGTTGTGTTTGTTATATGATGTTTATGGCCAATTCCTCTTTCTATCCAATAAATGTCCATAGTGAGATTGTTTTAGATCTTAGTATCTTACATTTTTCTTGAATTTTCACAGCATACTTATCTGAATGCTAATAGTATAAAAGAGGAAAGTTTGTTTTTTTCTCCTCTCAGCACAAGTGTAAAAACCAAGTTTAGAGTTATTAAATGTATACTCATAGATAATTCAACAATCACAACTAAAGAGTGATTATGTAAAAAAAAAATGCTTAAAGTGATTTAGAAACCAGTGGTCAATTAAGCTCTTTTTATCATTTAATTTATGACTGAATGAGTCAAAAAATTATGTGCTACTAAGATTTGACTTCGTGACCCACCCAATATAGTAGTATAGCTATAAAAGAACAAATAAAATGCCCTTAATGGCAAATCATTCAGGTATCCTCATAAGATGGTGAGAACTTTGAATTAGAAATTAAGTTGTTATATCAGAATGTAGCCTTGTCTCTTTGGCTTAGATCACTAAATAACACCTATGGAATAACCTAATGGTCTGGGGATCAGGATACCTTCAAATCTTGACTCTGACATTTAAAACTGTTACCCTTGGATAATAGTAGGATCACAAAAGGGATACTACATAATGGAACAAATGCTAGATTTGGTGTTAAAGGACAGTGTTTTGGATCCTTGTTTTTTTATTTCCTACTTGTATGACCTTGAATATATAACTTTAACTTGCTGGCACTCATTTATTTCATCTAAAAGAATGGTATTGATCCAAAGACAAGTCACTTAGCCCTGTTTGCCTCAGTTTCCTCATATGCAATATGAGCTGGAGAAGGAAATGACAAACCCCTCCAGTATCTTTGCCAAGAAAAGTCCAAATGGAATCATGAAGGGTCAGAAATGACTGAGGTGACTGAACAACAACAAAAAGAATGGTGTTGATCTAGTTGACTTCCAAGGTTATTTCCAGCTACAAATTCCTATATAATTTATACTACCCATATTTATGCGGGAGAAAGATGCTTTAAGAAACTTTAAATGTTTTATAAATGTGTGCTATTTTTGTTTTAATTTTGTTTCTGGATTTCATGTCCAAGACAATTTTATACTCATTGGCTAAACAATAATGACCTCCCTTTCTTTTCCTGTAGAACATGCACCTATAAGTTTTTACCATCTGGTCCTGCCTTCATTCAGAAAGGGACTGGAAATATGAAATCTTGGATAGCTGTCCGATTAAACTTTCAGAGCCAGGGTACTGTTCTGCTCCTTTAAAGGAGCTGGTATTTATTTAATATTAAATAAACTATCATGGAATCCAACTACAATGATTATGGAAACAGATTTACTTCCCCAATAGAATCTCTTTTAAATGTATCAGAGCTTAACTGTGATGCTTGGCAATATAGAAATATAGTTATTATTAAATTCAGAGTATATATTAAAATTTTAGGTTAGAAACTATTTCAAGCTATATAATTTCCCCTTTTTTTCTTAAAGTTATTTAAAAAGAAACTTTTTAGCCTTCCTTGGAGAACTGGTCATTTTGTGCCTATAACTGAATTTTGATACCGAAAAGAGAGCACCTCTAATGATACATAACCTTAGTTCGAGGGAGAGAAGGGAACCTTAGTCCTGGGGAAAAGTCAAATACTTGTATATAATACAGTATGAGGCCACTTCTGGGGGGGCTAAAATGTGTAGGGGGGATATAAGCTTGGGATAACATGCTATCTGATAATTTTATGTTTTAATGAATTATTAATTGCAAAATAATTTATAATAGAACCATAATGGTGTGGGACTTCAACTTTGCCCTCCTAGAACTAGATAAATCAAACCCAAAAATAAATATATAAGTGAATGAATGAATGAATGAATGAGTGAGTGAGTGAATGAATGAATGAATGAATGAGTGAGAGAGTGAATGAATGAATGAATGAATGAATGAATAAGAAAGGAGTAAAGGAGAGGGATAATGTTTTAGGTAATCTATATATGATAGCCATCTGGGTAGAATTGAATGGGCATAGAAAGGAATATACTTTTCTCTTAGAGGTACATGGAATTTTTTACAAAAGGTAAAAATACATTAGGGCACAAAAACCATATATTTAAAAGCAGAAAATACTAAATGCATCCTTTTCAGGTCATGATGCAATAAAAATTATATTTAATAAACGACCATGGAAACAGTAAAAAATAATTGGAAATTAAATAACCTAATATTAAAGAATAAGTGGGTCAAAGAACAGATTATAGAAACAATAAATAACTTTAGTAAAGAGAATGATAATAATGAAACAACATACCAAAACTTCTGGGATGCAGAAGAAGGGATAATCAGAGGAAATATTTTATCTTTGAATGCTTATACCAAGAAAATAGAGATTAAAAAGAAAACAGATCAAGAATTGAATATACACATTAAAAAATAGAAAAATAACAAATTAAAAATCCTCAACCAAACACCAAGTTGAAAATCTTGAAAATTAAAGTCGAGATTGATAAAATTGAATGTAATAAAACTATCAAATTAATAAAGAAAATTAGAAGCTGCCTTTATGGGAAAAAAACAAACTAAAATAGATAAACCATTGGTTAATGTGGTTTAAAAAATAGATAAAACCAAATCACTAGCATCAAAAACGAAAAGAGGTAAATATACTACAAATGAAAATAAAAATAAAGTGATTATTAGGAATCATTTTGTTCAATTATGTGCCAACAGATTTTACAATCTAACTGAAATGGAAGAATACTTACAAAAATACAAACTGCTCAGATTAACAAAAGTGAAAATAGAATATTTGAAAACCTATTTTAGAAAAAAAGAAATTGAAAAGGTCATTAGTGAGTTTCCTAAGAAAACACATCAGGATTAGATGCATTTGGTAGTTAATTCTACCAAATATTTAAAGATCAACAAATTCCAATATTAAATAATCATATGGAATAATAAGCAAAAAGAAGGTTTTCTTTTCTCAAAATGGATAAGACTTTTTCATTTCAAGAAGTTATATTTGTAACTAAGGCTATTAACTCTTTTTATGATGTTGAATACGACAGATATGCTGCTTGTTATCCTTCTTAAGCATTTTACCAAATGATGAAAGAACCATTATTAAGACTAAAAGTAAACTGCCATATATATTGGAGGGAGAATGTGTCTGCTCCTCTCGGTACTAGAGATTGAAGCATATTAATTCCTTCTCATGTCAGCAACAGGTTGGAATGTTATTTTCTACTTCTTCATTTACATATGCCATCAAATCAATCAATCCACTGAGTAGAGCAAATTCAAATGTATTGGGTGACTCAATTAATTTCATACAACTTCTCTGTGAAAATAATACAATAATAGTATAATATTAAGAATAATCATGTCTAAGATTAATGCTAAATACATATTATTAAAAGCCTGATGCCAATCATATACCATTTTGAGGAAGGGGAAAGAGATTATTGCAGATATCTAAGACTTGCACCTAGCAGTTCTTGGCAAAAATCCTTAAGAAAGATAAGGCAAAGGATCAGGTAGGTGGCACAGTAAATGGAGCACTGGCACTGGAGTCAGGAGGACCTGAGTTCACATCAGGCCTCTGACACTTGACACTTAGGAACTGTGTGACCTCAGGCAAGCCATTTAACCCTGATTGCCTTGCCTCCCCTCTCCTCTTCAAAAAGAATATGGCAAGGGGGTGGAGCCAAGATGGCGGAGTAGAAACAGCACTTCCAAGGTGCTCTCTCCCACACCACTTCAAAATCATGTAAAAGGGGACTCTGAACAACTTCTGGAGCTCCAGCACCCACAGAACGACACAGAGAAGCAAACCTCCCGCTGAGAACAGCCCACCAGCCCTGCAGGGAGCAGCCAGCGCAGTGCTCTGGCAGCCAATAGCGCAGTTTTAAAAGATTTAAAATTAAGTGTTTCAAATATATATAAATACTATTATTAATATTATTTTGCATGTAATTGGAAGATGAGATGTGCAAGCATTGGGGCACAGAGATTCACCTTGCCCTAATGGTAAAGTTGAAGGGGGTATGGGAGAAGATATGGGAGAGGACAGATTGGATGAGGGGATATCTAGTGGGACTGCTATTCTAGGATGGTGGGTAGGGGAAAAATGGGGAAAAATTGTAACTCAAAATCTAGTAGAAATGAATGATGTAAACCAGAAGTTAATAAAGCATTTGTTTAATTGAAAAAAAGAATATGGAAAAATGGAATTTGTATTGCCATGAATCATCATTTTCAAAAAGTTCAAATAGATCTTGTTGATCAAGGAAAAATAGACATCAGCAAAGAATGTGCTTCTAAATGATATTAGTTTGTGGCAGGATACATAAAGATGGGCATAAATTGAAAAGTACAAATACTGATGATATTTTTGAGTTGAAATATAAAGAGATTTAATATCAACAAAGTAAAGGCAATTATAGAAACACATGCCATTGAAAGATTACGAGAAGCAAAAATCAAATAAGTTATGAAGTGTCAATATCATATTATTTTATATCAAAATTTATATTTTAAAAAAACCTGTCTATAGTTTACTACATCTATAGTGGAAAATATTAAAGAAACTCCTCTCACTATTGATTCTGGAAACCACTCAGTATCTAATCCTAGGAAACTATCTACAATATATATAGAACAGATGTATGATTGAGTTGTCCAAAGTCATGGAGTAAGTATCAGCAGTATGATTTGAATTCAGGTCATCCTGATTCCTAGCAGTTCACTGAAATAGACCATCAGAGAATATATATAGAGTGCCAACTTTAAAGGAATACCTGGGTTCAAGACCTTTTTCTGAAACATATTAAGTATATGACAATAAGGCAACCACAACCACTGTTGTGCTCCAGGCAATTTCTGAAACTGTAAGTTACAAATGATTTGTCTGATTTTGAAAATCTGAAATACACTGGTAAACATAGGGAACTGGACACTTTGATGAAATCATTATTCTGTCTGTCTGAATAATTGAGATATAAAACACTTGGCTCACCTACTTTAACTTTTTAACTCAACAAGCACAAGTGATTAAATAATATTATTTAAATAATAATATTCCTATGTATCTGAATTGGTATGGATCATTCAATTAATAAGCTTTTATTAAGTACTACCTCTGTGTCAACCACAAAATAATCCCTGCCCTCAAGGAGCTAACTATTTTTTTGGAGAAACATTATGCACACATATAGGTAAACATAAATTTGTACTTAGGGCATATAATGTGGTTTCTTGGCAGGGTAGACAGACTACCACTTAGGGAGGAAATAAAAAGATCATGTAGGAGGTGGCAACTTTTCTGAGGTTTGAAGAAGGCTAAGGAATCTAAAAGGTAGAAGTAAAGAGGGAGTGAATTCTAGTCATGGGCGGCAGCTCATGATAAGGTACATAGATGGCAAATATAATGTTATCTATGTAACATCAAACAGGCCAGTTTAGCTGTCTGTACAATGTATGAAGGGGAGCAATGTGTAGTATGTCTAAAAGGGTAGAATGGAGCTAGGGGTGAAAAAACTTTCAGTGTACAAAAGAATTTTTATCTGAAATTACAAGTAATGGAGAACTATGCAGCTCATGGGACAGAGGAGTGACATGCTCAGAATTTGGTAATGGGAGGAAATGAAGAAAAGTAGAATGCTTAGAAGAATAGCAGAATATTCTACTTTAGAGGAGATAGATTTCTAAACTAAGATACAGGCCACATGAGGGGAGAGAAGAAGAAAGCCATGATATTTTAAGATGGAAGAGTAGAGGGAGCAATTAAGCCCAAATCTAAATTTTCCCCCAGACAGCTTTAAAATAATGTCTCATATAAAATTCTGGAGTGACACAACCAACAAGGTTGAGGTGAGACATTGTATATGCCAAAGACACTTAGGAGGTCAGAAGGAGAGGTCTGTGGCAATGAATTGAACAATAGCCTGGAGCATGTGGTGTCAACATAGACTTTGGGCCTTGTGGGCCACAGTGAGAATGTAAACAGCAACAGCTATAGTTCCTGGAGCTCTAATACTCTTTAGGTTTTTTACAAACAGAATTTTGAAAACTTTTTATCTTAAAGTTGAATCTCAGAACTCACTGATGGAAGCTAATTTTATGTTCTGAGTACCATACATATATTTTTTGCAACTTTATAATTGTACCTTGTCACCAACATATGTACTCATTAAAAGCAATCTCATATCCATACTCATTAGTTGTATGTGAGAGCATGCAATAATTTGCAGGATAGCTAATGATAATTTTTATTTAACCCTCTTTTTACTACTAAATATCAAATAGTGTACAGGAAAACATGACATTTTCCCTACTTCCTTGAATGCTGATAACTAATTATCCTGTCTTTTTGATGAAACCAACTTCAGGTTTTAATCCCAGTCAAGTTAATGGGAGGGTAGCTAATCCATGAATTGAATAAGAAATGGATAAACAATCCTGAAATTATTTAAAGGACCTTAAATTCCAGACTTCTCCAGCTTCTGTTCTGATTGATGCAAAATAGCCCTCATCAACATGCACACCGTTATGTAACCTGGCAAGCCAAGTTGAAGTATGTGTGGAAATGGAAGCTGGATGCAATCAACTTTTTTCCCCTTTCCTAGTTAATTACAAACAAATAGGGATTGATTGGCATTAGGATCTTAACAAAAAAAAATGACTAGGAGAATTACTCTAGTCTGTGCCACAAATACTTCGCTTTTATTTCACCTCCAATAGAACTTTTATCATAGACATATCTACCACCCTCACCAAAACACATAGACATACACATAGACAACACTAACAACTCCCTGCCCACCCTTGTATTCTCATTTATATCTACCCCCATCTAGAGTGCAGAACTGAAGAGGAGAAAATCTACTTGTTTCTATGCTGTTTCCAAATTTTATCAGATGATCTACAATCCAGGGGTGGGGAAATCTGCACCCTGGCGGCCACATGTGGTGTTCTAGGTCCTTGAGTGTGGCCTCTTGATTGATTCCAAGTTTCACAAAACAAATCCTTTAAGTCACTTTTGCATATGATTCTTTATTGTTTGTATGTGTTTATTTCAATGCTTATATTTGCATGCTTATGTCCACAAGATTAGTTTTAGGTATAAAATGTCTATTGGCCTCCATTTTCCTATCTGTAAAATCAAAATAATTATCATACCTATGTCATAATATTATGAGGATCAAATGATATAATACATATAAAGTGCTTTATAAACCTTAAAGTGAAAGCTATAGATGTTATAGCTATATGAATTAGCTATTTTTGTTGTTATTATTAATATGTTTATTACTATAGTTAGTTTGATCTGTTTTTCCAGGTCATTAAATTCCCATAACTTGAGGCTATTTATTGTATGTAGCCCTAGTTCCAGAATCCAGGAAAGAAATAATATGATAAGATGTAGTATAAAAGTTCTTGTCACTATCTAAACCAATAAACATTTAGTGTATATAAAGAACAGTCCTACCTTTTCCTGGACAAATTAAAATAAAGATAGACTACTGCTACTATACTTGTGTTTATTTACAGCCTTATAAAGTGAAAATGGCTTCAGAGATGCAGAGGATATGACCAAATAAGGTTTAGGAAAATTGGAAAACCACATTCAAACCTCTCCTGTTAAAATTTTTGTCAATCTAAACTACCAAATTTAAGTCAAAATGTCATTTACCTACTAGCCAATGAACAGTGAGTAATCTTTATGATGTCATGTACACATGTTCATAAATTAAACTTTATTTGCACTGTAATAACATGTACATGTGTAACTGTAGATATATTAAGGATTTTATTATTTTAAACAAACAAACAAAAAAAAACTATGTAGGATTCCTTTCTGTATATTACGAATGTGGTCAAAAATATGAAAGCAGCTCAATAAATGGCATTCTTTATCCATTAACAGAAGTTGTCCATCTGTTAGCTAAAATATTCCACTTACGTTCTGATTGATTTCCATTGCTTTTTGTCCTAGAAGAAAAAGAACTTTTTACAAGATATTCAGTTTACATATTTTTGCAATAGTTAAACTGTGGGGGCAGAAAAGATCAGGGATTTTCTCATGTGAAAAAAAAAGCCATTTTACTTGGTGTTTGTCAAGAGAAACAAAATACTACACATCACCTTGGAGAGAGGAGCAAAGGTTAAATGGTTAAATCAGTGATGATCTCTATCTGAATCACATATGTTACCTGTGTTTGGTGTTGTAACAAAAGGAACATTGCAAAGAAAATACTTGAGTCTAGGAAACTTACCTCTAAAATGAAGATAATATTTCCTCAAATGTGCTAAAGAGAAAATGGTCCTCTTTTTCAAAAGAAATGAATTATTCTTCAGAGATCTTCTTTAAGAAACCTCAGCTTTTAGATTTGTGTGTACAGTTGTTTACATTAATTACATTGATAATAAATGCTGATGGATTGATTTATCAGAGATGACATTGTGCTTAATATGTCTTCATCTCTTGAAACTGGACACTTTATAATCAACAGGTCATAAATACATAAAAGATAGTATTTCTGTATTAGAGAAATGAGACTTGATTTTATTTCAGAGAGTTTTTTAAATCCAGTCAATTTTGAAATAAAAAGACTTCACATATAAAACATTTGTATTACATTCTCATCCATCCTAGCTCTTAGCACAATACGTTGTACATAGTAGACACTTAATAAATGCTTGTTGATGGTCCTGCTTTGTCTGTGGCTGGCCAATGAAGTCATGAAGTTGGATTAGAGCCCAAGTTTCTAGGCTCACAGTTAAAATTCACGCACTTTTAATACTTCAGGATCTTTGATCTAATCATTGTCAATATTCTCTCTGCCACTTCAGATGGCCAACCATGTATGGTTTCTAACCTTTTATAATTCTTATCTGTGCCTCGCAAACACTATTTACTTCATGTACTAGAGATTTGTCTTTAGAACTTCTAACATTTTATGAATGGCATTTCATTTCTCAGTCTGTATTACCTGCAACAAACATGCAAATACAAGTAAAACAAATCCCTACATTGATCATATCCAAAAATACTCATTTCATTTTGTATATTTAGTCAATCATCAGGAAATAGGTGGTATGTTTCATCACGGGTCTACCAAAATCAAGGTTGACAATTTTGTTGACCATAATTCTTAAATCTTCAAAATCTTTTAATTTTCACAGTGGTATAATGAAAAAAAATTCTCCTGGTTATATTCAATTTGGCATCAGTTCATTTAAGTTTTCTCATTATTTTCTTTTTTCTGAACCATCTCAGACAACAATATTGCATTACATTGACAGTTTGTTCATCTGTTCCTACATTGAGGGACATCTCCTTAGATTACAATTCTTTGCTACTACAAAAAGAGGAGTTAAAATATTATTATACGTATGGGAACTTTTCATCTTTTAAAAAATCTCTTTAAGGTGTAAACCTAGTAATAGTCAAAGAGAAAGCCCAGTTTGGTAATTTTGGAAGCCAGCTTTCAAATTGTTTGCCAGAATGCAATTCAGTCTTTTTCACCATGCATCAATGTGCCTGTTTTCCCCTAATCCCTCCAATATTTGTCATTTTATTTTTGTTTTTGTCAGCTTTGCCAACATAATGGGTTTGAGTTTGAAACTTAATTTGCTTTAATTTAGTTTTCTTTCATTATTAGTGATTTAGAGCATTTCTATATGGCTATAGATATTGTAGCCTCCATCTCTTGTGAAGTACCTGGTCATATCCATCATGTAAGTATTGGGTCTTATTCTTACAATTGTTGCTGAGTTTCTTATGTGCTTTGGAAATGAAATCCTTTTTGGAGAAACTAGATGAAAAGGTTTTTCCCCAGTTAACTTTCTCTTCTAACTATAGCTTTATTGATGTGTGTGTATGAATGTGCCTTTGTGTGTGAAAAACTTTTTAAATTTTATGTCAAATCAAAACTAGCCATTTATCTTCTGTGGTCCTTCCCAACCCTTCTTTCATCATAAAGCCTATCAGTATGTATAACTATGAAAAGTGATTTCTTCACTGTTACTTTAATTTGATAATGATATATATCTAAGACATTTTTCCATTTAGAACTTATATTAATGTGTGATGTGAGGTGTTGGCCCATGACAAATTTCTTCCAGACAGTACTCTGTTATTAAGTTTCCTCATTTACCCCAGTACCTAGAGTCTGGTAATAATAGATTTCATGGTTCATTTCTTTTTGCAGGTGGTTACATATACATACATACGTGCATATATATATATCCGCGAGACACACATATACATAACATGTTTTACTGGCGGGTCTTGCTAATTTTCAACCAGTACCAAGTTGTTATCATAATAACTGCTTTGTAGTACAGTTTGAGATCTAGTACCCTTCACACTTTTTTTTGGATGATTTCCCTTGAGATTTTGGTCATTTTGTTCCTTCATATTAATTTCATTATTTTCTAGTTGAAAAATCTAGAAAGTTATTTTTGGAAATCTGATTAGTATGGCACTAAATAAATTGAGGTAAAATTGTCATTTTTGCAAGGCATCATAGTTAATGTCCATAAACTTGCTACAAGAAGGCATAGATTGATAGATCACTTAAGCTTTTGAGGTTTGAATTCCAGTGGCCTAAGCTGATCAGATCTTTACATTATGTCTGGCATAAATGTAGTGAATCCCAGGAGTGGGAGGCCACCAAATAGGAATGATGAATTGGCCTAAGTTAGAGAAAGCAGGGCAAAGCTCCTATTTTGATGAATATTGGAATATGACCTGTGAGTAGACCCTGAATTTTTTTTCGCTGAGACAGATAGAGGCAAAGACAGAGACAGAGACAGAGTGAGGCAATCAGGAAGAAAAATAGAATGGAGGGAAATACAGTTAATAATCTTATTTGTGAATGTGGATGGGATAAATGCTCCCATAAAATGGAAACAGATAGCAGAATGGTCACAAGCCAGAATCTTATAATATGTTATTTATAAGAAAAACAGTTGAAGCAGAGAGACACAAACAGCCTTCACTGCTGAAGCATTTCACTGGGTTTCAGTTGAAGTAAAGAAATCAGGGGTAACAATCCTGATGTCAGACAAAGCAAAAGCAAAAACAGACTGAAACTACCTTTTGCTAAAAGGTACCATAGATGATGAAGTAATATCTATACTAAACATATATGGACCAAGTGTTATAGCACCCAAATTCTTAAAGTAGAAAACAAGAGATATAGAGCATTATGAAATGTAAAATAGATAATTTTGAATATTTTAAATTTAAAAAGCTTTTGCACAAACAAAACCAATATTAGAGAGAAATCTGGTAAACAATCTTTACAGCAAGTGTCTCCGATAAAGGCCTCATTTTGTATGTATGTATATATATATATTATTTATATATATTATATGTAATATATACATAATATATACATATTATATATAATATATGCAATATGTATATTTCATATCTAATATATATAGAGAGAGTACTGAGTCAAATTTATAAGAATACAAGGCATTCTGTAACTGATAAATGGTCAAAGAATATGAACAAGCAGTTTCAGATGAACAAATCAAAGCTATTTATATGAAGAAGTTTTCTAAATCACTTTTGATTAGAGAGATGTAAGTTAAAACACCTCTGAAGTACCATCTCATTGAGAGCTGATCAGTTCTTCATCTGGATATGGATAGTATTTTCCTTTGTGAGTCCTTTGTACTTGTCTTGGAAGATTGTGTTGCTGAGAACAACTGAGTAATTCATAGTCATGGTCATCATTCATGGTCATCAAACAATGTTGCTGGTACTGTGTACAGTGTTTTTCTACTTCTTCTCATTTCACTTTGCATCAGTTCATACAAGTCTTACAAGTTATACAAGTACTAGCTCATAACTATTAAACTGACTAATAAGACAAAAAATGGAAATTGATAAATGTTGGTGAGGATGTGGGAAATTGGGACATCAGTGCACTGTTGGTAGAGTTGAGAACTGATCCAACCATTCTGAAGGGTAATTTGCAACTATGCCCAAAGGGTGACCAAACTGTGTATACAGCAATACCACTACTAGATCTGTAACCAAAGAGATCATAAAAAGTGAAAAGGACCTATATGTAAAAAAAAAATATTTATAACATCCTTTTTTGTGGCAGCAGAATACTGGAAATTGAGGGGATGCCCCTCAGTTATGGAATGGCTGATCAAGCTGTGGTATATGAATGTAATGGAACACTCTTATGCATAAAGAAATGATGAACAGGCAGGTTTCAGAAAAAATTTGGAAAGCCTTGTATGAACTGATGCAAAGTGAAATAAGCTGAAGTAGGAAAATATTGTACACAGTACCAGCAATATTGTTTGATGATCAAATATGAATGACTCAGCTCTTCTCAGCAACACAATCTTCCAGGACAAGTACAAAGGACTCAAAAAGGAAAATGCTATCCATATCCAGATAAGAACTGATCAACTCTCAATGAAGATTGAAGCATACTTTTTCACTTTATTCTATTTTGTTTTTTTTTTTCTTTTGATCCATTTCTTCTTTCACAATTGTGAACAATATGGAAATATTTTTATATGATAGTACATGTATAAGCTATGTCAAATTGTCTACCATTTTAGGAAGAGGGTAGGGAGAAAATTTTGGAGCCCAAAATCTTTTTTAAAATGAATGCTAAAAATTGTATTGATATGTACTTGGAAAAAATAAAATACTCTTGGGATATTATAGCTAACAAAGCAGTACGAGGTAAAATGAGAAATATAAATAAATTTTATAATTATAATGCACAACACAGAATCCTCTTATTGAGCATGGACTAGCCTATTCACTGCTTAATGGTGTTCAGGATGAGAAGTCGAGGGTCACGCATGCTTCTAGAAGAAGGTCAAGGAAAGCAGAATGTGTGCTGAAAGTGTTTGAGCCATACATTCCTCCTTGCTGTCTGCCACCTTTTAGCCCCAACGTTGAAACATTCATTGCACTGGCAGATTCTTAACTTTTCCAGTATATATAACTTGCTCAAGAGTATATTACTGAAACATAAAATAAAATGGCTTTAAGTTAGAGTTTTCTAAAAGTAAAAATAAATTCTTGAATGGATGACTATGAGGAGCTGTGGAATCTTGTTAAGGGGAGAAACGAAACAAGCAAACCAACAAAAATGCCTCATCACCTGGCTAAGTTAGTTTAGGTAAGAACTAACTTGAAGAAAATGGAATGAAGAATGAACATAGTCACCACTAAAGATCCTTTTTATGCTTATACTTCACTTTGGTTTCATCCCACAGTCCAAAACATCAGTTACTAAGTTCTGAATGTAATAAATAGTAGATAAATTCATATTAACAAGAAGCAGAACAAGGCAAAGAATACATTAAGAAGACTCTAGGATGTTTTCTGTTTTTCTTAAATAAAACTTTCAGTAAAAGAGATGTCTTTTTTTAATGTCCAAAGATAAATGGATTAGGGAAGGAGTCATTGCTAAATGCATGCTTCAGAAATTACTGAAGAACAAATCAACAAAGGACTATATTAAAATCATTCTAAAGAATGGCAATCTCCCAACAGAAAATAAAGATGTCAGCAAACAGTTGGCAGATTACTACCGAAAATGATATGTCTCAGAGGCACCTGTTATCAGTCCTTCTCGGGGCATCCCATACAACAGTATCCTTAGACTGATGACTAATTAGTGCCCCACCCCCCCAAGGAATTTGATTAGTGCATTGTCTGAAATGAAATTATACAAGCCTTTAGCATCTATTTAAAACCATGACAAAATAAAAGCTCCATTGGCTCAGTAGAAATTTATCCATAATATGGATAAACAAGAAAGTAAGCTGGAATAATCGTCTGCTTAATTTATTGACAAAATAACCAAAGGCACCAGTGACTATATTAAAACAATACAGTTTATTACAAATAGTATTATCACTTTAAAACATATACCTTGTCCTCAGAGAAAATATTTTCAGTCAAATCGCTACCTGACATAAAACATTTTATAACCTATATATGTGATAATGATTTTTTAAAAATAATCATCATATTTAAAATATTTAATCTTTTTCTCATTTTTTTTTATTTTTGCAAGATTTAATAGGATTTAAGAAGTAAATTTATGCATGTCCTATACATGGCTTTATATGTGTCCCACCTCTTGCACATACTTGTTAAATGACTTTAGGCAAGTTATTTAAACCTGGGTCCCTAGATTAATCTCTAAAACTAAAAATTGCACAGAAGGGCAGCTAGGTGGCGCAGTGAGTAAGAGTGCCAGCCTCGGAGTTGGGATGACCCGAGATCGAATCCAGCCTCAGAAAACGAGCACCCACACATAAATAATGACTAGCTGTGTAACCTTGAGCAAGTTACTTAACCCCAATTGCTTTAAAAAAATTGCACAGAAGATGTCCTCAAATTGGCAAAGTGATTTTTCTCACCTTATATCAGTGAAATCACAGACCCAGTCCTTATTCATTTCCCTAAGACCTATCTCTCCTGTACCAAAATTTTTAATACTTTTATTTATACATGCAAATGATCGTGCTATCTCTTATCCCTCTCTTTGGAATTCTACTCCCTCCCACTTTGGTAAGTTCTTCATAACTAACTGCTCCCTGGTGAATAATATAAGAATTGCTTATCTTCTCTTCCTAAGGGTTGAAGGAAGCAAGAGGAATGATATATTTCATTCCTATCTTTTGAAGGTCCTTGTTCAATTAATTTCATCTCATGAATAATTTGTGTGTATGTTTATGTGTGTGTATGTACACACATGCACACACTATTTCATTTCTTCCTACTTCCCACTCTATCTTCCTATATTAATGAGTTGTAGGGTGGGAGGAGAGGAGGTAGATGGACAGACAGACACAGAAAAAGTGCAAAAGTACACCTCCTGTGTCTCTGTCTCTCTCTTCCTTTCTCTTTTAATGTCTCTTTATTGGTCCTCATCTTCATCTAACCTTTCCACTGCCTCCAAGTCACCAAATGAAATTTACCTTGATAAAACAATACAATTATCTTGATTTCCTGTTTTGTTTTGTTTTGTTTTTAAGAGAGTACTCAAAGGAAGCAGGTCCCTTATGCAATGCTCTGATGTCCCATTCAGAAATCTCTCAAAAGGCCTCTAAGTGCTACTTTTCTGAAGGCATTAGTAATATGAATAAGTTCCTAAGCATTCCATTTAATTTGTGTTATAGTTTGCTCAATTGCTAGTATTGTGATTAAATTATGTTTTCTTTTTTCCATGTGCAAAGAACAAAAAATAATTTTAACATTTTGAGAAGCAACTTGGTGAGGCTGGAAGTTCTGAGCCCTGGATTTTGCTTCTGGCTGCACCATTAAATATCTTTATGACATCAGGCAAGCCCTTTCACCTCTCAAGATTTGGAGTTGATCACCTTTAAAATTAAAAGGTTGTATTTAGTTGCTTCCTAAGGTCTTTAAGTTTCCTTTCACTTCTGTGATGCTATGAATTACAACTAGACTTTTATGGAATACTTGGGGAACCGTTGTTCTATAGGTTCTATGGAAAATATGTTAAAATTTTCAAACAACCAACTTACAAAGAATCTTTAGAAAACAATCTCTTTGTAAATTGAGAATTATCTTATGTGCTTTTTGTTTTAATTATCCTTATCTTGAACACCTGTGGGCCAGTATGGCATTTGGCTACAACCTATGATTATATTTAAGATATTTCAGTGCTTACTCTAATTGTGCTTGCTATGCAACATTCAGCAACCTAAGCAAATTCTAGCCTCCATTAATGCACACAAATTGACATCACAGTACACTTTGGGGAAAGGGTCTGCATAGATTCTACTTGTACTAGTATCTTGAGCTGTCATTTTGGACAACTGAGAAGCTGCTGCCCAGTATGCATTTCTGAGAAGACTCAGACCCAGTTCCTATATACCCAGGTGTTATTGATCAAGTGTGTTATTATACTCAAGATGAAAGTACTGCCATTGAAGTTTTAATAAATGCTTATGCTTGCTCTTTACCGTGGAAAAGCTATATGCAGCATCATTTTACCCTAAAATAGCATCTGTTTTTAAAAGAAATTCTTGCTTGGCTTTAAACATATCTTGGATCCATGACCTTCTCTTCACTTACACAATTCCGATACCTTAGCTTGATTTCTCACCACTTCTTGTCTACATGTATCATAGTAGCCTTTTAATTAATTTTCCCTCTCCAATACATCCCCCATACATCTATTAATGTAATATTTTTAATTCACAGATCTGACCTTTTGTCTCTGCTGTTCAGTAAATTCCAGTGTGTCCTAATTAAGATCAAATACAAACTCATCCAAATAGCATTTAAAAACTTTTACAATCCGGCTTCAATCAAGCTTACTATAGATTACTGCTCTTTATGCAACGTTTGCTTCAGCTACTGGCCTGCTTCATAGTCCTCATATGTGACATCCTATCTACACTATGCAAGTTTTTGAATAAGCTGTTCTTTATGTCTAGAATACAGTCCATCACTGCCTGTTTTTTATAAGTCATAGTTTCTTTCAAATCTCAATTCAAATTCCACCTATTTGTGAATCCTTTTTTTTTGGGCCCTCCAATTACTAATCCAAGCTTTCCATCAGATCTTCATCATCTCTTGCTTAGATTTATGTTCAACAAATTAATAAAATAAAGAAATTGTCTGTAAGTTGATCTCCCTGCCACATATGTCTCCATTACAGCTAATCCTATACTCTGCTGCCAGAGCAATTTTCCTGAATGACAGACCTGACCATGCTTTTTCTCCACACAATAAACTCCAGTGGTTTCCTTGTGCCTCTAGAACAAATATAAATTCTTCTGTTTAGCTTTTAAAACGCTAAATAACCTTGCCCTAACTTTCTTTTCCAGTCTCAGTAGGCATTACTTCTCTTCCTATTATCTTCAATACAACCAAATTGCCCTTTTCTCTCTCACTCACACAACATTCAGGTTCCATTCTTACTACCTAAGCATAGACCATTCCATAAGCCTGGAAAAAACTCCTTTCTTTAAAAGACCTCATAAATTTCTTCTTTCTGTAAGATCATGTTTAAGCATCATCTTTGCATGAAGCCTTTTCTGATCACCCCTAAATATACCATATTTAACAAACATATACATCTAATTATATTTATGTTTGTGCAAACATGCTCATGTGTATATACATCTATTAATATAATCAACTAAAATGTTTAATCTATGTGTATACATATGCATATATGTAGTATATATGCATACATGTATTTGTATATTTTAATTTATTTCCTTTATATGTAAATCATGTATAAGTTTATATGTCTTATTGTCTCCCACAATGCAATATAAATTTATTATCAAAAAGCATTTTCATTCAGAAACTGACACATAATGTTTAAATAATTTTTGATATGTTAATTTTCACATTTATATTTTACATATTATTTACCTCAATAAAATGTAAGCTACTTGAAGACAGAAACTACTTAATTTTTTTTTTTTTGCTGTTCTCTCCCAAAACAAAAAACAAACAAACCCTAGTATCTGGCTTATTTTCTATAATGCAGCAGGAATTTAATGACTATTTGTTGATTGATTGAGGTCATACAATTTAAATCAAACAGAAAAGTGGATTATATTTTCAACATGCCTGGCTGGAAGAAGCAAAAGGTGAAATTAAGTTTGCAGGGAGAAATAGGATCAATCTCGGATATGCATGTAATACCACTTCGATGACAGAAAGTGAAGGGGAATTACAAAGCCTCCTGAGGGTGCAAAGGGAGAATGTAAAAGCTTGTTTGCTTTTTAACATAAAAACAAACAAATAAAAAACCCCCAACAAACTAAGATTTTGGCAACTGGTCCCATGACTTCCATAAAAGGAACCAAAATGGAAGCAATGTCAAAGACTTCTGCAGACAGTGACCATAGTTATGAAATTAAAATGTTTGCTCCTTGAAAGGAAGGCTGTGACAAATCTGGACAGCATACTAATATAAGCAGAAATATCACCTTGCCCACAAAGGTTCACATAGTCAAACCATGGTAGCAATGCATGGCTATAAAAGCTGGACCATAAGTAAAATTGTGTGTCTTAGAATGAACACTTTCAAATTGTGGTTCTGGAAGACTTTTGAGAGTCCTTTGGACAGCAAGGAGGTTGAATAAGTCAATACTTAAATTAATTCAGGCTAATCAGTGGAAGGTCAAATACTGAAGCTGAAGCTTAAATACCTTGGCCACGTAATGAGAAGACAGGAAGAATTTGAAAATATCCTGATGTTGAGAAAGATTGAAAATGAAAGGAAAAGTGAATGGATAGTATGATGGCAACAATGAACATGAAATCAGACAGACTTGGAGAGATGGTTTAGGATAGAAAGGCTTGGTGTGCTATGTTCCATGGGGTCACAAAGAGTCAGACACAGCAGAAGAACTGAACAGCAACCACATGGATATGAGGAAGATATTCTGTTAAAGAATATTGTGTATATAGACATATATACACAGACATATATACATATATTTATGCATGTATGCATATGTATATACACACATACATATATATGTATATAAATATATTTCACAAATGTATATACATATATATATATACATATTTCACAAAGAATTTCCTTTTCTGTAGTCAAAAATAGAGAAATTGTCAAAGTATTATTATAGTAAGATCATCTATTTATCATAAAAATTGCTACTAGCAAGGTCAAATTTATATTCACAAATATTCTTCATAGCAGCCATTCACTTAACTTTCACTTTTAGACTTAAACTCATGTGTGTGTGTGTGTGTGTGTGTGTGTGTGTGTGTGTGTAAATAATTTTGGTGTATTTCAGTTCCATAAACATAGAGTTGTTATGTAAAAACACAATTGCATTATTGGCCAGAATCATCTCTACAGACTGAAATCCTGTGGCTATTAGCATGATACTTGCCACAAAAATGTCTTCAGATGAATTTTTTTTCTTCTTATCTTTCTGTTTCTCAGTAGTCAGCCCCTCTCATCTTTTTATTATCCTATCAGAAAGAGTTGCAGGCATGTAGGCATGTGCCACTTTACTTGAGCTCCTGATTCCTTTTTTTTTTTTTTAAAGGAATTGGGGTTAAGCAACTTGCTCAAGGTTACATGGCTAGTCATTATTTATATGTGGGTGCTCATTTTCTGAGGCCAAATTCGATCCTGGGTCATCCCAACTCCGAGGACGGCACTCTTACTCACTGTGCCAACTAGTCGCCCCTCCTGATTCCTTTTTAATTATACCATATGCAAGGCCATATTTGGAAGACGTTTTCTTGAAGTTAAAAATGATAAGATTTTGCTATACTTTCTCTATCCTTTGGCAACTCATTTCTACTGTGGATCCTAGGGTAAGAATCCAAGGCACCTAGAACTTATATCCCTTGCTTCTTAGTTGGAAAGGGGAATAGCAGAGGAACAGATGACTTTCTGAGTACATTTCAGCTTCTACCATATTCAAACCGAGGGTAATGGAGGCTCTCAGAGATCACTTTCACATCAAATTTAGCTTCTAGTCATGGGTCATACTAAGAAGAAAAGTCAGAAATGACTCAGTTTCTTCTCTGGGATAGAGGAGAAAGAGAATGTATTAGAGAACATAGTTTCACTGGATTAGCTTGTGATCTCTTTAGGACCAGAAGGATGGAGAAAAGGGTAGAAAAATTATTTTATTGTTCCACTAGACCATATCTGAGACTATTTTTCCTGTTTCATATTTCTCAAACCCCTGAAGGTACATAAAAATGGTCCGAGGCATTTGCACTAAAAATTCTTTAAGGCTACCTTAAAGAATAAATAATTGCAAGGGGTGGTTAGGTGGCACAGTGAGTAGAGCGTCGGCCCTGGAGTCAGAAGGACCTGAGTTCAGATCCGTCCTCAGACACTTAACCCAAACACAAACAGAAACCTAGCCGTGTAACCTTGGGCAAGTTACTTAACCCCAATTGCCCTCCAAAAAGCAAAAAAAAAGAATAAATAATTGCCCAATTGTGTTAACATTTGATTTTTGTCTGTGGCAATAAGTATGTGCATGTTTAAAGCATTATAGTTTGTTTTTTCTGCAGCACTTTGTAACTATCATAATCAATATGCACAATGATTGTGGTGGTTTTGTTGGGGTTTTTTTTGTTTGTTTTTTGGGTTTTTTTTTTTTGCTTTTTGGAGGGCAATTGGGGTTAAGCGACTTGCCCAAGGTCACACAGCTAGTGTTAAGTGTCTGAGGCCAGATTTGAACTCAGGTCCTCCTAACTTCAGGGCCAGGGCTCTATTCACTGTGCCACCTAGCTGCCCCCTGATTATGGTGTTCTAACAGTGATTGCATCAAATTCTGACTGTTATACTAAACTCTGGCCCCTTCTGACTAAGCACAACATGTTTTTGAAGTTTTTAAGCTTGTCATAAAATCATTTCCAAACTACAAGGGTTAGACATTCAAGCACAGCCTGATTCCCAAGGGATGGACTGACACATGCACTTACCTTTATGGGCATTTTGTGCACTGAACCAGAGTAGCTCCTACAACCCCTTCTGTTACCCTGCACCCCATCAGCTGTGTAATCACATGATCAAGAATTTCCATCTCTCCCCGGGAGAAGTTGAAAAGGTCTTCTACCATTTTCCACCACATATTTGTGAGAGCAAGCATTTTTTACTTTATCTTGTTTTAAATACAAATGCAGAATTAAACTTGATGCAGAGCCAGATTTAACACTGTGTTTGCCTGGTGTTAAGCCAAATGTTACAAATTTTGATTTAAAATTTAAGAAGTCAAACTTAAAACTTAAATGTAAACATATTTTATTATATTATGTTAATTTTTCTAAACTATAGATTATTTCATTAAAATTTTATTTATATGTGACAGAATTTTAAAATAAAAACATTTAATATGAAGTCTTTCAGATAAAAGTAAGCATATAAGGTCTTGCTGGGTTATTTATTTTAATTCTTGTAGACTGTCCCACATAAAATGTTTATAATTGTGTTATAATTAATTTTATAGTGAAAGCTTTCAGAATTATGGGCACAATGAAATTGTATAATTATAATATGTACATTTTAACTTGGAACTTTTGTAAAGAAAATTTATCACTATAGTTATTGTAAGCAGATAACGAGTAAACCTAAAAGAATATTATTAGTAGTATATTAACTTAGTCTTGGAGTTCTCACCAAATTTTTGTTGTTGCCGAAAGGGATTTATGAAACCCAAAATTTGGGGAATCACTATCCTAGATCATAAAGCATAAGGGCCTGGAGATACCTTTCCCCTTGTGGGCTCCACAGTGATTGAAAATGAGAAGCTGAGGCTTCCAACTGAGAATAGAGAAGTCTGAAGGCTCTCTAGTAGCCCTGTACTCCCTGTTCTAGTTCCTGTGATTTGGGGATAGGTATCATAATAACTTCAGCAATTTCAAAGTCAAGATATTTTCAGAATTTAAAATCGTTTTAATTGTACCAAACAAGTAGTTGTAGCAAAGCAAGGACATTCATATTAAAAGTTTTTAAGATGCAAAAATTTATAAGTTTTCTAGGTCTGGAATTCCCCTGGCTGGGAAACTCTGTACTCTCCCAAGGGCCAATATCACCATGCAGTGGAATATTTTCAGCTTTCCCAAACAGAGGAATTAATTTTATACCAAATAAAGAGGCTGAGAGATCCAAATTGATTATACATATTAATTTAATCAATTGGGTCACTTACATTAGGGGCCAGCCTAGAGTGGCTGCCAGACAAAACAGTCTCAATAGTGTATTGATTCCCACAAAGACCCCAGGAAAGCCCAATGATAATTGTAGGAAACAGACAAAGGGAACAGGAGCTATAGAGCACTTCACTAATGACTGGTAGATATTTTGGGGTTTCTCCTTAGTAATGAGTTCATTTCTGAGTTTGGGCATTAAGTCAGTGCTGTTGGATAAATTCCCAAACACAGAGTTGTGCACTGGTCATGTACTGATCATCGTATCTCAGTTATGACTTTTACTGGTTACAAGTTCTGGTTTTTATTAGTCACTATGTCCAGGTTTTCATAGGTCACAGTATCTAAGTTATGGCTTTCACTTCCTACTGTGTATTATGGCTTTTCCCCAGTAAAGACCCACAAGATCAATAAATGTATTTTATACTTAAGTGTGTTAATTTGCACACCACTGTGGATGGGACTTATAAGAAAAAAAATACTGAAATCAGTTCATAGCTATAGGGCTATGCCAAATTCTTTAATGGTTAAGCACAAGTTAAAATAATAAGACAAAATACTCATAACATTTATCTAGATGAACAAGTTAATACTTTCAAAGGAAATAATTTTTAAAAATAGGAATGACAAATCCTTAGCATTACCACCCTTCAAACTGGAATATTATAAGTTATTATCAGCACTATTTAGGAATGGTTAAAAGTTGAACAACGGAATATGCTATGTAAGAAAGATCAAGGAGGGGGAGGGGGCAGAAAGTAGCAGCAGCATAGCATTTGATAACACAAGGGAACAAACAATGCAACAGTCATTTACTAAACATTACATACTAGGCACTGTTATAAAGCACTGAGGTTACAAATATGAGCAAAAAGAATGGAAGCACTTGCCCTCAAGGAGTTTATATTCTAATGAGAGGAAAAAATAAAGGTCACATGAAAAGTGGGGATTTAGGGATGAGAGCTAAGGAGCTGTCCATATTATATGAAATGGTAGGAAAGTCCAGAGAATCAAAAGCACTGTTGGGAGAGAAATTAATTATGGCTGGTCTGGGCCTATCACTCTAAATGGAGAAGGAACTTGCAGAACCAACATGACAGAGGGCAGTTCCAGGACAAGAAGGTCCCAGGCGCTGAGTAAAGTCCTGGGATGAGAAGACAACAGAGTTATGGTGGCAAAGTCCATAAATTAAGAAGTATTGCCAAAATGGAATGAAACATGACCTGCCCAATAAATCCAAGTATACAAACTACTGAGGGTAAAGACTATGTACGTAACAAAAGTTTCTGGAAAAATTTAGTTTGGCAAAAATTAGGATTGGACTAACATCTTGTACCATATAATAAGCTCCAAATGAATATATGACCTAAATATAAAAAGTCACATCATTAAAAAATTTACCAGAATGGAAATATATATATTGTATGTGTAAAGTAGTATTTTTAGGTAAATAACGGGTAGAAAAGGCAAAGAATAAACAATTCCATATACTTAAAATTTGTAAATTTTCACATGTACAAGTCCAGTGAAGATAGAATTAGAATACACATTATAAACTAGGGAAGACCTTAGACAAAATATCTCACATGGAAGTTTTATAAGTAATATTTATATATGTAGCAAATTGTTATAAATATATAACAACAAGAGACAATTTTCACTCTTCTGAGCCAGACTTGACTCAGACCATTTTGGTGGGAAAGGTTCACTATAAAAACAAAATGATACACTGGTATAATATGAAACAACCAACAAAAGTACACTTATTCGATAATATCATGGAAAAGATAATGAATAAAGATATTAGCATTGGGTCAGTTAGGTGAAACTTCTCCTACCACTGAATTTGGAGTGAGAGAGCATGAGGTTAGAAAAAGTGTACCAATTCACATAATAATAGGAAGTCTTCCAAGGGTGATGAGACTTTATTATCTTTGCATTGGGACTTTATGTTTATGTGACTAAGAAGGTATGTGAACAATTTGGACCTTGGTTCCCTGGACCAGGAAAGTGTTAAGGATAGTTTCATTTCCTTCTTAGGAAGGCAGTCAGTCAATCAACAAGCATTGATCAAGTCCTTGCTAAGTATAAAATACTGTGGGAAGTAAAATAGAATACAAATGCAAACAGAAAGACAGCCATTTCCTTCAAGGAGCACATTTTTTTGTGGGGAAGACTTTACTTAAAAGGAAGCTATTAAAAGTGGTGGGATGAAGCTACCCAGGACATGGTACAGAAAGACACGACTAGTCCAGTGCACATGGAGAGAGTAAGCTGTGTCTGGCTTAGGTGCCCTCCTTAAGTGACAATCCTGAAAGGAGCCTTTTAATCAAAGGGAAAGGCCTCAGAGCCTGTGGGTACCTGCAAGGTATTAATTCCAGGGCTGGAGGGAGCTTTCTGGATGAATAAGACAAAGTAGAGAGGGTCCCATGTGCAATACAGCCTGGAGAAGAATGAGAGAAACAAGCTAATGTGTTAGAGACCTTTCAGTCTTCCTTTTGTCAAGAGCCTCAGGCAGATTAGTAGTAGATGTTTCTACCAAACCTGCAAAATAAGCAATCAAGGTTAATGAAGACAAATGTAGAAATTTAAACTATCAGTAGCCTTGTGAAAACAAACAATAAAAAACAAAAGGCAAACATAATCTCCAAAATAAGTAGATAAAAAAGCTTTTATTAAGTACTGTTCCAGGCACTGTGTTAAATGCTACAGATGCGAATGTAACAACGGTAATAATAAATAATCCTTTTGCTTAAGGATTTTATTATATTCTACTGGTAGAAGATAACACACAATAAAGAACTGAAAAGGGGGTGAAGGAGAAAAGAGAACTTTCCTACACAGAGTCAGTCCAGAAAGTCAGAACCACAGATAAGAGTTAGATGATTGGGGAAGCCTTTGGAAGAACTTACCATGGAAGAAAAGGGCTAAAGTATAGGAAAGTTTCTGAGGAATAAGGAAATTGAGAAATGATGGTAGAAGTCTGGAAAATCAGAAGCACAGAACTAAGATGGTATACTTCTTTGTTAATAGAGAGGGTTTTATTTGAGGAGGAAGGACACTGACAGCAATGCCAAAAAAGACATTAATAAAACCTATATTTTAAAAAAGAAAGAAATAGATCTTACTTGGGTTTGTCTGGGCATATCCAGACATGGAGGTGATTTGAGGGGACTTAAAAGCATATCCATATTGCCTAACAGGGTGGCCCCTGCATCCATTACCATAAGGTGGTGCTGTAGCTAGCCAGTCTAGTGGGAAAGTCTTGTCCAGAGAAACAAGGGTGCTTGGATTTCAAGCCCAAGTATTAATTTGGACTCAGTACTGGGATTGTGCGCTCATAGGAAATGAACTAATGAACCTAAAGTTATGAACCTAATCCTCTTACCTCTGCAGAAACTAAGGTAGTGCACCTATGTGTTGGAAGAGTGATTGTTTGTGAGGATAGCTTTTGAGGAAAATAGGTATTTGTAAAAGCCAATTCTAATGCTAGTGGCTAAATGGAACTAGAATACAGGGGAACACTCCCTACAATGGAGGGAACAACATTGTTGGGGTCTAGAGCTATTTATAGAGAGCTCAGACACCTCAAAATCCCTTATGGATACTAGAGAACTCTTGGGGGGCAGGGAATGTGAAATCTAACCTCTTGCCTTTTGGAGCAGGGAAGGTCATACTAGTCAATACTCAGATTAGAGAATTTCATGTGGCAAAGTAAGTACAGACTGGTAATAAGTATGCTGCCTCCATAATTCTAAGTGAATGTAGTGTTGTTTTGTGTGTGTGTGTGTGTGTTTCTTTTTAAAATTGAAGAGCAAATCATGGTACTATCCTTATATATCCACATTTTAAAAAATAACTGTATCATCTCTTTAGTTTTATAGAGAAAGAAAGAAAAAAGGAAGGTAAATCAAAAGTTATTCTTTATGTCTGTTCATTTAGGAGCAGACTAGTTTTGGGGTTTCCAACAAGGATTGGCTCTAATGGAAAAAAAAGGTCAACATTTCTCTCTCTTTTTTTCCTTAGACAGAACAAACAAAAGTACATCAAATGATTAGTGATTGACTAGCAGTGCAGAGGGAAACAGGAGCTGTTTTCCCATCAATGAAATGCCATTAAAACTTAAACATTTTCTTTCCCAGAAACTTCGGCTCAATTTCCATCTTAAAAATGAAAACAAAAACATTCTATTCTTCAGCAAGGCATTTGCCCAAAATTGATAGCATCCAATTTTAATCTACATTCAGGTTTAATATTTGGTAGGTACACTAGATAGATGTAGGTCATTACTTTTACAGCAGGAGACAACACATTTGGATATTGGAGAATGATTAGTTGCTAGACTATGCTTGTTAACATTCAGACTTTTCAGTTAAAATTACATTTGTGTATTTTTACCTATTACATATTTAAGATAGCACATATTTCTTTGTTGTTTGTTATTGTTGTTGTTGTTTGTTGTTTGTTCCCCTTCCACACACCTCCCCCCATCTACTACCAAGATCACATTTAAATATTCATTCCCCAAGGGTTTTTTCAAACTATTTTTGTTTGTTTCCAAGTACTTTACAATGTAGTTCATGTTATTCTATTATCATTATATTTTGTCACATTATCCTTTACTGAAAATCATTGATATTCCTTTATTTTGTATTTATATTTTGTAATATATTTTGTATTTATTTTGTATTTATAAATCTTCCTTTAAAAATAATTTATTTTTGTTTAAAGTAATTTCAGATGTAAATATGAAATCCTCACTTCTAAGACAACATACAAAGGGTCAACGAATGGTGCAAGAACCCATCATACCTCTCTTTGGAAAGAAATCATTTATCTCTGCACTGACTGTTCTGACATCATGTTTCACATCTGTTGTTTTCATACACAAAAAGCCATACATAGTTCATACCATTTAATATTTGCTCAGCTCTTGGTACAGATATCCCACCACAAAGGCAATAATGCAGTGTAAGGTCAATCATCAAATGTTTCTTAAACAAAAATACAATCTTGAAATTTGTCACAGATCCAATTCTTTTGGAAAAAAAGATTTTAGGAAGTATTGAGATAGTAAAGAATGGCTAAACTTAGTTTTCATTAATTGCTCAAAGTCTTTCAATATCCTTTTCAAATTAAAGAACATAAACATCAATTAAAACTGATTGGGGGGAGATGTCAGCATATGACTGCAGAGTTTTCACTATGAGGTCTGCCTGAGGAGTCACCAAGACAGCATCTTCCACCCTGCACTTCTGCTCTGAAGCTTTTTGTCTGTTGTTATAATAGACCACACAGTGACACCGACTGAAAGTTCACTTAATGAGAACATTTGGCAGGCAAGGCCCCTGCCTAGTAGAATTTCATTTTCTCATCATCAGTGTTCCAAATGAGATTCTCTGTCACTTACCAACTCTATCAATCCTCAACAGACCTCAGGTCTGTTGAGAAGCAAACACACACAACTTACTATCATGATACTTTTTTGGGAGCTATAACAGGCTACATAGCCATCATCGCACTGAGCCTCACAACAACCTTTGTGAGGTATTTATAGTACTTTGGAAAATCACTATCGCACAGTCTAAGTAAACTAATATTGGTTTGTGAATGTTGGGTCCCATTTCCCATGCCAAGAAAAAGACTTTGTGTAGCTTTAAGAAAAAACAGCTCTTTTTATCACTATCACTTTTATCATTATTTATAGAAAAGACCACCTCCCCTTACCCTCACTCCCAATGCAGCCCCCCATCACTCTAAATTTCAGAAGTCAGAACTACTGGAGGTCCATTTAACTCAGATCTGGGACAACCACACTCACATCAGTTGGGTTTCTAGTCTGTGTACTTCTTTGATCTTAAGATCAATGTTGATAATTGTGTTAAAATACAGGACCCAGTAAAATAAGAAGTTGTCAGGGCAGCTAGATGGCACAGTGAATAGAGCACTGGCCCTGTAGTCAGGAGGACCTGAGTTCAAATCTGGCCTCAGACACTTAATACTTACTAGCCATGTGATCTTGGGCAAGTCACTTAACACCAAATGCCCTGCCCTCCCCACTCCAAAAAGCAAAAAAAAAAATTAAAAAATAGACAGTTGCAAATAAACCGAGGAATAGTAGGTCAGAATGGCCACAAAAATCCCTATGTTGATATTTTCCAAAAATGATTCCACATTATATGAGGAAAAGTTTTCAATTCAATCCTTGATCAAATCCACCAAAAGGAAAATAACTGCAAAAAAGAGTACTGTGGCATCAACAGTAAGAAACAATGATGTTGGGGCGGCTAGGTGGCACAGTGAATAGAGCACCAGCCCTGGAGTCAGGAAGACCTGAGTTCAAATCCGGCCTCAGACAACACACACACACATACACACACACACACACACACACACACACACACACACACACAAAACTAGCTTGTGACCTTGGGCAAGTCACTTAACCCCAATTGCCCTACCTTCCCCCTTCCAAAAAGCAAATGAAACAAAACAAAAATAAAGAAACACTGATGTCCGGTAGTACACATCGAGCCAATACCAGGCAAGTTCAACAATTAGTTAATATGGAAGGAAAGGATACTTAACAAGGAATTTGCTCCATTGCTTCAGAGTGGGCTTTTTAAATTTTGTGATGACTTCCTCTTTTTCTTGCAGCCGGCATATCAAATGGATGAAAGGTAAAAAGTTTCTGCATAATCAAAGAAGTACAGATAAAACATACTAAGTCTTGGGGAGCCCTTCAGGGCATATAACAGGAATTGACCTGCCTGAGTTGACAGCCTTGAATTCCCAAAGATTCTGTGGGGGGTTTACTCCTAAAGTTTTGACATGCTCCAGTTCCATGATGATGGCTTTTCTGTGGCTACTATTCTCTGTTATATGGAGCCTTTGAAAAGTCATCCATCAATGTTAAAAGCAATTTGCCATTAACTCAAAAATCTGTGTCTACAAAGAGAGGCCCAAGGGCCCCGTTGCTCTAGCCAGAAGACTACTTCTTCAGCTATCAATTTTGCAGCAGATTTGTAGATGAGCAGCTACATATAGCGGATCATGCCCTGATTCTCCACTGCTCTGGTGATGCACAAGTAGAACCACTGCAAGACCAGCAAGAGGTGTCAATACTCAATAAAAACTTTCCCCCCCTCTTTGAGGATTTGTTTGCCCAGCATTTGAAGCTATAGAAATCTTGTCATTCCTGTTGTTTATGAAAAGCTGCAAGACCACAGACTATATCACTGTTCTGCTGAATGCCTTCTAATCTCCATTTAAAGGCATCAGGAAATAAGTTTTCAATGGCATCTCTGAGCAGAATATTTACTTTAGGAAAACCTTCCCATTTCTGTTTATACTCTAGACATTCTCTTTTCTTTTCTCTTATCTTTTGTTCTTTTCTTTCTTTTCTTTCCTTCTTTCTTTCTTTCTTTCTTTCTTTCTTTCTTTCTTTCTTTCTTTTTTTTTTTTTTTTGCATTTTGGAGGCAGGGAGGCAGGGCAATTAGGATTAAGTGATTTGCCCAAGGTCACATGGCTAGTAAGTATTAAGTGTCTGAATGTCTGAGGTCAAATTTGAACTCAAGTCCTCCTCACACCAGGGACAGTGCTCTATTCACTGAGCCATGTAGCCACCCAGACATTCTGTTTTCTTTGAGGACACCCACCACAGAGGCAGGCAATGTTGACAGAAATTGTGCCCGCAGTTCAAGGTGAGTGATTCACCAAGATTTCTTAACAGCAGTGGCAAGAAAATTCACTAACAAAAACTTGACAGCTAATACCAGAGACGGGCTCTTTTTTAGTGCTCAAAATGTTGGTTGCAATTAGTTATACATCTTCCATCTTTTATCAACATCATTCCATACTCTGAAGATATCTATTTCAGACTCCCAAGATTCACAGGGCATAATTAAATCTCGTGGTACTGGAGCCTGCCCTAGGCAGACCCAAACATCAATCCCAAGGTCCAAGGCAGGGCTGCCTACCCCAACTCCCAGTCAGGAGCAGCCTAGATAAATCTTTCTTTATGAGTATATGACTGTGGAATGAGTATTGTGTGATTCCTCTTTTATTAATAATTCCAATTAAATTTAATGACCTTGAGAAACAGACAAAACCCACCTGTGCTCAATTTCCTAGAACAACGCAGGAAATTCAGAAGATAGAGAAAGTGATCCTAAAATCTTGGCCTTTTAATCTTGAACCAATGGCTTTCAATGAGGAAAGTGATTTAAGTTTTTTTTTTTCCACTTTAAAAGGTAGGAAGCCAAAGCTACATTTTAAGATCAGAGTCATCAGTAACATCTGTCTAATTTTATATAGGCAAACAAACCAGGGCTAGAAAAGAGAAACAAAGGGCTATGAAGAGAAAAAAGAGAGTTTTGGAAGATGGGATGAAAAACAAAATAAGACATTTAGTTGAGAAAATTATGAGAAATCAAAATAAAAGAAAATAAACCTTTTATAGGGCAGAAAATGGAAAGATTTGTTGTTTGTTTTTTGCGATGGCAGTGGCTTATTAATCCAGGAAGGACTTTCTCAGATCCATAGTCAGTGAGGTCAGGGTGAAAAACTCCTTGGAAGAGGAAGGGCAGGAAAGTAAGTATTTACCTAAGTCCTTGGGTTCCTATACTCAAGACTAGCAGATTCCCAAAGGATTGAGAATGATCAACTTTTCCAACCTAAAAAACAAACAAACAGTTAGATGCTAACATAATAAAGTATCTATATGAAAAGAATGAGATGATCAACTTTAGTTGCTGTTTGTCCTTCATTCTGGAAAAGGAACATGACATCAGTGAGATGATTCCATAACAGTCAAGTGAATTGGATTTAAGTGAGGGAGGGCTATGCAAAGTCACCAGACTCCCTTTCTCCTCCAGAGCCATTTGAGACTAGTGGCCAGACCATTGCAGATGGCCCAGAATGCAGTGGGGAACATTGGTCTTTTCAAGCTAAGGTCTTTACCAGGTATCAGTTTGACTAAGGCAAAGCAAAATCAGTGATCAAGGCTTAATAAGAATTGAGACAGTGAATGGCCTCTTTAAGTAGTCAAAAATTAAAAAAAAAAACTTTAAATCATATGTGTATTATATATTATACATTATATATGTAATATGTGTATATATGTATGTGTGTGTGTGTGTGTGTGTGTGTGTGTGTGTGTGTGTGTATTATCTGTTATATTCCCCCAAAATCTCACTTGGCCAGTAGCAGACATTGACTCTCCTAATGTTATATATATCCATCAATCTCCTAACTTTATACTACCCTCTCTAAGGAAACTGTACTACACTCCCTTTTAATTTATTCAACTATAAGAGAAAGTTGGCTAGGGAACCCCAGTTAGTACAGATGTGACCTGACTCCTTTTTTTTTTTGCAAGAAATAAGAATATCTTTCTTAAACTGATATCTTAATATTCTCTGTTAATTTTTTAAAACAGATGTGTAAAAAGACAGAGAAAGCCTATTATATGTGTCATCCCTCCTTATACAACAAGTAAAAATAAAGTTGATTTGGTGAATAACCAGACCAAGGAGATGGAGTGAGAAACCAATAGAAATTATGAGTTAGTCAAATCCTGGTTCTTGTCAGAGGGGAAAAAAAGGATCAGTTAGTGTATTGAAGTTATAGACTCAGGGAAGTTTATCTAGGTTAAGACTATAAGCATACCCACAATAAGGGTGGAAATCATTAAATAGGATTCTATGGAAACTTTTAAAAGTAACCTCAAAAAGACAAAACTTGTAGAAAATAATTTAAAACATAAGAGAATGATGGTATTTGAAAATGAACATTTTGTTTTAAAAAATCAAAGGAAAAACATGTAAAGAAAGAGTGGAAAAAAATTATAAATTGGGCCTGCTAAGACAAAAGGAAGTCCAGAGAGTATTAACTAAGACAGCAGAAAGGAGGAAAGTTATAGAAATGCAAATTTAAAGACCTTCCCTGCCCCTAGGCCCTTTGATAGGCTTAAGAGTCTCTGAGAACCTTCCTTAATTTGAAAATATACTCTGCCCCCTAATAGGCTGAATGTGGACACATGGAGCCTGTGGTAGGAGGCTTGGTTTTCAGGAATGCCTACACCTTGATGCTGTGTGATTGGGCAGTGGGTCAAGAGGGTTACACTCTCTGAGCCAGGAGAAGGCTATATAATCCCTGATGTGAGGCTTTGCTTTGGGGCTTACTTTGAGAAGTGCTGTGTGACTTCACCAGAAGAGACTCTGGGCAGTCATTGAGAGCTCCCCGGCTTTGAAAACCCAGATGTTGATGCTTCCCCCTCTGGTAACTGTGATTTGGTATTGATGTAATAGTTGGACAGTTTGGAAGCCTGTCTGCTTGATCTGTTTGTTTCTCTGTCTTGTAAGTTCTGTTTGTATACTTTGAAGTTCGGGGTGCTGACCTTTTTCCCCTGAACTAGGTAAATGATATATGTTTGATTGATTAAAGTAAGCTTGTTAACCCATTTTGAGTTGCTTTGCTTTAGAAAAGCAGATCTAAGAACCTGTGTTGGCAGCCACCCTGGGGATGTTGGGGTTCTTGCCACTACAAGAAAGAAAAAAAAAGCAAAAATACTGGAAAAGAAAGAAATACAATTGAATAAAGGCTATATAGATGGCTAAAGAGGAGGGGCAAGGGAAGTGCATTAACCATCTTTTCTTTTTCTTAATTACTAGTATTTAGGCTATGGACAAGAATACATTTACTAATTTGACTCTATATTATAATGATGAGAGACAGTAAGATGCAGTAGATGGCCTTATAGTCAAGGAAGATATGAATTCTAGTAATTCCTCTGATATGTAGTGGTGTGTGATCATGGTCCTGTCACAACCCCTTAATGCTCTAGGCAGTTCTCTCAAAGTATCAAATATTATAAATTGCTGATTTGAATTATTGGGAGGTGTTTACTCCCTGGGAATTCCCCATACTGAAGAAATCACAGGTTCAGATCCCCACAAAATATTATATATTTCATGTACTTTATAATTATTGGTGACTGGAGTTTCAGAGTGTATTAATTTAATTAAAGAACAGTGTGTTGATTGCTACTACAGAAACTGAACTTTATAAACTCTTTCCAAACTTAGAGATATATTTAATTATCTAAAAGGTCACCTCACCCATTTATTAATTTATTCTTCAGTCTGATTTCCTTGTTTGATAATTCCATAGAAGGACATTCTACTATGAGTGTTATGGTCCAAATAGAGCACTTGAAAATTAATTCATCAAAACTATTCAGCAAAAGATCAGTTCCATATAGATGACTTGGAAAGTAAGTACAAAATATATCACATTTGCTTTAAGTGACTTTGAGCTATTGTCTACTTATGTTAAAATCAGTGACATGCACTGTATTAGTGGTCATCCCATGGATTCAATTAGAGGTGCTCATTAGAAAGAAATAGTAATTTGCCATCATCTAAAGACTGTACTATACTGTATACCCTCTCTGAGCTGATTTAGTCCTCAGTCTACATTTGTAAGTAGAGAAGAAACAATCAATTTTAACCCAAATTTTTCTGTAGACACAGTAAATCTAACAACTAGGATCTGGTATAGATAGCCTTTTAATAAGTGACACTTCATGGAATATGTGCATACACACATGTGCATATACATATATATATACACGCACATACATATTTATATACATACATACAAATATGTGTTCATCTATGTGACTGTATATCTATATACATATTCATATATTTCTGTACTAATCTACATATGTATATATCATCTAGATATATAAACAAATGTATGCATATGTACATATATATATATATGAGTATATATCTATTTAAATATACACAGAGACATAAATTTCTTTCACCTTATCTGTACTGTTTTTATTTGATAAATTTGATGAAAAAATTTGGTTCCATAGTATTGCATATTTTAGAAATTGTACATCAAGTAGAAGAACATAATCCTCCAGTTAATTTAAATTTCGAAAGTCGGTTCTTTAAGTTAATGGTTAATTTTTTAAAAGGAAAACAATTGCTAATAGTAAGAAATAATTCAAGTTGTCAGGGATTTGGAAAATCTGCCCAGAAGGAAAAGACTTTTTACGTGGTACAGGAAGCTTTTGAATCTATTGACACAGCCTTTCTACCCCCATCTCTTGTCTAATACTTGCATGCTCCTTTAGTATTCATAGAAGCCCTCACTGATTTCTTGTCAGTGTCAGAGTCCTGGCCAGCTATTTCCCATGGTGATGGAACATTCTCCCAATAGCAATGTTTCTTTTTCTATTAACTATTAGTCTGACATGCCTTCAGACTTACACTTTTCCACCTAGGCTTAGACAACCAAATGAATATGTTGAAACTGTATATTAACAAGCCAGTTGTCAGAATTATTGAAACCACCACTGGGGGAGGAAAATAAAAGGTATATTGTTTATAAACAAATGTGCTGCTTTTGTGCATTTGGGAGAGAAGGGGATAGAAATATCATGATTCATGCATTATTAGTTAGATACTGTATAAAGTTGGAACAGACAGAAAGCTAAATAATTAAATCATAATATGTATACAAATGAGAAATTCATGAGAATTCAGCAATATAAAGACTTTTTCTATCTTCAAATTACATATTCCTCAGTATTTTCTTTTCTCTTTTGCTCTTTTGGAGGGGGAGGGCAGGGTAGTTGGGGTTAAGTAACTTGCCCAAGGTCACATGGCTGGTACATATTAAGTGTCAGAAGTCAGGTTTGAACTCAGGTCTTCCTGACTCCAGGGCTGGTGCTCTATTCACTTCACCACTTAGCCACCCCTGAGGGTTTTTTGTTTTGTTTTGTTTTAGCATTTTCTCTTTTGGGGATTTATTTCATAGTTTTCTTAGAACATAAAAATCAATTCTGTGTATAGAAAATATACTTGTCAGACATCCTCTGTAGGGACACATAGATGGTTTTAATTACATATGACTGTTACATACAGGTATTTACAAAGTAGGTTAAAACAGATGCAAGGAAATTTGTTGGGAGAGGCACTAACAGCTATGAGGATAAGGAAAGACTTTGTAAAGAAAGGCAAATTTTTTTTTCCTTTTGGAGGGCAATTGGGATTAAGCAACTTGCCCAAGGTCACAAGGCTAGGTTTTTATTTGTGTATGGGTTAAGTGTCTGAGGCTGGATCCGAACTCAGGTCCTTCTGACTCCAGGGCGGACGCTCTACTCACTGTACCACCTAGCCACCCCCAATAGGTGAATTTTTAATAGGGAGTGCTTTCTTGACCATGCCTTGCAAAGACAGAAAGATGGAGGATGGAATACCTCAGATGAAAAGCAGAATGGCATATTTTACTAGACTGCAGTGTGTATAAAGAAGTGAAATGCATAAAGAAGTTGGGAGAGCATACTGGGACCAGACTGTGAAGGACTTTAAAGGACTAACAAAGGATATACATTTTATCATAGTAACACACAGTGACACAGGACACCCTTTGGGAGTTTATTGAATAGGCTAATGACAGTCAGATACAAATTTTCCTGAATACTAGAGGAAATATCCAGATTCCCAACCATTTTCTCACACTCTATACATGTAGGTGCTATTTCTGGCATCCCGCCTATTCACAGAATCTTATATTGTAGAAATCTTTAGTGGTTATCTAGTTCAATTTCCAAGATATGTAAGAGTCTTCTCTACAATATCTCTAACAAGTGGTTATCAATCCACTATTTAAGTGGGTGTGGTGATAAAGAACTCACTACTTGCTGAAGTAGACTTGTCTATTTTCTCACAAGTGTAATTGTTCATTACTATTTCTTCCTCTGTGCTGAATCAAAATTTGATTTTCTGAAACTGCCTCTGCCTCCTGAAATCACATATACCACCAATTATAAAAGATACCATAAAATACCAATACCATAAAAGGCTAAAAGATAATACACACTCTGTTCAATTGATCTTTGATTTATAATTATTTCAGCATATTCACTTATTGTACTCTGCATAAAAACCACCATAAACATTCCTCTGAAAAACCATGAAATAGGCATGCAATATATTTAAATAGTCCTCTAGACTACCTGTAGAGACAACAATTATATTATTGGCTTATGATTTGCTCCTAAATGCCCAAATCCTGAATCAAATACTTTTGTTTTGCATGGTTGACACATTCTTTATTTCTTAAGTTAAGAACCTGGCTTTCCTATCTTCTACTATAAGCCCTTCTAAGATATGACAGGCATGTTCCACTTTTCTCCAGTTCCTGTCTTATCCTGAAAGGCCATCACAGGAGGAATAAATCACAATCAGAGTGAGGACTGATTTATTGACTCCTCTGCTTGGCCATGAAGTGGTCAATAAACCCTTGTTTGGGATGATGTATGATGTGATGTACATTTATTTATTTTCTAAGCTAGAGCTCACTTCCTGTTAATTAGTAATAGGAAGATTTGTTGATTTATATGCCTATCTGGCTACCTAGAAGAAAGCATGGAGGATGTCATCTCACCTCATTTGTCTCAAGATCATTACATGTGTTGGACACAGTCCTAAAACAGCATGACATTAAGTAGTTCAGTATAGGGACTTCTTAGAAATTGATCTATAACCAGTTCAACAAGTCCCTTTAGAGGAGTGGGGGGGGGGCAGCAGTATTCTTGTGTAGGACACTACTTGTCCCAGCAAAATTACACAAAAGCAAAGGAATATATTCATTTTAGTGCAGCTTCCTGCATCTCATTAGGCATACGTAATGCCAATGTATGCTCAGTATGTTTCATAGTTCAAGAAATTGTGGTCCAGAGCAAACTGAGTTGATTGGAGTTGCCCATTCAGGGTTAGTGGGGCCAGTCTATAAAGTTACAGTACCCTGACATATATACTCTTGGACAATTTTCATGTTGTCATTTCCATTTCCTTAAAATTCAGGCCAGAGCATTTCCTGGCTGACTCATCAGAATGAAAGTCCCAGTCTAATAACTTGTCATAAAAATGAATCAGTGTGTTCTAACACTTATGAATCTCTGCTACTATCTCTAAATGCTCACCATTCTCTCTTTAACAATGTGTTCTAGAGTTTTCTAGTATATGAATTAGTATTCACCAGCTTTCAAAAATCAGGAAATTTGCCAGATTCTAGGCCTGTGACAATTTCCCCATTCCCTCAGATTTTTCACAGTTTATCAAAGTTTATGTTACTGGTGGTGGTGGAGAGGGGAGTAGCACAGGATATATTGCACTATACCTAGCAGCTGAATTGTGAGGCTAGGCTCTTGTACCATCACCATCTTCCCCCTTGTATTAAGTTTCAACTCCTGATTAACATTTTCTATTCTATTTGTCACAATTGTTATCCTCAACCAAATCATTTCATGTATCTATTATAACCTTCATTTAATCTTCATTTTTTCTCCCATGAAGTTCAAAAACTTAAACCACATATCCTTGGTATTCATCACCAACTTCAGCACAACTCATTCACAGTTTGCTCCTCATACAGGTCTCTCCCACATTCAGTTATCAGTCTTTGCTTCTGCTATGTATAAATATCCTTTTAAAATATAAAGGGGTTAATGAACACTCTGTATATACAAATCATTAACTTTAGATAGTTTCTACTTCTTACCCCATCATTGAAATTATTTATGTTTGTGTAGTCAAAATATCTTTTCTAAGAATGTATTAAAGATGGCAGAAAGAGGGCAGAAAGTTGCCTGAGCTTCCCCCAGTTTCCCTCACAAACCATATTAAATCAAGCCTCTAAACAGATTTTGGAACAAAAGAACCCACCAAAAGACAGAGTGAAATCATTTTCCAGCTTGCAGTAACTTAAAAGGACTTCAGGAAAGGTCTGTCTCATGATTAAAAGGGGAGTGCAGCCCAGTGCAGACAGTGACCAGGCAAACCAAGGGAAGACTCTTAACCACAGCACAGATAAGCTATGAAGACCCCTTGGTCCAGGCTCAGCAGCCAGTAATGAGGCCTATCTCACAGAAGGCAAATTGAGAGCCGTGGAACCCAATAACAACAACACAACTAGAGCAGACCATCCCCAGTGAATGGGAAAGCTACAAGAACCTGAGGCTCTTCAGTGGAAAGCCAGTGACCAGGTTTCTGGTCCTCAACACAAGAAGCTTGGAGTAGTGTCCTCAGTGGTCCAAGAGTAGAACTCAATGTTAAAAGTCATGAAATAGGCTGAAAAATGAGTAAGAAACAGAAGAGAGCCCTGATCATAGAAAGCAACTATGGTAACAGGGAAGATCAAAAGACAAACTCAGAAAAGGATAGCATGTCACACTGCTTACATAGAAACCTTCAAAGGGAAATATAAATTGATTTCAGGCCTAAAAAGTCCTCTTGGAAGAACTAGAAGAGGATCTTGAAAATCAACTAAGAGAGGTAGAAGAAATTTTGGGAAAATAAATGAGTCATATAGAATTAGGGGGAAAATAGTCAACAGCTTGGAAAAGGAAGCACAAAAACTGACTAAGGAGGGGTAAAAACTACTTAAAAAATAGAATTGGGCAAATGAGGAAAAAAATCAAATGAAGAAAAGATCTCATTTAAAAGTAGAATTGGGAAGAAGAGCCAAGATGGTGGAGTAAAACCAGGGACTTGTTTGACATCTCCCCCAAATCCTCGAAATACTTGTAGAAATGATTCTAAACAAACTCTAGAGTAGCAGAAGCGACAAAAACAAATTTCCAGCCCAAGACAATGTGTAAGTTAGAAAGGAAAGGTCCATTACACCAGGGTGGGAGAGAAATGCAGTCCTTTGGGCCACGCCTGCACAAACCAGGCTGGAGCAAGCCTCAAGGGAATGAATCACTGGCAGCTGCAGTGATTTCCAGAATTCTCAGCCTACACATGACAACTTAGAAGGTCAGTAGGAAAAGTCTGTGGGACCTGGGCGAGAGAGGAGCATGGTTTGGCCCTAGACCTACAACAGCAGCAGCAGTAGTAGTGGCAGCAACAACAGCAGTGGCTGCTTCTGGAGCTCTCAGACCACAGACAGTGGGGGAATCAAGTAGCTCATCACAGGAGTATTTTAGAGATCTCTTTGCAGGCTCTCAGATAGGAATCTCTTGCTTTGCCCATGCTTGAATCAGGGTCGCAGTCTTGGGTGCAGTCCAGGGGAGAGGAGGAGCTCTGGTGTGGCAGAGCTTCTGATGGCAGTGGAGGGGAATACTCCTCACAGTTCCAAGGAAGAAAAGAGTGCTTGTAGTTGCTCACTGACCAGAAAACAGACCAGAAGAGGAGTAAACACCTTTTCTTAGATCATAGCACCTTGGAAAAACTGAAAATTTACAGGTCCCTAGAAATATCTCTGAAAAATGATGCACAATATCCCTGAAGCTTGGGACAATACACCTTCCACTTAACAAAGAGCTCAAAAGTCAAGTAATTGGCTCAGAAAATGAGCAAACAACATAAAAAAATCTTATACCATAGAATCTTACTTTGATGATAAGGAAGACCAAAACATACAACCAGAAGAGAACAAAGTCAAAGCTCTACATCCAAAGTCACAAAGGAAAATATGAATTGGTCTCAGGCCATGGAAGACTTCAAGAATAATTTTGAAAATCAAGTAAGAGAAGTATAGAAAAAATTGGGAAGATAAATGAAAGTGATGCAAGAAAATCATGAAAAACAAGTCAATAGCTTGCTAAAGGAGACCCAAACAATGCTGAATAAAATAATGTCTTTAAAAATAGACTAACTCAAATGGCAAAAGTGGTCCAAAAAGCCAATAAGGAGAAGAATGTCTTAAAAAGCAGAATTGTTCATGGAAAAGGAGGTCCAAAACTTCACTATAGAAAGTAATTCCTTAAAAATTATAATGGAGCAAATGAAAGCTAATGACTTTATGAGGAATCAAGAAATTATAAAGCAGAACCAAAAGAACAACAACAACAACAAATAGAAGACAATGTGAAATATCTCATTGGAAAAAACAACTTACAAGGAAAAAAGATCCAGGAGGATAATTTTAAAAGTATTGGATTACTTGAAAGCCATGATCAAAAAAAGGACATAAACATCATCTTTCAAGAAATTATCAAGGAAAACTGCCTTGATATTTTTGAATCATAAAGTAAAATAGAAACTGAAAGAATCCACTAATCACCTCCTGAAAGAGATCCCAAAATGAAAACTATTATAGCTAAATTGCAGAATAATTAGGTGAAGATAAAATACTGCAAGCTGCCAGAAGAAAATAATTCAAATTTCAAGGAACTACAGTCAGGATTACACAGAGCTTAGCAATTTCTACATTAAAGGACTAGAATGCTTGGAATATGATATTCCAGAGGGTATAGGGACTTGGATTACAACCAAGCATAAACTACCCAGTAAAATTAAACTTAATTTTGGGGGGCAAAAGAGGGGTATTAAATGAAATAGGAGACTTTCAAACTTTCCTGGTGAAAAGACCAGAGCTTAACAGAAAACTCAGTCCTCAAAATATAAGACTAAAGAGAATCATAAAAAAAGTAAAAAAGAAAGAAAAAAAATTATTCAGTAAGTTTTAAACAGCTTTCCCCACACAGGTAGATGATACTTGTAACTCTTGAGAACTGTGTCTTTATTAGGGCATTTAGAAGGATTATGCATAGACAGAGATGAAGGTATAAGTTGACTTTGATCCGATAATATAAAAAATTAGGGAACAAAAAAAAGGAGGCTGAATAAAGTGAATTACATTATGTGATGAGGCACAAAAGACCTATTACAGTAGATGGAAAGAAAGGAGGGGATGAGCATTATTTGAATCTTACTCTCATATTTGGCTTATAGAGGTAATATCATGAACACTCAATTGGGTAAGGAAATTTATTTTACACTATGAGAAAGCAGGATGGAAAGGGAGAAAGAAAAGGGAAAAGGGAAGGGCTTAAAGAAGGGAGGGCAGATTGAGGGAGGCAGTGGTCAGAAGGAAAACTTTGGTGAGGAGAGACAGGGTGAAAGGAGAGAAAAATGTAAAAACAGGGGGGAAATAAGGAGAGAAATATGTAGTGATCATAAATGTGAATATGAATGGGATAAACTTACCCATAAAATGGAAGTGGATAACAGAATGGATTAAAAACCATAAAAACAACGTGTTGCTTATAAGAAACATTTTTGAAGCAGAGAGATACACACAGAGTACAGGTAAAGGGCTGGAGCGAAATATATAATGTTTCATGTGAAGTAATAAAAAATAGGGATAGAAATTCTGATTTCAGACAAACCAAAAGCAAAAATACAGCTAATAAAAAGAGAAAAGGCAGGAAACTATATCTTACTAAAAAGTACCATAGACAATGAAATAATATCAATACTAAATGTATATGCAGCAAGTGGTATAGTATCCAAATTCTAACTATACCCAAAGGGCAACCAAACTGTGTATACCCATTGATCCAGCAATACCTCTTCTAAGTCTGTATCCCAAAGAGATCATTAAAAAAGGTGAAAGAATGCCCATGTACAAAAATATAGCAGCTCTTTTTGAGGTGGTCAAGAATTGGAATGTGAGAGGATGCCCATCAGTTGCGGAATGACCAATACTGATGTGCTATAAGAAATGATGAGCAGGCAGATTAAAAAAACAAAACAAAACAAAAAAACAGGAAAACATACATAAACTGATGCTGAGTGAAGTGAACAGAATCAGGAAAACATTTTACATAGCACCAGCAACATAGTACAATGATTAACTTTGATAGACTTAGCTCTTCTCAGCAATACAGCAAGTTAAGACAGTTTCAAACTCATGATGGAAAATGCTACCACATCCAGAGAAAGAACTATGGAGTGTGAATGTATATCAAAGCATACTATTTTCCTTTTTTGTTGATTTTTTTCTTCCTCATGGTTTTCCTCTTGTGTTCTGTTTCTTCTTTCACAACATGAGTAATATGGAAATATGTTTAACATATTTTTACATGTGTTACCTATATCAGGTAGCTTGTTGTTTTGGAGAGGAAGGAGGGGAGAAAGGGGAAAGTAAAATTTGGACCTCCAAATTTTAAAATAAATGAATATTAAAAACTATCTTTTTATCAAATTGCAAAAAATATACTATTAAGGAAAAAATAAAATCATGTTGCATGAAAAATAAAAGAAAATTATTTTCCCTTTCCTGGATGACTTCCTTCATGGGCTATAAACTATGGCCATCCTTCTTCTTGATGCATTGAAATATGCTTTCACAAACTCTGAAATTATGAATGATTTTCCCTTCCTTATCTGTCATAAATTATAAAATAGAGTGGTCATTTCTTTTTAAGCTTCTCATTATTTCTATTTCAGTGATGTCTTTCTTGTTGGTAAGAATTGAGTCAAGATAGCTTCGTGGCACAGTGAATAGAGCACCGACCCAGGAATCAGGAGGACCTGAGTTCAAATCTGGCCTAACACACCTGGCATTTATTAGCTGTGTGGCATTGGACAAGTCACTTAACCCCAATTGCCTTGTCTTCTCCCCTCCAAAAAAAATAATAATAAAATGACTGCTTTCCCTGAATGTTGATTTTCTGATCCATAAAATGAGGGAGTTGAAGTCAGTTGTCTGTAAGTTCACTTAAATGTCCTCCTGACTCCAGGGCCATTGCTGTATTCACTGCACCACCTAGCCATCCTTGGTCACTTAAATGTCTAGATCCCATTATTCTGGATGTGAAAGATTTAAAAAAAGAGAGAATTCCTCTTGTCACTACTTTGCTGTTGTTATTGTTTGTTGTTGAGTCATTTCAGATGTGTCCAAATCTTTGTGATCCCATTTGGAGTTTTCTTGGCAGAGATATTGGAATGGGTCACCACTTTTTTCTCTAGCTCATTTTAATAGATGAGGAACTTAGGCAAACAGGGTTAAGTGACTTTTCCAGAGTCACACAGCTAGTAAGAATCTGAGGCCAGATTTGAACTCAGGAATTTATATATTTCTGACTTCAGGCCTAGAACTCTGCCTACTTTGCACCTCACTTCTTTACTATGTGAAAAAAAAGATTCTTTTTAATGGAAATGTGCATTTTATAATTTAGCTGTTTATTGATGTCATTCTCAGTTTATTTTTGTCATCCTTCCTATTGGAAAGTCAAAGCATTTGCTTTTATCCAGACTTCTTAGACCTTTTCTCTTTCCATAGACTTTCAGAGATTGGCATCAGTAGTCCCACAATCACACCTGCAAATTCTTCAACATCTTAGAGTTCAATTCATCTTGCCAGGGAGACAGAATGTCATTTTATGCAGCTGGCTCTTCTTATTGTCTTCTTACATGTCTTTCCACTTAATCTCTCAGAACCATATTTGTCCTATTTCTTAAAATTAAAATATCCTTCTCATTGAGACAGGAGACAAAAATCTATGTATTTTAGCATGGCACCAAGTCTCCAAAAGTTCTGCTAGTCTTTTTTCTTCTCTTTTTTGTTCTAAATAAAGTTTAATATCTTCCCGACCTCCAGCTCACCATGAGCCTTACAGTTCCTAATATTGCTGTTATCATTCTGTAGGACTTCTTTTTATCTGCCCTTTGTCATTTGCTTCTTTCACTCACCTTTTGAACATGATCTTTTCTAAATTCTTGTTAATCAGAGAAATTGAATTCAAAATGCATTTATGTAATACAATGGTATGTGCTCACAATGTTAGACAAGAAAGATACAATCATAAAAAAAAAATTAATCAGTCTTCCCCTCAAAGAGCTCACATATAACTCAGAGATCTCATTACACCTGAAGTTATCTTCTCATAGGCTCATATTTTACCTTTCTCCTTTACATTTGTATTATCAGATCTGTTTTTATTTCTTCATTTTTGAGCATCTATTGAAAGTTTTTGTTCATGAGAACCTACCCATAACACTATTCCTATTCCTACTAATGATAAGAATGATAATGCTAATAAATAGCTAGCAATTACATAAGGCTTAAGGTTTACAAAGTGTTTTGAAAATAGCTTGATGTTATTCTTATAACAACCCTAGGGTGATATTATTCCCATTTTCCAGATGAATAAATTGAGGCAATGTAATAGTAAGGGGATTTGAAGATCCCCTTGTATTTGCAATCAAACAGGTACTTGGCACTTAGTTTCAAGTTAAGTATTAAGACCCAGAACTTGTGAATTCCACAGTGGGATGGACTTCTTGATGTAACAGGAAAGGGCAGAACAGGGAGGACCTAATACTGTATACAACTGAGGACTGAACTGAGAATTGGGAAGTACTGAGAAATGAGAAGAGAGGAGAACTGGAAGGAGGCATGGCTGTGGGTGTCAATACTTTTTGTTTGTTTCGATGTTACTTTGTCAGATTTGTCTGCTAATAGAGGACGATGCTGTTGTTACAGAAGCCCTGAGACCTTACTGCTGGTTCAGAAGTCCTGACAGAGGATTTTCTTGTTGTATGTTGCAGAAATCCCGGAGAAGTGTCTTGATGATTTCAGAGGCCCCAGGACTATATTGATGATTTGTGTTGAATCCTCAGACCTTGTTGCTGGGTCTATGTTTATTTCACAGTGTAAAGCCATACAAGAGCAGCTTTCCAGAGGACTGCTGCTGTGAACAGCTGTCAAGGTTCTGATTACACAGTATAGTGAACTCTCTATTTATTCAATAACAAATCAGAGCAAAACATCCACAAAAAATCTAGGTACAGCATTCAGAATGTTACAATTTATCACAGAAAATTAAAACACAGCAGTCACCATGTCACAGCTCAACAACTTATCACTAAAATGGGCACATAGTTTTCACCAAAGTGGTCACATAATTTTAAACAAAGTAAACTCATTTAGTCAATTACAAAATCCTTAATTCAATCACAAAGTACAAAATCAAAGTTCTCTACCCCTAGGTCACAGTAAATTATAATCTTCTCAGTCAGTACACAGTATCCAAGTAAAGTCTTCTTTCAGCTTGACTCAAGACTGGCTCTCAGCTTCCATGGTTCCTCTTCTATGGTCCCAGTTCCAACTGTCACCTGGCTTCAAATACAGGCAGCTCCCAGTTCCTTGTCCAGCTCCTTGTCCAGTTCTTCGTCCAGTTCCCATTCCATACTGAAGTTTACAGTGTCTAGTCCATCTCAAGTCTTTCACAATTCCTGTTTCTGGGAATACAAAGCTTGACAGAGCCACAATAATATTCATGCACATTGCTGGCACAATCATCAATTCACTATCTGCCTGTGAAATCAGCTCAGACCCACCAACAAGGTCTGAGGACTCAACACCAATCATTAACATAGAAATCAACACAGATCCACAAACAAGGTCCAAGAGGTCAACACAAGTCATCAATATAGAAATCAACAAAGGCCCACAAACAAGGCGGAAGAGGTCAATACAAATCATCAGTAAAGTCCCAGGACCTCCAAAACCTCCTTTAGGACTTCTGTAAACAGACAACCAGAAAATCTTCTTTCAGGGCTTCCAGTAAGGTCCCAGGGCTTCTGTAAAAAGTACCAAAAACAAACATCAACACAGAGAGAACAGACAAACATAGAGTGATGGAATACCACAAGTTTTCTCCTTCTTGACTCTGCTACCATAAGAGTCCTCTTCTCAGTTCTTTTCAATTCTCTGTTCAGTCTTCAGTCCAGCAGCAGCTGCCCTGCCTCCATGATACTTACCCCAGGAAAATTCTGTTTGTCCAGCTTGTGTTCTTACTTATTTATGGTATAGCTTCTCCCTGTTCTGACCCTTCCTGTTACATCAGCAACTTCCTCCCAAGGTGTTAACTACTTCTGTGTTAATTAAAAGCTTAAACAAGGTGTTAACTTAAAACAAGGTGCTAAGTACCTGCTTTAGTTGCCAGTACAAAGAAGCATAGAAGATCTTTAGATTCTATTAACATTGCAAACAAGCAGAAGTGAATTGATGAGGATGCTGGCAATATGTTTGAATATTATTGTGGCTTTGTTAAACTTTGTCTTCCCAAGAACAGAGTCTGTGAAGGACTTGAGGTGCACTAGACACTGTGAGCTTCAGCATGGAATAGGAACTGGACAAGGAGCTGGACAACAAGGAGCTGTCAGGAGCTGGGACCATGACAGGGGTACCATGGAAGTGGAGAGCCAGCTTTGAGTTAAGATGAAAAGACCTCTCCTCTGGATATTTACCCCAAGTCAAATATACCTCTGGGTATTTAATGCAAACTGAGAAGATCATGATTTACTAGGGGTGGAGAACTTTGACCTTTACAAGTAAATGATTGAGTTAAGGACTTACTAATTAAGGATGATTGGAAACTAATTTCCAGTCAAGAAGGAAGAAGACTTTTTGATTGAAGAGATTAAGACAATGTGACCTAGGAGTGGAGAGCTTTTGACCTCTATACTTTGTGTCAATTAAGGAGGCTTGCCTCCTTAAGAATAATTGAGTTACTAAAGAAATGTACTTTGTTTAAAACTATGTGACCACTTTGGTGAAAACTGCATGGCCATTTTAGTGATAAGTTGTTATGCAATAACATGATAAATGCTGTATTTTGATTTTCTGTGAATGCTTTGTCTTTAGTTTGTTACTGAATAAATAGAGAGTTCACTATACTGTGTAATTACAACCTTAAAAGCTGTTCACAGCAGCAGTCCTCTGGAAAGCTGCTCATGCTTGGCTTTATAGGCAAGCAGAGGTTAAATACTTGTCCAGGTTTACAGAAGCTAATAAGTGTCTGAGGCTGGATTTGAACTCAGGTCTTCTTGAATGTAGGTCCAGCATTCTATCTACTACAACTCTTAACTGCCTATTATGTTTCTACAATCTTTTAAATCCATTTTCCTAAGATCTGGGGTACATGTTTTATTATATTCAGTGTTCACTTTCTTTCCTGTAATTTACTATAAGATGATGTACTCATTTTTTCATAAGTTTTTCCATTATATCCACTTCACAAATTACCTATTTCTCATTAGTCATACTTGGTTACTAAGGAACAGTTTCCCTCATCATATTTTCAACTTTTTGAGAAATTTAAAGGTCTGCAAGTTGTATCTCAGATTTATAAGCTTCCTCATATTTAGTTAAATGGGATACCCAGGAGTTACCTAGATAAATTGTGTCCCATCATTTCTCTATGAAAATAAATACTCTAATCTATCCTTTCCTTTTATATCACACAATGATGATGATTGCTATGATGCTATTAAGACATGGTGTTAAACATTTATATTATGCTCTACATATAAAATCATAACAGATACTCACAACAACCTCATGGAGTAGAAGGTCATGTATTATTATCATCTCCATAGATTATAAATGAGGGAACTAAAACTCAGAAAAATTGAGGAACTAAGCCATGGACACACACCTTTTAAGTGTCAATGGTAGAAATCAAGCCCATGTATCACTTAACCCCCATTTCAGCACACTGAATCAGAATAATTTTCTATCATCAATCATTAACTCTTTATCAATAGTCACCAGTTAGGTAGCTGTCCACCCACCATATGGCCCTCTTCCATGGATTCTACTTACACTACTCTTCCCTAAGTTCTCATTGATTCAAGCACAATTTTATCATTTTTACTCTGCCAACAATTGTGACCAGTGGCACACTGTTGTTTGACAGCTGGTTGGGATTAAATGTGCAGTTCATGTACATGGAAAAGGATTTTTTTGCATGAATTTAACTAGCCCATATGGGAAATAAAACCTATGATCTTCTTCTCATTAGCAACAATTCTCTTTCAATTAAAATAATTATATTTAAATTTTACACTTTTTTTCATTAAATTATAAGTTTGCCTAGTATCCTTAAAATTTACATTGGAAAAGGAAACTGAAGCTAAGGTAAAATGAGTCATGTATGAGAAAACTGTGTTTTTTTTACAGGGTTTTGGGGATCAATGTAAGAGTAATTTTCTGAAATTCCAATATGAGTGTGCATTGAATAAAACAGATGAAAAACAACTAAAGAACTTAGAGAAAACAAAGGAATTATTTCAAATACTGTATTAAGTTTATATTAATTTCAGGTGAAAATGTTTATAGAATTCATTAAAAAGTTTTTATAGAAAAATAAAATTTCTTTGACTAATGAATGCCCAGATGATGATTTGATTAAAAAGACATGTTCTAATTGTGTCACACAGAGTTCTTGTAAGTTAACTTAAGAAATATATATTTTCTTGATTATTTCAATTAATTTACAACATTCTTTGTTTCTTGATTATGTGTATTAAATAGATCATCACCTCTAAGACATATATGTTTCACTAAGAAGAAAAATTGGAAAAAACTCTGGTTTGAGGTTTAAAAAAAAGTATGTGGAGGAGGGAATATCTATTATCAATCAAGTAACAAACATTTATTAAATGCTAATTGGTTGCCCAGAATTACACCAAGCACTAGGAATACAAAAAGAAAAATGAAACAAATTTTGATACACATATGGGTACATTAATATGTATATTCATTCACATTATACAGTGAAAACATTATTATTTTTTTTACCAGTTATTCACAGGCAGATATGGCTTAAACTTCTTGCAGCAATAACAATAACAAAGAACATCTGTTAAATGCATTTAAAATATCTAAGGTGATATGGTGCATGATAGGGTTAAAAAGATAGAAAGATAGAACATTCTGTGTAAGAAATTGCAAGTGTCCCATTGAGTTTGAACAATAGGAGTGAGAACAATATGAAAAACTAAGGAAAGCAGGAAGAAGACAAGTTTTAGATTCTAAAACAGTTTTAGATTCTAAACAATTTTCAATGGCAACCACTATGAAGTAAATGCCATTCTATAATTCTGTATATGTCAAGTTTTTGTTGTTGTTGTTTTTAGTCTGTAGCTATATCTCTGCCTGGTTTTGTTTTATACTCATGTCTAGAGTTACCTCACTCTTGTTTTAAAAGAGAATATATGTGTATATAAGTACACACACACACACACACACACACATATATTTATTGGGGAAGTTGATTTTTTTCTGGTGTCTCTGTGTTGCCCTCCATGCTATTAATAAAAATAAATAGCATCAACATAATAAGTTCATTAATAATACATACAAAATGTGTCCTTTTGGAAGACAACTTGTGCTCTTGATTTTGCCTAGACAAATCCATTTCTACTAAGTCAAATTTAGTATGCCTTTAAAGGAGACAAACCACTTGATGTATATGAATGAAATCAACCAATATGGTTCTAGCAATACACAAACTAAATAGATTTCACTTCATTTCATTTATTTAATGATATCAAAATATCACTATCAATAAAATATGCTAAGGTAAGTTAGAAACTGAAGATTTCAAGTTGGAATTCAGAGGTGACCATGAACAATGACTCAAGGTCATTACAAATAGCTTGTTCTCTTTCTGGCAAGACATGATTAATACAAACATATCAAGGAGAAGACAGTAGGTCAATATGTTGAGACTTACTAGCATTCTGAAGCCAAAGTTGAATATGAAGAACAAATGTAAACCATTGAACCCTACACGGTATTAAATTTGATTATCACTTTTAAAACTATAAAATATACTGCAACAGATTTGAAAAGTATCCTAACAAAAACCCAATTTTATTGCATAGGGTCCAATGCTCTATGGCATGTAAAGAAAGAATAACACTTTCATAACAGAAAAGGAGGAAGGAGAATGATAAACTTTCTTAGAACATAGGGCAAACATATCAAAAAAGTCTATTAAAAGGAGTGGCTAGGTGGCACATTGAGTAAGAGTGCCGGCCGGAGTCGGGAGGACCCTGGATCGATTCAGGCCTCAGAAAATTAGCACCCACACATGAATAAATAACTAGCTGTGTAACCTTGAGCAAGTTACTTAACCCCAATTGCTTAAAAAAAAAGCCTACTGGGGCGGCTAGGTGGTGCAGTGAATAGAGCGGCCCTGGAATCAGAAGGACCTGAGTTCGGAGCCGGGCTCAGACACTTAATCCGCACAAACAAAAACCTAGCCGTGTAACCTTGGGCAAGTTACTTAACCCCAATTGCCCTAAAGGGGCGGCTAGGTGGCGCAGTGAGTAAGAGCGCCGGCCTCGGAGTTTGGATGACCGAGATCAGATCCGGCCTCAGAAAATGAGCACCCACGCATAAATCAAATGACTAGCCGTGTAACCTTGAGCAAGTTACTTAACCCCAATTGCTTTAAAAAAAAAAAAAGCCTATTAAAATGCCTTTGGAACAAGCAGATATCATTTCACTGAATAATAGTAAAGGCTAACAGGCACATCCCATTTGATTTTTCAAATTTAACCAAAAGAGGCTGGCTTTTTGAAGGAATTTATGTAATGACTAAGATCCATGAATCAAATGAAAAGGCACCTCTGTGGGTAACATTGACCAATAATATTGTGACAAAACTTTAAAACAAATGGTTAAATCATGATTGTGTGTGTGTGTGTGTGTGTGTGTGTGTGTGTGTGTGTGTGTGTGTAAATGAAAGAAATTGTTCAGGTAGTTTGCCATTTCGTTCTGCATCTCATTATCTCATTTTACAGATGTAGAACCTAAAGTAGTCAGGGTTAAATGACTTGCCCAGGGCCACACAGTTAGTAAGTGCCTGAGACTGAATTTGATCTCTGGAAGATGAGTCTTCCTGATTTAAAGCCAGTACTTGGAGGAGATGCTTGATAACAATACAGGACTAGGACATTGCCACAAGAAACTACAGAAGAGTTAGCCTTAAAGACTGGGACATAGTTATCACCATAAATTATACATGGAAATGTTGAAGATAGTGCCACGCATTAATGCATTCTGTAAAATTTGGTAACTGCCTAATACCATGATTTGGAACCTGCCTAATACCATAATTTATGCATTAGAAGCTTTCTATTCCTCCATCTTTCATGGATTGACAAAGGGAAGATAGTCCAATGGAAAGAATATTGGATTTCAGTTCAGGATACTTGGATTCAAATCTTCTTTCAAATTTTCTGGTACTGTTATCTTGAAAATAACACTTAATGTTCCTGGGCCTCAGTTTCCTCATCTGTAAAATGAAAGGAATTGACTAGAAGGACTATAAACTCTCTTCTAGCTTGAAATCTATGATCATATGAAGTATAGGCCTCAGTAACTGAACCATTGTAATGGAAAGAACTTTGCCTTGAATCTCCTAAACATATTGATTGATAAAAACTTTTTATATTGATGTTTTAAATAGATGCTTGACTGTGGAGATCAAAATCATGTGAGAACAGGATGGGGTCTATCTGCTATTAGTTGTACTTAGCATGATGTGAGTAGAACAATGCATGTATGGAAACAGTATATGGATAATGACTCTTCCCAGAACCTTTTCTAACTCTACCCCATAGAAAGAGAATAATAATGTAATAATAATATCAATTCATTTCAATAGCATTTTGACTGACATTATATAGAACATTCCTACAGCACTTACAAATTTGCAAGGCACTTTATAAAGACTAATTAAAGCTGAGCTTCATCATATTTGTCTTGAAAAATTTTTTCTTTTGACCACCTGAAATCTCTCTCTCTCTCTCTTCTCTCTCTCTCTTCTCTCTCTCTCTCTCTCTCTCTCTCTCTCTCTCTCTCTCTCTCTCTCTCTCTCTCTTTCTCTCTCTCTCTTCCCCCCCTCTCTCTCTCTTTCTCTGTCTCTGTATTTATCTCTGTCTATATGTCTATCTGTCTCTGTCCTATTTCTGCATGTATCTCTCATGTCCCTGCACAGTACAGATTAGTTGTAGAGAATATAATCTATATGCTCTTAGACTGACTGAAGAGTGGTTGTTAACTTATTTTGTGTTATGGACCCTCTTGGCAGTCTGGTGAGGCATATGGCTCCCTTTCTGGAATAATGTCATAAGTGATCAAAGAAAAAGCTAAATTTGAGTTACTAAAAATACAAATACATTTTTCTTCTCTTCAAGTTCACAGAACAGAGGTTAAGGTCTCCTGGACTAGAGTGTTGTTCATGATAATAAACAAGTAAATATGATAATAATTTGATTCATTTTAATTATGAAAATATTTATGAAATATTTGGCATGTACAAAGGGAAGGAATTGGAGCATGAAAAATATATGTTCCTTTTTCTTAATAACTTTACAGGAAATGGTTTTGATAAAAAAACAATTGTCATGTGATCTATAACCATGACTACAATTTGACAAAACTACTACTCTTTTGATCTTTATCTTGGTTTAAAACATAATACCTCATCGATTATTTACTTACTGTCTGCCAGACCTCCTAATATTATGTTCCTGATATCAGATTTTCCATTTCTTAGTCTCTGGATATTGGGTTAATGCTCATGCAAAGGAGCAGAACTTATCCCCGCCCCCCCACACACACACATTGTTGATAAAAACTGATTGAAGGTAGAAGTTTTCTATGCAGATTGGTACATAGCACTTTACAGACTTTAAAAAAAAATGTATTGAAGAATAAAAATGCAAATCACAGAATCATTTTGAAAAGTGGATGAGAACTGATAATAAACTATCCACCCACCTTGCTGGCTCCTTTTGCATATGTCAGTATTTAGAGTAACTGACTTCTTGAGACATAGATAACGTTTTCCCATCATCATAGAGTATTAAAATCATCCTGAGATTAAATGATACAGATTGAAGTCCCATGTTCTGTTAACTTTGAGAAAACATTATCATTCTATTTCCAACTATTAAGTGATGTGCGTGGATGTTTTCCAGCCATGTGAGAAATTCCAGAAATGTGAGAGTGCCAGTCTGTGGCAATAATGGCAGTCTAATTTCTTCAGAAAGATATGTGTTTGGGCAGCATGGATCCTTGGGGATGACTTTCTGATGAGAACAACTCAAGAATTGTGGGGAAGAATTCATACAAACTAAAAGGCTGTAGAAAAACTAGCACTAGCATATAAAAGAAGTTTAAAGGGCATACTAAAATCAGCAAATCAGTCAACTGTAGTAACTAAAAAAAAAAAATAACAAACGTCTAACTTTGCCTCTATCAATAAGCATTAAAAAGTGATAAAACCTTTTTAGTAAAGTTATATTAATAAATTCCCAATTGCAGCCTTTCACAAACTTGTTAATGTAGTTTGCATGAATTTGACTTCTAAACTAAAATCAAACTTTTTCTCCTAAAGTAATTAGTTTAATTTCACTGCAGTTTACTTCTAGTTTGATGCCCAATAGATAGAAATCTGAATGCATGATTATTCATGTACTAGATAAAATGTGTGTAATTACAAATTTAAGTTAGTGACCTCCAAACAATAATGCTACTCAGTTGGACTCAATTTTCTTTCTAATTACCTGAATAAATTACCGTGTTCATCTATGCTGCTTTTCAATTTGACTCTGTTCATTGTTTGCTCTTACACGCGACTGTCAACATTCTAAAGAAGCTTTTCATTGAGGGTATTTCATTTGTTACTGATGGAAATGAGAACATTTTGAAGTGATCTTCTTCTGTTCCCTGACAAATGATACAACAGTGAACAACCAACACATTCCGCAGCCTATCACTTCTCTTCCTTTGGAGTCCTGCGTGCTCTTCCAAACAAAGTACCTAAATAAAGTGCCATTTTTTTTTCTTATTCCTTTGGAAATCACTAAGTTGAACTAATTGATGAAGTCTGGGGAAATTTTACTTTGTTCTGTGCAAACTTTTATAATGAGATCACTAACTGACAAAAAGATTTAGCAGGTTTTCTTCTTCATAATTTGCCAATACATATTAACAACATGTATAAAAAATATGTAGTATACATATATGTATATATACTTTCCCCTCAAAAAGTGGCATAATTAGCACATTGTGCAGTCTGAGCAGAGAGTTCCTTTAGTAAAAATCTGACAGGAATGAGTTTCCTGAGAAAGTAAGTCTAAGGCAAGGAGGAGGGTTAAAAGATCCACCAAGGGAAGGGAGAGGTTGACAGTTTTGAAATATGAGAGCTATTTCTAGTTCTCTGAAAGAAGGGCAGGAAAAGGAGAATGACTTGAGCTAAAAAGGAGGAGAAGGAATTGTAAGGAGGTTTTGAATGATTTGAGAATTGTGAAAAAGACCAAAGATTGCATTTGGGGGCGCTTGAAAAATTGAAAGAGTACAAGGAAACAGGAAAAAAGTCTCAAGTTAGAGTACTCGAAGATAAGATAAGGAGGAGCATAAGGACAATTGCCCTAAAAGTACTAGAAACTTCTACAGGAAGTTTTTCCCAATCCCTCTTAATTTTAGTACCTTCCCTCCATTGATTGATTACTTCCTATTTATCCTGCAGCTAGTCTATACTTATCTGTTGGCTTGTTGCCTCCACTCACCAGCCCCCCTCACTCCCCATTAGATAATGAGTTTCTTAAGGTTAGGGACTTTGTATCCCCACTGCTATAACACAGTACCTGGTACATAGCAGGCCATACATACATACATACATACACACACACATACACACATATGTATGTATGTGTGTATGTATGTGTATGTATATGTGTGTATATACACACGTGTATATATGTATATGTGTGTATATACACACATGTACGTGTGTATGTATGTGTGTATATAAAATAAATGAAAGAGGAGACAAATGAGGAACAGGAGAAAGAAAGTGCTATAGTTGAACGAGGAAAGGAAGTTTGTAAGACAGCAATAAAAAAGGAAGAAGTTAGTGAAACAAGGTAAGAGGTTAATAGGAAAAAGTAAAGGAAGTTTTTTGTGACTACCAAAGATCGTTTGCACACCTCATTAATAACTTTTCCTAAATAAGCAGGCAGAGAGATGCTTCCACAATTCATGGAATTTACTAAGGAATGCACTTTCCATTTCCACTAAGGATGGGGAATCTTATAGTGAATTGGATATGTCTTTTGCTATTTGTATCCTAGCTGAGGCTGCTATATGCTCAAGAATCAGACAAGTCTTCCTCTTAAAATAGAAAATATGGTCAAGGGGCCGCTAGGTGGCGCAGTGAGTAGAGCGTCTGCCCTGGAGTCAGAAGGACCTGAGTTCAGATCTGGCCTCAGACACTTAAGGAACACACAAACAAAAACCTAGCCGTGTGACCTTGGGCAAGTTACTTAACCCCAATTGCCCTCCAAAAAGCAAAAAAAAAAAAAAGTGTGGTCAAAACCATAACTCTCTAAACTCCTGTTTAACAGGGACAGTGAAGAGGTAGGCCTTAAATCTCTTTACCTTCTCTTCATTTTAACACTATCCTGAGTAACAGGAAGAGTGAAAGGCTTTCATATGAAAAACAAAGAGAAAGGAAGATTCCCCAAAGGGGAATACTGACTTATGTAAGGTGGTTGGGAAGAGGAAGAATATGATTAAAGAGATAAAAGACAATTAGGGCTACTAAACTCTAAACTTCTAAAGCTAAGAAACAGAAGTGATATTCTTTCATTTGAAAATGAAGCTAGACTCTCTGAAGAAGAAACATCTCTTAGTCTAAGAAATGATGTGGTAGATCTATGGGTGTGGTTGGGTGGGAGCTAATTGATTAAGGATTAAAATAAGAAGGGAGTATTAGTGGAGTTAATGTCCTCTTCCTAGATGGTGAAGCAGCTAGTTGCTAACTTTAACAAGAAATATCCCTATATTGTTATTTGGTGCATGAATGAATTCAAGTTTGTCAAACCTAGTGACTATAGTCCAGCTCTGTTGATGTAGGCATGACCTATACAGAGAAAAAGACTCTAGGAATTATAGCCATAAATTATTAAGAATCTGGAAAGAAATTGAAGAATTTTGGAGATATTTTACCCACTGCTGCTGACTGATGGCAAGGGCTTTTATTAAATTAAAAAAAATTTTTGAATAGTAAGTAGCTGTGTAAGGAAGTGATGTTTGAGAATGGGCAATACAAGGGAGCTGGAAATAATAACAGAAAGTTTAAATTTGGCCTCATTGGCATTTCTGAGATTTGGTGGGATGAGACCTGTGATTGTGTTATGACTCTTGAAGAAGATACCTTATTCCAAAGGAAAAAAAATATGTAAAAACAGGGGAGGGCAAGAAACACTGCATATTAAGAAAATAAAAAAAAAAAAACTACTACAACTATTATTACTACTACCATAGATTTTGAAATAATTCTAATATAAAACTCAAAGAATATTAATGAAACAGAGGGTCTGTTGTTCTTGGCAGATATGGAAAGATTAACTTCTTACCAAAAAAGAGAAATAGGACTGACAGATTTGGAGATTTACTTTTCTTTATTATGAACTTAATACATATTTAGTATATAACATTTATTTTAGTGCATATTACAGTTAACACAAAAGTAGCAAAGTATCCTTGCTTCTCTGTGCCCTCTCTTCTGAACTTACCTGTTGTCTTTTGTATATTTTAAATTTGTTTCAATTGTTATTTTTTTCTTTTCTTTTTGCATAACTATCATATGCACAAACTTCTGAGAATAAAGTATTTGTTTAAGATATCTCTGTTGCCCACACTAGCATGCAAGGGCCACTCACAGGCCTAATTCCAATATTAATAGACACAGGACCTTTTACCTGTTCTATTTACAATTGGCTAAGCCCCTCCTTAGACAACATTATTTTCTCTTTGGTGTTTATGGGTTGAGGAGTCTGGAAACTGCCACAGCTGCTGGTGATTCACTCTCCTGAAGTCTTCTCTGGCCATTTGGGGTGCTAGTCAGGACCACCCCTGGTCTGGGCTCCGGTAACTCTTGTGAGACTGTGCTCAGCTCCCTGCTCTGTGCAATAGCCCCATCCTGGCAGCCTGTGAGGCTGCCTTCAGTGGAAAATTTGTTTCTCTCTGTCACTTTGTGGGTTTCTATTATTTCTGAACAATGCCATTCATCGGATTTGGTATACCATGATGATTCTGCCCAGCACCCACCCTCTATATGACAACTGAAGATAAATGCTCTTCTTCCTCCTATAATTCTCACAAGTTCCACCAAAACTGGTGATTTCTGGGAAAGAGAACTCAATTTTACATAGATACTTCTGGAATCTAATGTCTCTGTGGCAACCAAAGGTGATATACACAGAAAAAAAAGAAGAAGAAGATATGCAATACATCATTGCAGATTGTAAAAGTCAAGCACCTAATGTATACCTAGCAAGAAATAACTTGGTGGCTAGAGTTATACATCATAAACTTTCTATCTTTCATAGACTCATGAATGAACAAACTCTATGAAACAAAAATGGAACTCAAAATATGCAGAAGAACTCAACTAACAAATTGACTGGAAGCAGATCATTATTATAGAGGAAACTATTGCTTACAATTACCTAGACATAACATTGGCCAAGAATAATTAAAGACATTTTTATTAGATGGCATCAAACTAAGTAGTCATAATGTCAAAGCTACCTAGATTTTTAAGGTTCCAAAATATATTTGGCAGAAGAGAGCAGAATCATGTGAGAACAAAATGAGCTGTATATGATCTCTGCTGCCTTGTCCACTTTTGGACCTGACAAAGGATGATTTTAATGAGCCTGCAGAGTATGAGCTCACATTCCAATGTCATATTCAACCAAAGAATATATTCGTTTTCTCCAAATGTATAATGCATCATAGACTAGTTAATATTAAAGGATAATTTTAGGAGTGACTTATCTCAGTAACATTTCTTATCTGAACACCCTGAAAAACATCAATAAAAGATAATAATGATAACCAGAATAGTGACAACAAAACAATCACATGTATGTGTTGTTTGAAAGTCTGTAAAACATTTTATTGACATTATCTCTTTTGAGCCTTACAGCAGTCCTGAGGGACCACAGTATTTATTATTCCTGTTTCAGAGAAAAGAAAAATAAATGTCTAAAAAAGCTCACTGATGTCTGGGGTGGAACAAGTCTTCTCAACTTCAAGTGTAATCTTTTATCTATTATGCTATGTAGCAAAATTAATAATAATAATGATGAAAATAAGCCAGTGACCAGGCTTATCATGGACATCATTGAAGCAAATATCAATTAACTCAGAAACAAAATCATTCTATTATAGTAGAGACCATAACAAAGAAATATTGAAAAAAGTGCATGAATGATCAAAAGTCATAAACAGAAAAGGGTATTGTTTTTGTTTTTAGGAATTTCAATCAATTGTAATAAGGAAAAAGATGCTTCAATTCATTAAAATTAAAGCAACTCTGAACTTCTCCTTTCCATCTATATTATTATCGTAGTTGACAAGAACAAGAAAAGTATGAATGATCAAAGGGCTCTAAGAAAACAAGCATACAATAAAATTAATACATTGCTCATTGTTCTATTTTGGTAAGCAATTTAGAACTTTGCCCCAAAGTTTACTAAACTGTGAATGCTTTCTGAACTATCAATGCCACTACTTGGCCTATACATCAAATATCAAAGAAAAAGGGGGAAAAAAATCACATGTACATATGTGTACACATACTAACACAAGATATGTGTATGTGTATATGGTAAGGGTTTTTTTGCTAGTAGCAAAGAACTTTATATTAAGGGTGTATACATAAATTGGGGAATGAATGGCAGAACAAATTAGGGAAATAATAAAAGAAATGGTTTCAGAGAAATCTGGGAAAATTTGTATAAATTAATGAAGGGTGAAATTAGCAGAGCCAAGAGAAAAAGTTACACACACACACACACACACACACACACATACACATATATACACACATATATATGTATATATATACATGCATATATGTATATTTATACACACACATATACACATATACATATACTATAGCAGTATCATTGTAAAAACATATAACTTGAAAAGATAAGAACTCTAATAAATGCAATGAATGAACATTCTAAGGGACTTATGATAATATCCAACTCCCCTTCTGACAGAGTAGTGAAGGCCTCAAGGTATAGAAGAAAACACCCATTTTTTATGCATGACTAATGTGGAGATTTGTTTCATTTGACCATGAATATCTATTACAAAGGTTTTATTTTAATTTGTTCCTCAATGGGATGGGGTGGAAATGAGAGAAAATCAATTTTTGTTCACTAAAATAAAATTCTTAAATGACATCATACTTCAAATGGTATAGAAAACAGCAAATGAAAAGTTTATTATAGAAATTATCTTCATTAACAAGGATGACCATCATTGCTAGAAATTATGGTCAACTTTAAAAAGAAGTAGTTTCTATCTTAAAATATGTACTAGCTCAGAAGAATTGGAATCATCTGACATGCATTCTATAATTTTAGTAAGTAGATTTCAAGGAATTCAAAGAAATAAACACATTATTTACTGAGGATCTCATTTCTAATAAGTATAGAGAGCACACTGAATTTTTCAAGACTGGAATTCATGGTGCTAACTGTGTGTTTCTGACATAGCTAACTGACAAGTACCAATGGACAGAGTTCAGCCAGTTGTTCCTCCACTTCAGATGACATTCCTTTAATGCCAGAAGAAAGGCTTCTCTGAGAAGAACAATGCTTTACCCCTATCCCCACCCCCAGAAAAAAAAATCTGCAGAAGCAAAGTTGAAACTTGACCTGTTCCAAAAGCATAAAGGGCAGAAGAAGGTCATACTAAGGGAAAATGCAATCTTTAAAAAAAAAGCATAATTATATTTTCAATATGTCACATTGAACTTTAGAAATCCATCATGCTAGTATATAAGGTATTAAAAATAAATTAAGAAAAGTAGAGGTATTAAACATGTTCTTTAGCTACCATAGTGGATAAAATTATAATCAATGAAGGAGTTATAAGCCAAAGGTGCAGAAATAAATGGAGATTAAGCAACAACATCCTAAGTAATAAAGGGATCATATAATTTACAACAGAAAAAAATCAAGAAATACAGTAAAGAAAATAATAATAACAGGATATTGCCAAGACACCAAAATATATCAGATGCAGCTAAAGCAGTGTTCAGAGAAAAATGTACCTCACTGAAAACCTATTTAAAGAGATGGCTAATGAGTGAAATGTGCAATTTCAAAGAGAAAATTAATTCTCTCAAAAATAAAGACAAAAATAAATTGCTAAGGTGGGTCTGTGTTCTAAGCAATGGGTGTAATTCTTGTGAGGCAGATCATGGCATATGCATACTTGGCCATGTATGTTGCTCTTGCTTAAGTCTTCATTTAATTCCAGTTCAACAGTCCATCCTATCTGTAATAACACCTTCTTTGCATTTCCTTAATATTGTGTGGATATTAAAAAGGCACCCAGACTCTACAATGACTATCCCTTGCTCCTGCCACATGATTAACTCATTTTTCCCCTTGGTAATACATTTTGCTAATCAAATTCTTCACAACACTTACACACAATTCTTCATTCATAATATCATAATTATTTCTAACATTCACATCTTCATTGAACTCAGGATTATCCTAAACGTCAGATCTTCACAGACAGCTGTGTTCCATGACTTAAAGATTGACATTAACATTGAAAGGATCAGTGTTAAAATGTAGGCCTTTGTTTCAAGGAATTAAAGAGGTTAATTAAAAGATAAATGCATTTGCCCAATGACAATCGAGCTGACTCTCCCTCAACCCTTCATTTCTGGGCCCAGCTCATGGTCCATTTTCAGTACCTGCTTAAAATATGGGTTGACTTTCCCATTGCATACTTCAATTTACACCATAAGTATTCTTTTTCCAGTTGGTGCTGGTGTTGTCTTCTGTAACAGTAAATAGGCAGATCACTTTTGAGTGATCAAGCTTCACATTTAGAAGGCTATAAAGGGTTCTGGGGTTTGATATTCGTTGTCAACATCATCCACCACAAACAAGAGTATCAGAACAGCAACATCAATGGTAGAGAATAGATCTATTTGAACTTTGTTCATTTCCTTGATTTTGACAAACAACTTTGATTTATATTATTAATCAAAAATTCATTCAACAAAGTTATTTCTTTTAAATATTTCTAGGAGTTTTCAATGATTTTGATAAATGCATAGGTAACATCTTGCTGGAGAGGAATGGACTTTCAAGGCAGTTTTTTGCTTTGCCAAATCAAAAGCTTTATTGAAAGTAAAGAAATGCTAAGTATAGTCATATATTGTATTCCCTACACCTTCTAGTTAACTGAGTTACTGTGAAGATATGATCATTTGGAGGATATCAGTCTTGAATCTTTCCTCTTTCTTTCTCATATTAACACCAATATTTCACTCCATGCTTATATAAATTATTCTCATTAAAATTTTAGAGATGAGAAAGTAAGTTAAGGATAAGCAATTGATATTTTCTCAGTCAGCTTTATTTTTTTCCTTGCATGAGGTCAAATAATAGGGTTCATTATTGGTTTTGTCCATGTCATTGGTAGTTTTCCATCCTTTAGAAACATTGAGAATTAATCTTGAAATTCCCAAATTATGTTGCTACAGAACGTACCTTATTGGAGTGCTCTCTACCTTCTCATATTTTCTTCAATGTCATTCCCAATGCCTCATGAAGAACATCCTGAACTGTAATGTTAGTATCCAAATATAGTGCTCTTTTCATGATGGTATAAGAGCTTGCTATAATGTATTTACCAACCTGTTCCACTGTTGTTGTTGGTTTTTTTTTCCTATTTGATGCATTTCTTCTAGTTTCATACCTGTGGGATGAGTTGTTTTCTTGGGTCACTTGCCAAATTTGTTGTAAACTTGCTTTTTCCAGAACTGCTCCTCACTGTTTTATGAGGTGATAATGCTATTAATCTTCCACCATGCTCTCCATAAGATTTAACAAATGAGATTATATTCCAAACAAGCATTGCCCTTGGCTTTAGTATCTTTCTGTTTGGCAAGGAGAACAAAAGTTTGCTGGCTCAGGTGATGTTTTAAGCTCTTTTCTTCCTTTCAGTGGAATGAAGGATTTATATCCATTAAGTTTGTTTGTTTGTTTGTTTTTTAGGAAATGATGACTGTGTTGTTACCTTGTTGTTACTTTGTTTGTCTAAAACAATTTCATGTGTGTGTGTGTGTGTGTGTGTGTGTGTGTAGGTGTGTGAGTTTGTGTGGGTGTGTATGTGTGTAAACAGCCTGTTTAACTTATTTTGGAATTGACTCTATATCTTCTGATTTTTATTCTTCTAATTTGAAATTGATTTTGATCTTTGATATGACATATTGTTTGTTTAATTCTAACCAGATGGTTGATTCATACTCCTTCTATGAAACAAATAATTCCCTGATTCCAAAATCAGGAAAGAAAAAGTCAGTGAAAGGGAAGTACTAACATCAATAATTGGTATTATTTATTGACTAATATTATATTATCATATTATATAGAATATCATATTATAATATTAACTATATATTTGTATATAATTAAATTAAAATATTAACAAAATGAGTAAGAAAACACATAAAAATTACTTTTGATTCTGTATCAATAAACTGCCTATTCAAGAAAAAACTTTGGTTCAAAATGAAATAATGCCTTGCAGAGAAGAGTCAAATCTGCTGACAAAGCGTTCCTTGAAAACATTCCTTTTGATAGTTTGCATCATGAAAAGCTTGTGTTCAGATATCTCTATCCTTGTGAGACTTGCCCAGAATTAAAATCTGAAAACATTCAAGTTATGTCAAAAATGGGTAGAAGAAAACAGGTGAAAAAAGGCAGGCTGTAAGGGTCAAATTCTAAGTGGGGAATCATCTCAAATTAACTCTGAAAATAAGAATTTATTCTTTATGAAGAATAAATACTACATGCTTATGAAGTGAAGATTGCTTATATATTCCAGTGTTTAGCATTAGACATGATGATCATTAAACCTGAAATATTTTGCCATCATTCTAAAGATGTGAATGTAAAAGGAAGTCTAGAAAATCTTAGTGGAAAATATTTATTAAGCATCTATTATGTATCAGGCACTGTGCTAAATACTGGTTGAAAAAAGAAGGCAAAAATGATCTCTGCTGTCAAGGGGCTCACATTCAAGGGACTGAATCAGACATTCAGCTTCCTTTTACAAAATAAAGAAGTTGGATCAAATGATATGTAAGGGCTCTCCTATCATTGACTCCCCATATAAAAAAGGGATTTCAAAAATAAGTATAACAATAGTTTATAAGAAATTACAATGAAATTAAGAAAGAATTAAGGAAGAATCATTTTAATGTTACTTTTTTGATTCTGGTTACTTATAGAATTTCAGTATCTAATTAGTTTATGTTAAATTTCTCTTTGTTATACATTTCAAAATTTGACCATAAAAGCGATTTCACATTATTAATATATCACTTATAGTCCAAATTGGTACATATATTTATTAAAATCAACTAACATAACTAAGACCAGAGGATTCGTGCTTAGGGCATAAATACTCATCATGTATAATGGTGAATCTAAAGGTGTCAGTTGTCTCTAGATAATAGTATATTAACAGCAATAATAAAATAATCTATGTGTGTATGTGTAATGGTAACGGAATTTAAAGGTTTCCCTGTATTGGCTTGGTTTTGGGGTTAAGTGTTGAAACTCAGAGCTTGTGAATCCCACTTTTGGGATGGACTTGTTGATGTAAAAAGAGAAGGAAGAACTGGGAGGAGCTGGTGCCCTGGATTTAGAGACAGGCTCAAGTAGAGGAAGCCAGAAGAGCTTTTTGGAGCACCATCATGGAGGCAGATTGCTGAGGGCCAGTTGGAGCGGCCCAGGACTTTTGAGGGCTACCACCCAGAGCTGCTAAGAACTGAGAAGGCATGGCTGTGATGCAGGTATTTTGTCTGTGTGTTTCGATGTTGTTTTGCCAGATTTGTCTGCTGAAGGACAGTGCTGTTGTTGAAGAGGTCCTGGAATCTTGCTCTTGGTTCTGAAGCCCTGAAGAAGGATTTTCTTGTTGTATTTTACAGAAATCCTGGAAGAGGGTCTTGCTGATGTTTTCTGGGATCCTGAGACTATTCAGCAGGCAGAGAGTGAATTGATGAGGACTCTGGCAATATATATTGTGGCTTTGTTAAGCTTTGTCTCCCCAGGAACAGATTGCTGAGAACTTGCCTTGAATCAAGATGAAGAAAACACCTCTCCTTGGGTATTAAATGCTGTGATGATATCAACCTTATTGTAGCTCTGGGATAGATGGCCTTTGTGCTCTCCACCTGCCCCTTTTGAGAAGGTGCTTGGCTTTAACTGATGATAATTGCAATTCAGTTGTGATCCAGGGGTGGGAAACTTGTTTTTGTGCTCTGTGACTAACCAAATGAATGTACTTTGTTTATGACTGGAAACTAATCTCCTTTTGAGAAGAGAGACTTTGTGATTGACTAAATGAATGTACTGCCCAGGGGGGAGTAGTATTTGGAAATTATTGAATTACACTTGGTGAATGCTGTATTTTTATTTTCTCTTTTCTGTGAATGTTTTGCCTTAATTTGTCACTGATTAAATGGAGTTTGCTATGCTAGTAATTAGAACCTGGAAGTTGCTTGTGCTTGGTGATATAGCATGTTATTTTTAATACAAATAGTTAAAGTTCTCTATATAAATTTGATATGAATGAAGATCATTACAAAATAAATGCTGAAAAATTGTGGGACCTAGCTTTCTTTCTTTCTTTCTTTCTTTCTTTCTTTCTTTCTTTCTTTCTTCCTTCCTTCCTTCCTTCCCTCCTTCCCTCCTTCCTTCCTTCCCTCCTTCTTTTCTTCCTTCTTTCCTTCCTTCCTTCTTTCCTTCCTTCCTTCCTTCCTTCCTTCCTTCCTTCCTTCCTTCCTTCCTTCCTTCCTTCCTTCCTTTCTTTTTCTTTTTTTCTCATAGATTTGGACCACAATAGGTCCCTGCCCAAGCTCTACCTAATGCTTGTATTATGGATCCTCCTGGTTTCAGGTGAATGTCAATGCTAACTGTTTCTCTTTGGAACAGCAGCCCTGAGGGTCTTCCCCTCCCAACTTGATTTTTTTTTTCCTAATTAAAGGGACCATCCCTTGATTCACTTCTTAAAGAGGTGTATTCACTGAATGAGTGTTACCTCACTCTAAGTGAGTACATGGAAAGGGTCTTCCATTGCATCATGGGTCATCTACAGACATCCTGATGAATATCTGGTCACTGAATCCAGATGATTCCGGAGGAGAAAATGAGGCTGTTGACCTTGCACATCTTACTCAAATCCAAGTCAGTTGCAAGTCATAGCATTTCCCTGATGCCATGGTCATCTTTGAAAATGAAGGACAAACACAGCAACAATGGTAATAGCATATATTATAATAATTTTAACACAGTTTTTTTTAATTTCCACATATAGCTATATTCTTAGGGAATTAAAAAAAAATCCTTTTTCCACACCCAGAATTAAACCTGGTAAGTATAACTCCAAGCTACTGAATTTGTTTTATTGGTATAGATCTATGGTTTCATTTATGCATGGAACTCCCAATATGGAAACTCCACAGATATAAATCAACAACTTGTATATAAATTGCAGTATTTGAATGTTGCCTATTACTGAGAGAATGTTTCCCATGGTCATAGAGCTAGCATGCATTAAAGGCAGATCTTGAACCCAATTCTTTCTGATTTTAAGACTACTCTACACATTTGTCCATATTGCATCTTGACCCACCAATGTGCTATAAAATTTACAAAGAAAAGAAAAATGAATGTTTGATTGAAACTTTAAATACCATCTACCTCAAATGAAGAAAATTTTTATGGAAGAGAAGATAGAGAACCAATTTCTGAGTCAGGAAGACTAGAATTTGTCTTTTTTTCTAATATGTACTGATATGTACTTTGTGTGACCCTAGACAAGACACTTAAACTCTAAGTGCCTCTAGGTATTAAAACTTTATGTTGCCTAGTATTTGCTCATTTTGGAAGATGGAGTTTCTTACATTAATGAAATCACGAGAATGGTCACACACACAAAATAAAAACTTAAATGAAATAAAGGAAAACTATGCTAAGAGTAATCTTGAAGAAAACAAGCACAGTTTTAAACATTTCTTTGTGTATTCAAACCAATATTCCAATGGAAGAGGTAAAAACAAAGATAACTTATAGGTTAGCCACTCCCTTTCCTTAATCTAGATGCATAATTCATGTATAACATAAGTATTAACTTCCCAAACTGGAACTTTGGGTAATCCTTTTATAGCAAGTATCTAACTAGTTTTGAGTATAATGAGAATACTGAAACTATGTCTTCTTTCCTACTTCAGTTCAGATTGCTGTGTTTATTTTTCTCCTGAGCGTATAATACAGTTAGACTCTTTGGGATGCTGGCTTTTTATGATTTTTATAACAGTATTAAGTGGAGATCAAAATATTTATATGTGCAACACTAACAGTAAGGCCTCCTCCCATGCTGGCTAGATGATGTTTTCTCAGCAGTATTTTTGTGCTTTTAGGATTATCTCTTAGTAGAAGGGTTTTGAATGAATATCATATGCTCTATAATATCTAGGTATACTCACAGTTCTATGACAGCAATAGTTCAGATATATGAAGCCAAATCTATACTTAATCTCTGACCCAAAGGGAATATAGACTATTGAGGAACCATTTTAAATTTTATTATGGAAATAGTGATTTTATCAGAAATATACTTTGTATCATATTTTATACATACATATACAATATGTATATTGAAACACTTATAAATGGCTACAAATAATACATTAGGTATCATCATTTCCCATCTGTCTCATACACAAAAGTTCTGAAAGCCTTTACCACATCTAGCTGACTTTCTAATATAGCGAGAGTCTTGGTTTTGCTCCTAGATATATGAGTTTAGCTAAAATGTTAAAGTGCAATATGTGACCATGTATTAGTATCTTTTATAGAAAAATTATTATAAATTGAAAGATTTTTAGTTTAAATTAATCTACCACTGTTAAAGATGAGTAGAATGCATAATGCTATATGGACACGTATATAATACATGAAGGAGAGAGAGAGACAGAGACAGAGACAGAGAGAAAGAGAGAGAGAGAGAGAGAGAGAGAGAGAGAGAGAGAGAGAGAGAGAGAAGAGAAGAGAAGAGAAGAGAAGAGAAGAGAAGAGAAGAGAAGAGAAGAGAAGAGAAGAGAAGAGAAGAGAAGAGAAGGGAATTAGACTTAGAATGTGATCATCCAATTAACAAATCTTGAAAGGACCCAGAGAAAGAGGACAGGCTTTATTTGTACTTCTGGACCTAAAGCAGTATTAATGGTTCCATAGACTTAAGGGATGTACAGAAAATCAGGTGCCTCATTTCTTAAAGTAAGGAATAGCAGTTTCGGTTTAAATAAAAAGGGAATGGATTTTAGTTTCTTATCTAATTTTAACTACCAGTGCATCATTACTATACCACAAGATTTACTCATTTTAGTATGAAAATTGTCATTTAGGCGGAGCCAAGATGGTGGAATAGAAACAGCACGTCCAAGGCACTCTTTCCCCCAGATCACCTCCAAACTATGTAAAAGGGGACTCTGAACAACTTCTGGAACCCCAAAAACCACAGAACGACACAGAGAAGCTAACCTCCCTCTGAGGACAGCCCAGCAACCCTGCAGGAAGGACCAACCAGCGCAGAAGTCTGGGAGCCAGCAGTGTAGCACACAGAGAGCTGAGCCTAGGTCCCCGTGAGCCAGGGTTTTAGCCCCAGGCGGCTGGGCCAGCAGCTGGCTGGAGGGACCTCAGAACACCAGCAGCTGTGGAGATTCCAGAATTATCAACACAAACAGGCCTAGGACAAAGTGAGAGGTTAGTTAGTGCCCTTTGGACTTTGGGACCAGTATGTGGGGAACGCGTCAGCTTCCTCCCACAGGGGCTAGAAGCTGCTGAGGAGACATGCTATTTTGCAGTTTCCAGTGCCATCTCCAGCTCCTGGCCAGTGAACTGTAGGGAGATCCAGCCATCAGTCTTGGGCGGTAATCACTCTTGCTTTAACCTCCCTGGATCTGGATTGTGGTCTAGGGTGGAGGTTGTGGGGTGGGTATCCAGCTTGCCAGAAAGTTGTGAAGACCCCAACGTTCGGGTTGGAAGCTCCCCTGTCTGGTGGCAGAGTCCTACTGTGGCAACAAGCCCAAAGGTCAAGTAATTAAGTGGCAACATGCCAAGGCAAAGGAAACAAAATAAACAGAAAACCACAACATTAGACTCCTATTCTGGGGGCAAAGAGGATCGAAGCATAGAACAGGAGGAGAACTGTGAGGTCAGAAATCCTGCTCCAAAAGCCCCAAAGGAAAACATGAGCGGGTTACAGGCCATAGAGGACCTTAAGAAGGACTTTAAAAATCAAAAAAGAGAACTGGAGGAAAAATTGGGAAAAGAAATGAGAAGGATGCAGGAAAAGTATGAAATGAGGGTCAACTGCCTGACTGAGGAAAACAACATCTTAAAAAATAGACTAACTCAAATGGCAAAGGAGGCCCAAAAGGGCAATGAGGAGAAGAATGCCTTAAAAAGCCGAATTTGGGGGCGGAGCCAAGATGGCGGAGTAGAAACAGCTCATCCAAGCCACTCTGCCCCCAGATTCCCCCCAAACTATGTAAAAGGGGACTCTGAACAACTTCAGGAGCCTCAGCACCCACAGAACGACCCAGAGAAGCTAACCTCCCGCTGAGGACAGCCCAGCAGCCCTGCAGGAAGGACCAGCACAGCAGTCTGGGAGCCGGCAGTTTAGCCCACAGAGAGCTGAGCCCAGGTCCGCGTGAGCTGAGGTTTTAGCCCCAGGGCGGCAGGGCCAGCAGCCGGCTGGAGGAACCCCAGAACACCAGCAGCTGTGGCGACTCCAGAATTATCAACATAGACATGCCTAGGACAAAGTAAGAGGATAGTGTTCTATTGACTTTGGGACTGGCATTTGGGGGAATGCGTCGGCTCCCTCCCCTGGGGGCTAGAAGCTGCTGAGGAGACACACCATTTTGTAGTTTTCAGAGGCAGCTCCAGCTCCTGGCCTGCGGATTAATTGTAGGGAGATCCAGCCATCAGTCTTGGGGGGTAATCGCTCTTGCTTTGGCCTCCCTAGATCTGGATTGTGATCTGGGGTGGAAGTCGTGGGTGGGTTTACAGCTTGCCAGAAATGGAAGTTGCCCCCCACATGTTTGGGACGAAAATTCCTCTATCTGGCCTTAAAGCCATAGTGTGGCAACAAGCCCAAAAGTCAGGTAATCAAGTGGCAACATGCCAAGGCAAAGGAAACAGAAAAATGCAACCCTAGACTCCTATTTTGGGGGCATAGAGCGGGAAAAGGACTGTGAGATCAGAAGTCCTGCTCCAAAAGCCCCAGGGGAAAACATGAGTGGGTTGCGGGCCATAGAGGACCTTAAGAAGGACTTTAAAAATCAAATAAGAGAAAACCCAAAGAACTCTCGCATTTTCGTTGCCGTGGAGTATCCTCCTGTAATCTCCTTTACAAATGGGCTCTGTGGCCTAGCTCCCCCTTCCCCCGAGCCAGGTCACCGGTGATAGTCCAACACAGCCCACTGCCTGACAGGGGCTGCTCGGGAGCCGCCACTAAGGTTTACATCATCATAAGAAAAACAAGCAATATGGCAGCAATCCCGTCCAGCGGTTCACTTGTAGCAACCCATGACTACTACTGAAGGCGTCTGGGTTCCACCTCCAGCAACAGCTCCTGTGGAAGTGCTGAGTATTCTGGGGAAGTGATCCCCCACCATCCTGGTCTTCCTAAATCAGACCCAGGCCACTGGTGGGCAAGCTTCTTCTTCCGCAAGTCAAGTCATCCATTCATGACAACTGTATTGGAATCCCCAGAGCACTCAGGAACTTTCCAGGTTGCTCATGGCACGATCAGCTGTGACCTGGCTCAGGAGGCCATGAGGAAGCGGCATGTCAGCGAGCCCAGCAAAACCAGCACTGGGCCTTCTGCAGGAGCAGCAGCACCCTCCTTGCTGCTCCCCCCCGCTTCTGAAGTGTGCTAGGCATCAGAGCCCATTTCCCCCTCCCCTCCCCTCCCTTCCCTCTCCCACTTATTCCTTTAGAATAGATAGGCTGCATAAGTATAGAAGTAGTTGTGGGGTGTGTGTGTGTGTGTGTTTTTTTTTTAAGGAAAACAAAAGCAAAACACCAAAAAAAAAAAAAAAACAAGTAAAGGAAACCACACTGCTATTTTGGTTTTTTACTATCTGAGTCACCTATGTGCTTTTTGGCAGCCTCAGTAACCTGTTGACTTTGTACTCAACTGAAACTAATAAACTTTGAGCAACCTTTTAAAAAAAAATCAAATAAGAGAAGTGGAGGAAAAATTGGAAAGAGAAATGAGAAGGATGCAGGAAAAGTATGAAATGAGGGTCAACAGCCTGATTGAGGAAAACAACACCTTAAAAAATAGACTGACTCAAATGGCAAAGGAGGCCCAAAAGGGCAATGAGGAGAAGAATGCCTTAAAAAGTCGAATTTGCCAGATGGAAAAAGAATCTCAAAAGTACACTGAGGAGATTCATTCCTTCAGAGTTAGACGGGAGCAAATGGAAGCTAGTGACTTTATGAGAAATCAAGATGCTGTTAAGCAGATCCAAACAAACGAAAGATTAGAAGGCAATGTGAAATATCTCATGGGAAAAACCACTGACCTGGAAAATAAAACCAGGAGAGACAATTTAAAAATTATTGGACTACCTGAAAGCCATGATCAAAGAAAGAACCTAGAAATCACCCTGCAAGAAATTCTCAAGGAAAATTGCCCTGATGTTTTAGATCCAGAGGGCAAAATAGAGGTTGAAAGAATCCACCAATCACCTCCTGAAAAAGATCCCAAAAAGAAAACTCCCAGGAATTTTATAGCCAGGTTCCAGAATCCCCAGATCAAGGAGAAAATACTCCAAGCAGCCAGGAAGAAACAATTTCAATATTGTGGAAACACAATCAGAATAGCCCAGGACCTGGCAGCTTCTGCACTGAGGGATCAAAGGGCATGGAATATGATATTCCAGAGGGCAAAAGAACTGAGAATGAACCCAAGGATCACCTACCCAGAAAAACTGAGTATTTTTTTTTCAGGGGAAAATATGGTCATTCCGTAGAATAGAAGACTTTCAAGCATTCTTGAGGAAAAAAACAGAATTGAATAGAAAATTTGACATCCAGACACAATAAGGAAGAGATGCCTGAGAAGGTAATCAGGGAAAAAAAAATCAAAAGGAACTTATCAAAGTTGAACTATTTACATTCCTATATGGAAAAGCAATAACAGTGACTGATGATATCTTTCTCACTATGTAAAGAATGGAAGAAGGGTGTGTGGTCATATGAATACATATGTGAATGTGTGTGTATATGGTTACAGTTATATATGGATAGAGGGCATAGGTTGAATTTGTTGGGAAGGGAGAATACTCAAGGGATGAAATTATGAGGTGAGAGAGGAAAGTGGCAAGATAAGATGGGGAGAGACAGGGTAGGGTAAACTATCTCATGTAGAAGAAGCAAGGGGAAGTGGTTGCAAGGGAGGGGGAGAATAGGAAGGGAAAGAAAAGGCAAATCCACATTCTCATTGAATTTGGTTCAGGGAGAGAATGACATACATACTAAATGGGATATTTCAACCTGCAGCAGAATAGGGGGAAGGGGGATGAGAGGAGGGATGATGGATGGGGGGGCATTCTTGGGGTGAGGGGAGGTTGGAAGTACCCACTATAGAAGAGGGACAGGATCAAGTAGGGAATGGACCAGGTGGGGGGTGGGATGGGTGTGAGGGAATTATAAGCAGCCTTGTACAATATATCTACTATGGTAATATTTTGCATAGCTATACATGTACAACCCATACTAAATTACTTATCTCCCCAGAGGGAATGGGTGACAAGGGAGGAAGGGAATGGATCTGAAATTCGAGGTCTTAAAATTAAATGTTTCAAATACATATAAATACTATTATCAATATTCTTTTGCATGTAATTGGGAGATAAGATGTGCAGGCATTAGGGCACAGAGATTCACCTTGCTCTAATGGAAAAGTTGAAGGGGGTATGGGAGAAGATATGGGAGAGTGCAGATTGGAGGAAGGGATAACTTGTGGGACTGCTATTCTGGGATGGTGGGTAGGGGAAAAATGGGGAAAAAATTGTAACTCAAAAATCTGGCGGAAATGAATGATGTAAACCAGAAGTTAATAAAGCATTTGTTTAATTAATTTAAAAAATTTTAAAAATAACTATAAAAAAAGAAAATTATCATTTAAACTCTCAAAGTTAAGTGAATTTTGTTATCATTTAAATATATGTTTGCAAAAACATTTGTGTATTTTTTTAAAGCAATTGGGGTTAATTAACTTGCTAGGGTTACATGGCCAGTCATTATTTATTTGTGGGTGCTCATTGTCTGAGGCCGGATCTGATCCCGGATCATCCCAACTCTGAGGCCAGCACTCTTACTCACTGTGCCACCTAACTGCCCCCATTTGTGTATTTTCACATCCTAAAAGTAAGCTATGAGGATAAATAAAAGACTTTTTTCCCCTCTTCCTTTCAATACTTCTATTCCTGATTATGATGAAGTAAATATTACCAAATTGTAAAATTTATTTTTCTGACTCCTTTCCTTGCAGTATACTATTAAGAAAAAAGGTAATTTTCAGTGTTATGAGTATGCCTTGATCCAATGATACATTTTTGTTAATAGGCATCCAACTGACACTAGTACAGTGTTGTTTTGGTTAATGATGTTTCTCTGAAGACTTTCATTGACAATATTTTTTTAAATAAATGCTTTATTAACTTCTGTTTTACATCATTCATTTCTGCCAGATTCTGAGTTACAATCATTTCCCCCCCGTTATTCCCCTACCCAACCTCCCAGAATAGCAGTCCCACAAGATATCGCTTCCTCCAATCTGCTCTCTCCCATACCTTCTCCCATACCCCCTTCGACTTTTCCATTAGAGGAAGGTGAATCTTTGTGTCCCAATGCCTGCACATCTTATGTCCCAATTACAAGACAATATTTTTAAAATTGTATTCTTATTGTAGTCATGCCCTTGATGTCTCCACAGATGTTTGCTGATTTAGCTTAGTTTTGCTTTTGAAGTACAAACTCTCACAAGGTTCCCTTTACATCTCTTAGAAATTCTGCTTTGGTAGATAACCCCCATCTACATAAAAGACAAAGTCACAAAATTGTCTCTAAATATAGGCTTCACATATGTTTGCACAGTGATCAAAGACATATCTCTTCTGTTTCTAAAAATTATTACTTATATAATACTAATTTTCCTAGTTGAGAGTAAAATTCTGATCAGTGGAAGTGACTGAGAAAAAGTAAAATCTAGTCTTGAATTACATCAAGAATTATACCTTATCCTGAGGGAAATAAAAATTTCTCATTTGGCAGGTGAATATAAAGCCAAAATTGCTGCATGGTATTTTTATCCTTGAGAAAATTTCAGCAGTGTAACTATGACATTGTGTTTGTGTTTTTGTTTATATTCTAAAACTTCTATTAAAATCTTTTAGATGTATTTTTCATTTTGAAAAAAATTGGAAAGTTGTTTTCAATCTCCTTTCCATTTTTTTTCAGCAAATGAATCTGAAAGTTTTAAAAGGTATATTTGCTATATAGATATCTGACAAAGAAGACTTTATATCACTTCTTAAATTTTTACCTCCACACTTTCAGTGAATCTGTGATCTCATCATTGGGCTCACTTTACTTGACTGACCCATTTTCTTTGCTACCTGTATGTTTCCTAGAATACATATTTTCTTCTAGGACTCCTCAAGTTATTTTCATATGCTGCACCCTGTGTCTACTATACATATTTCCATAATTTATGTCAACAAAACCCCCTTGTGATAATTGCTCATGGCAAAAAAAAAAAAACAGCCATTTTCTCCAAAAGTCATGTCAATAAAAATACTAGTTCAAGTAGATGCTGATGGGCTTCAAAAGCTTCAGGTAATAGCCTTAAACCCTTAATAGTTTTCTGAGCAGCATTTGCACTAATCATAAAGTTGCTTATTGCCAAACAATCGACTGCCACATCACATATCTGGTTGTTGTTACTATTGTTCTAAAATCACTCATGATATTGACAGAAACCATGGAAGGGTCGCAATCTCTACACTTGTAGAGGTTGTAGCCTTATGAATAAAATTACAAATAGATCTGTCTAAAAATATCACTGAACCTTCACTTAGAAAAAAACACATTTTAATGTATATAGATGAGAGATGAGCTAGTGAATGGTATATTTAGTTACATTTATGACCCACAATTAGTGGGTCAAATAATTTATATTTTTGCCTGTTTTAATGACAGTTCTGTACTTAACCATCTCCATAATTATGTTCCCCTATGTCAATCAAGAAAATTTCTGAGTTGGTGAATATGAACAGCGTAGTTGTGGACAAAGAACCAAGTGAAGTTAACTTAAATATATATTGTGATCTTTGTGTCTTCAGAACCATGAATCATATCATTTAGGACCATTAGAATCACAGACTTAGCACTGGAAGGGACAATATAGAATACCCAATCTAACCTTAATTTTACATATAAATGTAGATAAGGAAATAGATAAGGAAAGTGAGGTCCAGGGAGTTTCTGCTGGAGTTTCTAATGTCAGAGGTAACATTTGATACCATTTTAGTGCTCTTTCCATTATATGACAAGGACTATGCTTTAAATAAATTTTATACCCATAGCAATTTATCAGAAATTATCAGGGGAAAAATACCTTTCAAATGATGCTATTTCTACAACCTGACTGATTCCTTTAAACTGTGCAAAGAAATGAAAATGATAATTAAAAACATTATAGATGAAAACTTAATTGAAAAGCTATATAATTTTTAAAAGGAGTATTAGAATGTCTCATTAAAAGGAAAACACTGTACTTTCTTCTGTACCTTCATATTAGTTTTATTTTTTTAAATGATACCTAAGCTAAATTTGGGTAAAAATGTGATGCTGCCACATCAACTCAAGTGACACCTTCTAAAAGAGGCATTCCCTTATTCCTCCCAATTGTTGGTATTCCCCCAAATAATTTGCATTGGTGTGGGCATATATGTATGTATATATATATATATATATATATATATATGATGGTATGTATATGTACACATATAAACATTCACATGAGTACACATATATACACATGTATATACATGTCTGTGTATATATAGATGCTTACATGCTGAGATGTACATAGATATTAAGTACAAGATCTATTTTACTTAATTTTACTTATCTAGATATATGTGTGTACAGTAGAATTTGTAAGCTTTTGGAAATCAGTGACTATTCTTTGTATTCCCAGTGAATGGCACAAAAATCAGTGACACAGCAAGCACTTAAATGCTTACTGTATTGAATTGTAATACTATATAAGTGAATGATAAAGGCACTAATTTTAAGAGAATGTCAGAGAAGAGAGAGATTATTGAGATTTGGGGTTAGCCCAAAAGCCTTCATGGAAACAGAGGATCTAAAACAAGGGTATTATTTTGTAGTATTTAGGTAGACAGAGGGGAAAGGAGAAGACATTCTAGGCCACATAACAAAAGCATGGAAGCAGAAGAGAACCAAGTATATTCAGGCTCTAGTGAGCAATCTGGTTTGGCAAAAGTAGAAAGTTCCCATAGGTAAGTAATGGAAATTTGGGATAGAAAGTAAGTCAGGGCCAGATTGCAAAGGAGACCTTTAATGACATATATTTGAACTTTAATGTGTAGACAGTGGGAAGCATTTTACATGTTTTTAATAGGAAAATGACATGCATGTGGCAATGTGCACAACAAACTAGAGGGGAGAATTTTGCCTTGGGCAGGTTCAAGAATGAGATCTCAAATATTTTCTCCCCAAACCTATATGTACCTCTTTTGACATCACTACTTAAACATTTATACTGCCATTCTTCCAATCTACCATGTTTAAAAATGTTGCTGATATCTTGATATTAGTATCAATACATTACAGAATTCTGTGTATTGCATGTGCAAAATATCTCTTAAGAAATTACACACTCTCTGTTACCACATTCACCCTCCTAGTAGTAACCCTTATGATAACCCACATTTCACTGTTTTCATGTTTTCAGAGCAAGTCTTCATGACTTCACTAACTTTTTTTTTTCAAACTATCCTTTGTATCATATTCTGACTAACCTTTCTTATAAGACAAATCTGGATAAGTTATACTTGTTCAACATCTTCTAATGACTCCCTCATTTGCTACTGAATAAATTCAAAACCAGTGACTAGTTTTTCAAGACACTTCACAATCTAGCACCACACAGTACCTCTTCAACCTTATCTCATCATTCTCCCTTTCACATAAGGAGAACCCTCATATTTTCTTGACTCTGTGGCTTTGTTTTCACTATTCTATATCCTTGAATTTTCTTCCTTCATTACTCTGTTTTACTTTGACCTATTTAAAGAAAAAAAAATAAAATGTCATTTCACGCAATCTCCTCTTGTCTACCAGACATGCCATTCTTTTCTCACAACTTCAAAAAACACTTTTCTTGAATCTCTCATATCTTACTAAGTAGTTGGCTTGATAATTACTTATGCATAGATGCATTTATGCATAAATATATTTATGCATCAGATTCCTCCATCAGACTACAGCTCCATGATTGTAGGGATCTTGTTTTTACTAAACTTTTATCTTTCCAAGTACCAAGCAGAATACTCTGAAGGAAGTAGGTGCTTATAAAATATATGTTCTGTTGATTTGAGTTGAATTGAAGCCAACTGCAGTCAAGAATGGAGAAAGGAGAACAATTATTAGAGTAATCCAAGCATATAATGATGAGAACTTTAGCTAGAGTAGCAGCCTTGGGTGTAGCATCAAAGATAAGTGTTTTAGAGATATTGAAAAGTATAAATTGTCAGAACTTGGTGATTGATGGTACATGAAGGAAAGGAAGGTTTCACAAAGATCGCTGAGGTTTCAAGAAGGATGATAGCATCAAAGGAAATAGGAAAGTCCAGAAGATTCACCAGTTTGAGGAATAAGATGACGGGTTGTTTTAAACATGTTGAATTTTGAGTGACAAGCATAATTTTCAATTGGAAATATTCAGTAGCAAATTGGAGAAAGGGAAGTAGAGCTCAAGGGAGAGGGTCAGAATAGTATAGCACTTGGTGAGCTGTCAAACTTTTGATGCTGATTAGCAAGCAGCACTGTCACACATACCAGACAGGTCCAGAAGAGGGAACAATTAGGAGCAAACGCCCATGGGAACCCAATTGTAGTTCTCTAAGGTGTATCTACTGGCATATGCTTTACATCATACACACTGACACATTCTCTCACTCTGATACATAATTGGATTTATGAACTTTAAACAATTACCTAGGGAAAGCCTTGTTTTCTTCAGTCTGTGTTTCAATGGAAATACTTCAGAAGGTGACAGCAATAAAATGCCATATATGCAAGCCCTAAGGTGATATATAAATGTGAGATCTTGTGGTGATTGATATTGTTGTGTGTCATTGCTATATAATTGATATTGGTTTACTGTAGTAGAAACATATCCACTGACATTTCCCCACTCTTACTTCCAACCCTTTCATGAGAAATCCTGTATTGTCAAAGTGTGGACAACCATGGAAACTGCTATGTTCCTTTGTTATTAAACCTATTAAAATTATGCACATTGGTTTTATTTTTAGTATCACTATTTATCACATTGGGATTGCCAGTCTTGCACATAAAAAAAAAAAAAAACTTCATGATCTTTCTTACAAACTGCTAAAATCAACTTTTTACAAACTTATAATCCATAGAATCATTCACATAAAAATTATCATTGAAGCCATTGGAGTAAATATCTTCAAACAAAGAAAATCTAGACAGGGAAAATTGTAAGACTGAATCTTGGGAATTCCAACATATAGAGAATAGGAGAAGGAAAACTAGGAAGAAGTGTTACTGAAGGAAAAAAAAGTAATCACAGGTAGAAGGAAAATTATGAAGGTATATTATGACAAAAGACAAGAACTCAGAATGTTTTAAGAAAATGGAAAATGGTAATGGTAAACACTAACAAAAATTATAAAGTCATCAAGGAGAATGTTAAAGAACCACTGGATATGAAGTTTAGGAAGTCACAGAATATCAATTATTAGAAAGCAGTATTTGGGTGGCTAGGTGGCGCAGTGAGTAGAGCGTCGGCCCTGCAGTCAGAAGGACCTGAGTTCAGATCTGACCTCAGACACTTAAAGCACACACACAAAAAAAACCTAGCCATGTGACCTTGGGCAAGTTACCTAACCCAACCCTCCAAAAAGCAAAAAGCAAAAAAAAAAAAAAAAAAAGCAGTGTCAATAGATTGACAGAGATAGAAAATGAAAGCATATCCTTGAGGAAAGAAAAAAAAAATAATAAGATAAAAAATTGAAAATAAATAGAATATATAAGTTAACCCCAAATAAATGAAAGATAAACCTGCACTGTAATTTTCTTGAATTCTAGGAAGATAAAAAGGCTTTTTCCCTGTCCAAAAAATATATTTCTCATCATGAACGGAACTTTTACAAAAATTAATCATTAGGGCACAGAAATATTGCAAATAAGGGTAAAAAGCAGAAATAATAAATTTATTCTATATATACTATAATAAAATAAACTCATAATATATGGCCCACAAACAAAAGACATAAGATGCAAATGGAGACTTAACAATGAAATCCCAAATAATGAATGGCTCAAAAAATGAGAAAAATAAAAATTATATGGGACAAAGTTATAATGATGAAATAATACACTAAAATTTTTGGGATACAAGTGAAGCCATCCTGAGGGGGGAAAGAATATCCCTACAAACACTAATTAACAAAATAGAGAGGATTAATGGGATGAATATGCATTTAAAAACAATTAGAAAATTTAAAAAAATAACCTATAATAAACCAAAATGAGAAGGCAGTAAAAATTAGGGGAGAAATAAATTAACTCCACACACACACACACACACACACACACACACACACACACACACACACACATACACACTTAAACACATACACACACATATACTCTCTCTCTCTCTCTCTCTCTCTCTCTCTCTCTCTCTCTCTCTCTCTCACACACACACACACACATACAGATATCCAATGCACCACTAGCTGCAACCAATAGAAAGAAGGGAGCTATCCTTCCAAATAACTACAAAATTCATTAAGTAGCTAGGGATTAATCTACCAAAGCATGCAAAATAGTTCTCTAGATTCAATTACAAAGCATTTCTTAAAGAAATAAAGAAAAAATTAGAAAGTTGGAGGAATATTCAGAATTAATGACAGAACTGTGCATATTTAACAAAAAAATGATAGTGCTAGTGAAGTTAATTTATGTCATAAAAATCAAATTATCAGTGGGTACTTTATAGAACTTGATAAAATAAAAACAACGCTCTTTTGGAAATGCAACATTTAGAACAATGGTATAAAATTTAAGTAGAAATAAGGACCACTAAACCATACATTAGGACTCCTTAAAAAGTAGAATTGGACAAATGAAAAAGGAGATACAAAAGCTCAATAAAGAAAATAATTATTAAGAAATATAGAATTAGACATTGTAGAACCTAATGTAGACTCCATGAGAAATCAAGAAACAATAAAATGCAACAAAAAATAAAGAAAAAATAGACAACATGAGCTATCTGATTAGAAAAACAACTGACCTGGAAAAGTAGATTCAGGAGAGACCATTAAAAAATTATTGGACTTCCTGAAAACAACGATCAAAAAAAGAATCTAAATATAATCTTTCAAGAAATTATCAAGGAAAACTGCCCTGATATTTCAAAACAAAAGGGGAAAATAGAAATAATCCACCAATCATTCCTGAAAGAGATCCCAAAATGAAAAGTCCTAGGATTATTATAGTTAAATTCCAGAGCCTCAGGTCAAAGAGAAAATACTGCTAGCAGCCAGAAAGAACTTTTATAGTGCAAGGAAAGAAGGTGCAGGCATTTTCATATGAACAAAATGCTCTAAATCACCATTGATTATAGAAATGCAAATTAAAACAACTGTGAGGTATTACATTATCCCTATCAGATTGGCTAGTATGACAGAAAAGGAAAATAACAAATTTTGGAAATGTGGGAAAATTGAAACACAAAAGAACTTTTAGCAAATTTATGAACTGATTCAGCTATTCTATAGAACAAGATAGATTTAACTATGCCCAAACCAAGAATCACCTATCCAGCAAAACTGAGTATCATGTTTCAGGGGGAAATATGGTCATTCAATGGAATAGAGGACTTTCAAGCATGCTTGATGAAAACACCAGAGTTGAATAGAAAATTTGACAGTCAGATACAAGAAGCAAGAAAAGGATGAGAAGGTAAATAGGGAAAAGAAATCATAAGGAACTTATCAAAGTTGAACTATTTATATTCCTACACAGAAAAATGATAATTGTAACTGATGAAACTTTTCTTAGTATAAAAATAGTTGAAGGGAATGGAAATAAATAAATAAATGAATATATATATATATATGAAGGTATACGGGCAAATTAATACATATGTGAATATATGCATATATCTTTACAGGTATACATAGATAGAGGGCACAGAACCAATCCCAGTAGATGGGGAGAGACAGAATGGGTTAAACTGTGTCATATAGAAGAGGCAAGGGGAAATAGTTAAAAGGAGGGAAAGAACAGGAAGGCAAAACAGAATGGGTCAAACTTATTCTCATTGAATTTGGTTCAGGGATGGAGTGACATACACATTAAATAGGGTATCTCACCCTACAGAAGAGTAGGAGGGAAGGGGATGAGAGGAGGGATGATGGAAGGGAGGGTAGGCTGGAGCGGGGAGGAAAGTTGGAAGCACCCACTTTTAAAAAATGACACAATCAAAGTAGAGAATAGAACAAGTGGGAAGTGGTATAGGAGGGAGGGAAATATAGTCAGTTTTTTACAATATATCCACTATGGAAATGTTTTGCATAGCTACACATGTACAACCTATACTGAATTGCTTTATCTTCCCAGTAAGGGTTGGTGACAAGGGAGGAAGGGAATAAATCTGGAATTCAAAGTTTTAAAATCAAATGTTTAAAAAGTACATACATATATATATATGTGTGTGTGTGTGTGTGTATACTATTATTAATATTATTTTACATGTAACTGGGAAAAAAGATATACAGGCACTGGGGCATAGAGATCCACCATGCCCTACTGGAAAGTCGAAGATGTGGAAAAATTGGAACACTAATGCATTGTTAGTGAAGTTGTGAACTAATCTAACCATTCTGGAGAGCAATTTGTAACTATAATCAAATAGCAACCAAACTGCACATACCTTTTGATCCTACAATACCACCGATAGGTTTGTATCCCAAAGAGATTATAAAAAAAAGGGGGGAAAGATATGTACAAAGATATTTATAGCATCTCTTTCTGTGGTGGTAAAGAATTAGAAATTGAGGGGATATCCATTGCACAGGGAATGGCTGAACAAGTTATAGTATATGAATATAAGGGAATCCTATTGTGCTATATGGAATGATGAGCAGGTTGACTTCAGAAAAACTGGGAAAGATTTACATGAACTGATGCTGAGTGAAGTGAGCAGAACCAGAACATTGTATATAGTAATAGCAATATTGTTTGATGATCAACTATGATAAACTAATCTCTTCTCAGCAGTACAGTGATCCAAGACCATTCTGAAAGACTTGTGTTGGAAAATGCTAATGACATCCAGAGAACGAATTATGGAGTCTGAATGCAGATCAAAACATACTACTTTCACTTTTTTTTCATTCTCAATTTTTTTTCTGATTCTTCTTTCGCAATATGACTAATGTAGAAATATGATTAACATTATTATACATGTTTAATATACGTGAGACTGCTGTCTTTGGAGGGGCACAGGAGGTAGGGAAAAATATGGGGAACTCAAAATCTTACAAAAATGAATGTTGAAAACTATTTTACATGTTATTGGAAAAAATACTATTAAAAGAAAAAATAGAAAACAAAATAGAAAATAAAAGTGATAGCATCTGTCTGAAGCAATTCTAACACTATATGAATAAGTAAATATCATTAGGTAATTATTTTTTTAAAGCAGACATCAACTTAAAACATCGTTTCCTAATGAAACTTGAGTGATATAAATTTATTAATAATATTGAGGAGGTTAAAACTACCTGAAGATCAATTCAACCAGAAACCATTAGATATCCTTGCCACATAGAGACATATGGAAGCCAAGGACATTACATTTTTAGAACATAAAGTTATTTGTAAAATTCTTTGGAAGAGGATGGTGTAGAATCATAAGCAGTATTTACTCATTTTAAATAGGAGGGAAAAACAAATTTAGTAAGTCTCAAGCGTGAATACCCCAAGGGTATTCAAAGTTACAAATTTAAATGTACTATGCAAATAAAAAAGTAGCAAAAAAAAATTTATCAAGAATCCTAATTTCATTGATGTTGAAATACAGTAAATCTTCACAAGGGAGCCTGGATAGGGAAAAAATAAATTATAATTGAGAATAAAGTATTTTGCCTCATTCTTACCAACCCCATCCTACCATTCACTTTGTTCAGGCTGGTCTCATTGTTTCCTCCATAAATAATACTTATAGCTATCCCTGAACCTTTCTTCATGCTATTCTTTCTCAGAAATCCTTTGTCTCCATCCTTTCACTTAATTTTTATTCATTATAAAATGTCCAAGTCAAGTTGTACCACCTTTTTCACAGTAGATTACATTAATGTATTCTTTTTTTTAAACTCCCATTACACTTATAATTCATACCAGAAATTTCTTTATTTGATTGCAGTTTCACCCACAAAAAGGTATACTACGTAAACTACTGATTTCCAGAGAGTTTCTCCTTTAAAAATGCCCAATTCATATGGGAAAACATTCTCCAGTCAATGTAAAAACAAGGATTCCCTTTTTCTCACTTCTACCATTATTTCTCAGATCAACCTTTGTCAAATACTATTGTTTTTTCTCTAGCACCACTCACTGTCTAAAATTCCCAATCCTTTCTCCCTTCCCCGCCTTGCTTCACAATATGAACAATATAACAGGAATATTTGAGGAAGCCTACAATTACTACCTCAGCAAGATATATGGATATCTTCCCCTATCACTTTTGACATTTGCTATTAAAAAACAAAATCTCCTGTCAGTCACATAGGAATCCTAAAGAGGATATTGTTTTTACTTTCTGACAACTTCCTCCCACTGACAATTAGAAATAATAATCTAACTGATGTAGTTATTTCAGGAGATAGAAGAGGGTCATTCCTTCATTTCTTCTTTTTTTATTCTTTCATTTTAACCACTTTGTACCCTCAGCTGTACTTGGCACAAGTTTTCCCATAGGATGTTTAAAAAGAAACAGGATTTCAAATATGGAGACCATAGCCCCTTAATGCTAGACAATTGAAATTGTAGACAATTTCAGAGCTTGCAATGGTCTCCTAAATTCATCATCTGATGGCCAGCCCCACAGAAATACTGTTATAAATGTTAACTTCTATAGTTTTATTTTAAAAAGAAATAAATTTCAAATTTTATATATCAATTTTAAAATGATATTTAAAAATATTTCACTTGTAATTTAAGGGCTGTATTTTTCAACAACTGTCTATTTTATTTTCCTTGCAAGACATAAAGCACCTTCATATACCTCACATTTCACATCACCAAAACAAAGCCAAATACTTTATAATTTTTTGTTGAATTGAAAGAAACAAATCATAATATTTTAGTGTTTCATCCTGAGAATGGCCCTTAGAGATTATATATATATATATATATATATATATATATATACATATATATTAAACTATTTTGTAATAATTCCTGTGTCTCTACATCATAAAATATTTATATAATCATTTAAGCAACCTATATGCCTTTCTAGAGTTAGATATAAAGAATAAATACAAGTAAATGTTAACAATGACCCAAATTGAGGTTATATTATAATAATTTAACTTCCCAATTCTCCATGTGCTTATCACTTCATCCAAATGCATTAGAATTTTAGCCCAGTGCTACACAATAAAGTTGGTGACAATTAACTTTTAGCCTGCACCATTAAACCCTCTGCTTCTTTATGAGCATATCCAGTTTCCATTTCAATCCAGCCATACACTTTGAGTGATCAGAATCTGTGGAATCCCAGGAACTGACCCATTTGGCCAGGTATCCTTTTGGTGGCAATGTTGAGGCTGCACAGTCTTCTTGAGAGGGTATCATATATCTAGCCAACAAGTAGGCTTTTCTTGAACATCTACTATGTGTCCATTGTTATGTGACCCTAGTGAACTTGGAGATATTGAAACTGATAACTAAAAGAACATATAAGGATTTCCGCAAGGCTGCTATGATACTATAAAATCGAAAGTTAAATTAGGGGAGCAATCTATCTGGACCACTGATTTCTCTGCATCAACACAACAACATCTGAGGATTTCTAGGACTACTTGGGACATGATATTATATAATAAAATAATAGAATTAATATTTGTATCAGATTAGACTAGTGGAAAAATAGGAAAAAAATAAGAAGTGAGGGGAAATAAATGAGGGGATAATTCTGTGGTATTCCAAACTAGAAATAAAATGGATTAGACAAAATTCCCTTCTCAAGAGATACCTCAGATCACAGACAGCTGTGGCGTTTCCAGAATTGTCAGCATATAGATACCAAGGACAAAGGGAGAGGTCAGTGCCCTATGGACTTTGAGACCTACTAGGTGGCAGAGCTTGTCGGCCTCTTTCCCTGGGGGTGAGAAGCAGCTGAGTAGCTGTGGTGCAGCTAGAGCCAAGTTGCAACTTTAGCTCCTGGCCTGTGGACTGTGGGGGGACCTGGTGATCAGTCTGGGGGTGGGGTAATCTCTCTTGCCTTAACCTTCTTGGATCTGGATTGCAGTCTGCGGTGGAGGTCCTGGGGTGTGCAACTAGCTTGCCAGAGCACATGGGGGCTTCAGAGAGGGCACCCAACAATTACCTCCAGCAGCTGAGAAAACCCCAGTGTTTGAGAAAGAAGCTCCCCGGCTGGTGGCAGAGTCCTACCATGGCAACAAGCCCAAAAGTCAAGTAACTGCATGGCAACATGCCTAGGCAAAGGAAAGAAAATAAACAGAAAAATTCAACTTTAGCCTCCTATTTTGGGGGCAAAGAGGATCGAAGCATGGAACAGGAGGAGGACTGGGAGGTCAGAACTCCTGCACCAAAAGCCCCAAATGAAAATATGAGCTGGTTACAGGCCATAGAGTTCCTTAAGAAGCAGATAAGAGAAGTGGATGAAAAATTGGGAAGAGAAATGAGAAAAGATGCAAGAAAAGTATGAAATGAGAGTCAACAGCCTGACTGAGGAAAATAACACCTTAAAAAATAGACTAACAAATCAGATCTAAATAGTTGGAAAAATATCAATTGCTCTTGGCTGGGTCAAGCTAATATAATAAAATATAATATAAAATATAATATATAATATAATATAATAATATATATTATATATTATAATATATATTATATTATATTATATTATATTATATATTATGATATATAATATAATATAATAAAAACTAAACTAAACTATAAGCTAATATAATAAAAACTAAACTATATATTTAGTGCCATACCAATCAATTTACCAAAAAACTACTTTTTAGAGTTAGACAAAATAATAACAAAATTTATTTGGAAAAACAAACGGTCTAGAATATCAAGGGAATTAATGAAAACAAATGCTAGGGAAGGTGGATTAGCTATGCTAGATCTTAATCTGTATTATACAGCAGCAGTCATCAAAACTACTTGGTACTGGCAGAGGTGTAGAGTAGTGGATCAATGGAATAGATTAGGTGTAGGAGACCCAGCAGTTAATGAATATAGTAATCTTTTTCTCGATAAACCCAAAGACCCCAGTTTTGGGGATAAGAATGCATTATTTGACAAAAACTGCTGGGAAAATTGGAATACAGTATGGCAGAAACTGGGTATAGATCATTATCTAAAACCATATACCAAAATCAAGTCCAAATGGGTGCATGATCTAGGTGTAAAGGATGATACTGTAAGCAATCTGGGAAAGCAAGGAATAGTTTACCTGACAGATTTGTGGAGAGGGGAAGACTTTAGGACCAAACAAGAATTAGAGAGCATTATAAAATGCAAAATGGATAATTTTGATTACATTAAATTGAAAAGCTTCTATACAAACAAAGCCAATGCAACCAAGATCAAGAAGGAAGTGGGAAATTGGGAAAGAATTTTTACAACTTGTGTCTCTGATAAAGGACTCATCTCTAAAATTTATAGAGAATTGAGCCAAATCTATATGAATACAAGTCATTCCCCAATTGATAAATGGTCAAAGGATATGAACAGTCAGTTTTCAGAGAAAGAAATTAAAGATATCTATAAGCATATGAAGAAATGCTCTAAATCACTATTGATTAGAGAAATGCAAATCAAAACAACTCTGAGATACCACATCTCTCCAGTCAGACTGGCTAAGATGACAAAACAAGAAAGTGACAAATGCTGGAGAGGATGTGGACAAATTGGAACACTAATACATTGTTGGTGGAGTTGTGAACTTATCCAACCATTCTGGAGAGCAATCTGGAATTATGCCCAAAGGATTATAAATAATTTCATACCCTTTGACCAATTGGGTTATATCCCAAAGAGATCACAGAAGTGGGAGGAAGACCCATATGTACAAAAATATTTATAGCAGCCTTTTTTGTGATTGAAAAGAATTGGAAACTAAAGGGCTGCTCATCAATTGGGGAATGGCTAAACAAGTTGTGGTATATGAATGTAATGGAATATTATTGTGCTATAAGAAACGAGGAGGTGACAGATTTCATAATTACCTGGAGAGACTTATACAAACTGATGCTGAGAGAGAAGAGTAGAATCAGAAGAAATTTGTATACAATCACAGACATATCATATGTGTGATGACCAACTATGACAGTCTGGACTCTTCTCAGCAATGCAGTAATATAGGTCAATCCCAAAAGACTCAAGAAAGAGAGAAATGCAACATCCAGAGATATAACTAGAAAGAATTGAGCCTGAATCCTGATGGAAGCAAACTAAATGATCTTTTTCTTTTCATTGTTTGGTTTTATTTCTTCTTTACCATCTTTCATCCCACTAGTACAATATGCCTTTGTAATTGGAATAATGTCTAATATGAATGCATTTGCAGATCCTATACTGGACTATATGCTATTTTGGGGGGAGGGGGAAGGGAAGTAAAGGAAATTTGAAAATCAAGGAACTATGGAATTGAATCTTGTTAACTGAAATTAAACTAAAAAATTAATTTAAAAAAATCAATAAAGCATTACATATATATGGGAAAAAATAGACTAACTCAAATGGCAAAAGAGGCTCAAAAAGGCAATGAGGAGAAGAATGCCTTAAAAAGCCAAATTTGCCAGATGAAAAAAGAATCTCAGAAGCTCACTGAGAATCATTCCTTCAGAATTAGACTGTAGCAAATGGAAGCTACTGACTTTATGAGAAATCAAGATGCTGCTAAGCAGATCCAAACAAATGAAAGAATAGAAGGCAATGTGAAATATCTCATGGGAAAAACCACTGACCTGGAAAATAGATCCAGGAGAGATAATTTAAAAATTATTGGACTACCTGAAAGCCATGATCAAAGAAAGAACCTAGAAATCATCCTTCAAGAAATTCTCAAGGAAAATTACCATGATGTTTTAGAACCAGAGGGCAAAATAGAGGTTGAAAGAATCTAACAATGACCTCCTGAAAAAGATCCCCAAAAGAAAACTCCTAGGAATATTATAGCCAGGTTCCAGAATCCACAGATCAAGGAGAAAATACTACAAGCAGCCAGGAAGAAACAATTTGAATATTGTGGAAACACAATCAGAATAGCACAGGACCTGGCAGCTTCTACACTGAGGGATCAAGGATCATGGAATATGATATTCTGGGGGGGGCAAAGGAGCTGGGATTAAAACCAAGAATCACCTACCCAGCAAAACTGAGTATCTTGTTTCAGGGGAAAATATGGTTATTCAGTGGAATAGAGGACTTTCAAGCATTCTCGAAGAAAAAACCAGAGTTGAATAGAATATTTGGCATTCAGACACAAGAAGCAAGAGATGCTTAAGAAGGTAATCAGGGAAAAGAAATCATAATGAACTTATCAAAGCTGACCTATTTACATTCCTACATGGAAAAATGATAATTGTAACTGATGAAACTTTTCTCAGTATGAAAATAGTTGAAGAAGGGTATATGTACATATGAATAAATATGGAAATGTGTGTATATATGTTTACAGGTATACATAGATAGAGGGCACAGGTTGAATTGAATAGGGAGGGATGATACTTAAAAGGTGAAATTAAGAGGTGAGAGAAGAATATAACCAGAGGAGATGGGGAGAGACATAATGGGATAAACTATCTCATATAGAAGAGGCAAGAGAAAAATGGTTACAAGGGAGGGGGAAAACAGGAAGGCAAAAAGGTAAAACCTTATTTTCATTGAATTTGGCTCAGTGAGAGAATGACATACATACTAAATTGAGTATCTCACCCTACAAGAGAGTAGGGGAGAAGGGGATGAGAGGGGGGATGATGGAAGGGAGTGCAGGTTGGGGGGAGGGAAGCTTTTGAAAAGGGACAGGATCAAAGTAGGGAATAGACCAAGTGGGAGGTGGGATAGGAGGGAGAGAAATATAGTCAAGCTTTCACAAGATATCTACTATGGTAATAGTTTTGCATAGCTACAAGTGTACAACTTATACTGAATTGCTTATCTTCTCAGTAAGGGTAGGTGGCAAATCAAATGTTTAAAAATATATAAATACTATAATTAATACTATTTTACATGTAATTGGGAAATAAGATATACAGGCACTGGGGCACAGAGATTCACCTTGCCCTACTGGAAACGTTGAAGGGGGTATGGAAGATATGGGAGAGAGCAGATTGGATGAGGGGATATCCTGTGGGACTGCTATTCTGGAGTGGTGGGTAGGGGGAAATGGGGGAAAAATTATAACTCAAAACATGTCAGAAATGAATGATGTAAACCAGAAGTTAATAAAGAATTTGAAAAAAAAAACTTTCGACAACAAAAGTACTCCTTGGGCACATTGTTCTTCATTCTTTTGTTTTTTTTGGAGGGGAGATGGAAGGGCAATTGGGGTTAAGTGACTTGCCCAAGGTCACACAGCTAGTAAGTGTGTCAAGTGTCTGAGTTCAGATTTGAACTCAGGTCTTCCTGACTCCAGGGCCACTGCTCAAATTCATTGAGCCACCTAGCCACCCCAAAATGACAAGTTACGGTGTGGCCAGTTGTGGCTTATCAGACCATTATGAGCTCTTAATGTTCTACCATAGATTGGGCACAGTGCATGTGAACATTTGCTGTGGTTTCTCTAAATTTGTGAATCTTGCTTTTTTTAACTACTTCAATTCTGCTTTGCTCATGGAGCTTCTCTGAGGAGAGACTGTCATGAGGGGAGTTCCTGTGCCAGTGTAGCAGCAAGCACCCCAGCATACCCATGATGACTGCTAGCACGGGTTCCTAGATCTGATTTTCTAAAGGAAAGCAACTCAAAATAGATTAACAATCTTGCTTTAATGAAACAGATGTCATTTATCTAGTTCAGGAAAAAAAGATCAGCACCCCAAACTTCAGAGAATACAAACAGAGGTTACAAACAGATAATAAATACAGACAAAGAACCAGATCAGCAGACAGGTTTCCAGCTGTCTGACCATTACATCCATACCTAATCAGTTACCAGAGAGGGAAGCACCAACATCTGGGTTTTCAAAGCCAGGGGGCTCAACGGCTGCCCAGAGTCTCATCTGGTCAAATCACACAACACTTCTCAAAGTGAGGCCCAAAGCAAAATCTCACCTCTGGTTATATGTAGACTTCTCCTGGATCAGAGTATGTCACAGCCCTCTTGACCCATTGCCCAATCACAAAGTAACAAGGTGCGAGCATTCCTGAAAAACAAGCCTCCTGCCACAGGCTCCATGTGAACAAATTAGTCTATTAGGGAGCAGTGTATATTTTCAAATCATGGAAGGTTCTCAGAGTCACTTAAGCCTATCAAGGGCCCTAGGGACAGGGAAGATCTTCAGATTCCCATTCCCATAATAGCCAATGTCTCCCATGTCATGCAATCAATACCAGAGTTCTTAAGAGAGACATTGAGAGTGTCCTTGTATCACTTTTGGGTGAACCTCATGAATCACCATGTTAACACTTGCCTTCTGTAAGTTCTCTGTAAAATAGAATTTTAGGAAAGCCAATATTTGGTATTCAAACAACATGGTCAGCCCATCAGATTTATGCTCTCAGCAGTGGAGTTTAAATGCTTACCAATTTAGTTCAAGAAAGGACCTCAGTGTCTGGTACCTCATCCTGCCAGGTATTTTCAGAATCTTCCCAAGGCAATTCAAATGGAAGTGATTCAGTTTCCTGGCATGGCATAGGTAGACTGGCATACAGCAAAGAGGTCAGCACAATGACTCTGTAGACCTTCAGTTTGGTAGCCAGTCTAATATCTCTTCTATATCACACTTTCATTTGGAGCCTCACAAACACTGAGCTAGCTCTGGCATTGCATGTGTCAACCTCGTTATCAGTGTGTATACTGTGTATACTGCCAAGGTAAGTGAGCTTATCTTCAGTATTCAGAACTTCTCCACTTGCTTTAACCAGTGGTTCCACATATACATGGTGTAGGATTGGCTAGTGGGAAACCTGTGCTTTCTTTGTCCTAATTGTTAAACCAAAATTAGCAAAAACAGCAGAAAATCAATCTATACTTTGTTGCATCTCATCTCCAGAAGCTGCATTGAATATACAATCATCTGCAAAGAAAAAAATTATGTGATAACTCTCCCTCCATTTTAGTCTCGGCATATTCACTTTTCAAATCGAATAATTTGCCATCAGTGTGGTAGCTGACCTTGATATCATATCCATCCTCCTTGAAGGCATTTGACAACATGGCTGAAAACATCATGGTAAAAAATATGGGAGCAAGCACACAGTCTCGTTTCACTCATTTGGTGAATGGAAAAGCATGAGAGCATCATCTATTATCCAGAACCCAGGTAAGCCTGCCATCATGAAATTGACATAGAATACTGATGAACTTTTCTGAGCAACTGAATTTTGAGATGATTTTCCATAAACCCTCACAACTGAAAATACCATAGATCTTGGTCAGATCAACAAACAATATATACAGATTTCTCTTGTGTTCCGACATTTCTCCTGGATTTGTCAGGCAGCAAACCTTGACCCTTTCTGAAGACACACTAGCTCTCAGGTAGCTGAACATCTTCCAGGTAAAGGATAAACCTATTAAGGAATACTCTGTCATGAATCTTGCTAGGAATAACTTAGAGAGAGAATGCCTGTGGTTGTCATGGAACAATCTATTTCTTTTACATTTATTGAGATGGACAATGGAGGTATCTCCTGTGGGATAACCTGCTTTTGCAATATAACCCAGAAAATTTAAGTTAGCTTTTATATGAGCAATGGACCCTGTACCTTATAAAACTCAGCTAGAATAGAATGTGCACCAAGTTCTTTGCCACAGGAAGGAACCCTAATGTATTCAAAACCTCTTCTTCAGTTTGAAATTTGTCTACAAAGGGATTGACTTCAACTTGTGGTAAACAGTCAGTGCCTTCAAAATTGATTGATAATAGTCTGTTGAGAACATTATGGAGGTGTTTAACCCATCTCTACATGATCATGTCCTAAGAGGTGAAGCTAAGATGACTAAGCAAATGGAAGCTCAGCTGAGCTCTCCCCCAGTCCCTTACAAGTAGTTTCAATAATGACTTTAAGCAAATTCTAGAGTGATAGAATCTACAAAAAGACAGAGTGAAACAATTTTCTAGCCCAACAACTTAGAAAGTTGGCAGAAAAGGTCTGCTGCACCAGGGTAAGAGAGGAGTACAGTCCAGCATGGGCCATACCTGCAAAACCTAGAGCAGATCTTGGGGCCACTGAATCAATGGCAACAGTGGTGGTTTCCGGACCTCTCAGCCCACAGAGGCCTTTTGTTGTTGTGTTTGTCCTTTGTTCTAGAAGAGGAACATGGCAGCAGGGAAATGAGGACATGACTTACAACCTGACTTGGATATGAGTGAAGGAGTGCAAGGTCACCAGCCTTACTTTCTCCTGCAGAGCCATCTGGTTCCAGTGGTCAGATACTCATCAATATGACTGGAGATGTCCCAGGATGCATTAGGGGACTCTAGCCCTTATAGGCTAAGGTCTTTTAAAGTTGTCACTTTGAGTGAGGTAATGCCCATTCAGTGAATAGGCCTGTTTAAAAAGTTAATCAAGGGGTGGCCCCTTTAACCAAAAAAGAAAAAGGAATCAAACTGAGAAGGGGAGACCCTTGGAGTTCCTGGTCAAAAGAGAAACAGTTATAATTTAGTATTTACATTCAGTCTGTGCTAAGTGGGCAGGGACCTATTATCTAATCTATAGGCTCCAGAGTAAATTGGTTTTAAGACTTGGTCTTTCAGAAAGAAATCTAGCAAGTCAACCCAAAGGGAAAAAAGCAGCTTTTGGCCATCAAAATGTATTATCCCCTGGGTAGAGTATGCCCAGGTAAGGATGGAGAGGAAAGGAGAGGAAATGAGAGGACTGGAGAGTTGAGGAGATGCCCCTGAAGCATGGGACAGTGTGCCCTCCACCATGGAAGCTGAGCTCTACTTTAACAAGGAATAAAAAGCCAAGTAATAATCTGGGGAAATGAGCAAACAACAGAAAAAATTCTCACCATAGAAAGTCACTGTGGTGACAAGGAAGATCAAAATGCTCAAAAGAAGATAACAAAGTCAAAGCTCCTACATATAATACCTTCAAGAAAAATATGAGTTCATTTCAGGCCATGTAAGAGCTCAGAAAGTATCTTGAAAATCAAGTAAGAGAGGAAAAGGAAAAATTCAGAAGAGAAATGAGAGTGATACAAGAAAATCATGAAAAATTAGTCCACAGCTTGGTAAAGGTGACACAAAAAATACTGAAGAAAATAATGTCTTAAAAAACAGACAAGGCCAAATGGTAAAAGACATCCAAAAAGCCAATGAGAAGAATAATGCCTTAAAAAGCATATTGGCTAAAAGAAAAGAAAAAGGTACAAAAATTCAGTGAAGAAAAAAAAAAAAAAACCTCCTTAAAAAGTAGAATTGCCCAAATGGAAGAAAAGGTACAAAAGCTCACTGAAGAAAATTCTTCCTTGAAAATTAGAATTGAGCAAATGGAAGCTAATGACTTTATGAGAAATCAAGAAAAGGGAAAGCAAAACCCAAAGAATGAAAACATAGAATACAATGTGAAATACCTCATTGGGAAAACAGCTGATCTGGAAAGATTAAAAATTATTGGATTACTTGAAAGTCATGATAAAAATAAAAAGAACCTAGACGTAATCTTTCAGGACATTTCCAAGCAAAACTGCTCTGACCTTCTATAAGCAGAGGGTAAAATAAAAATTGAAAGAATCTACTGATCACCTCCTGAATGAGATCCCAAAATGAAAAGTCCTAGGATGATTATAGCCAAATTCCCGAGCACCCAGGTCAAGGAGAAAATATTGCAAGCAGCCAGAAAGAAGCAATTCAAATATCATGTAGCCACAATCAGGATAAAATAAGATTTAGCAGCTTATACATTGAGGGATTAGAGGGATATGAATACAATATTCCAGAGGGCAAAGCAGCTAGAATTACAACCAAGAATCACTTACCTAGCAAAGTTGTGTATAATGTTTCAGGGGAAAAAAATGTATATTCAATGAAATAGAGGACTTTCAGGCATTTTTTATGAAAGGGGCACAACTGACTTTCAAATACAAGACTCAAGAGAAGCATAAAAAGGTAAAAAGGAAAGGGAAATCATAAGGAACCTAATAAAGTTAAACTTTTTACATTCCTAAATGAGAAAAGGATACTTTTAACTCAAAAGAACTTTCTAATTATTAGGACAATTAGAAGGAGTATATTTATAGAGAGGGTACAGGTTCAATATCATGGAATGATATCTAAAAAGTTTAACATTAAGGGGTGAGAGAGGAATGTATTGGGAGAAAGGGAAGGTGAGGGGGAGAATGGGGTAAATTATCTCATATAAAAGTGATCAAAAATGCTTTTATGGTTAAGGGGAACATGGAGAAAGCAGGTAGAATGGGTGAACCTTACTCTCATTAGAAATGGCTCAAAGAGGGAATAATATATGCAGTCAATTAGGTACAGAAATCTATGTCACTCTACAGAAAATTAGGAGGGGAATGGGGATAAGAGAAGGGAGGATGATAGCAAGGAGGGAAGATTAGGGAAGGTGGTAGTCAGAAGCAAAATGCTAGTGAGAAAGGGAAGGGTGAAAGGATAAAGGAAATGGACTAAATGGATGTGGGCGAAATAGGGAGAGGGAAATAAAATTTAGAAATAATAATTGTGAAAAAATTGAAGCAAGGGGGCAGAGCCAAGTTGGTGGAGAAAAAGCAGGAACTTGGCATGAGTTCCCACCCCAACCACCTCTAATACTTGTAAAATATGACTTTAACCAAAACCCACAAAGTGACAGAGAGAAACAAATCTCCCACTGAAGGAAACCTGGCAGGCCAACAGGAAGGGTCTATCACACCAAGCTGGTAGCCAAATGCAGTCCTGCATGAGCTGTGCCATCCCAGGGAGGCCCTGATCTTTGGGACAGACCAGCCAAAGAAGACTTCAGGAGAGTGAATCACCAGTAGCTGTGGTGGTTTCTAGACTTCTCAACACATAAACACCAAAGAGAAAGTAAAATATCAGTGGAGAACTCTGTTGGAAATGGGGGGACAGAAGACCATGGTTCAGACCCTGCCCCCAGGGCAAGAGGTAATGGAGGCATGGTGGCTGTAGCTGCTGCCTTGTGGTGGCCTCCAGAAATCCTGGCCTGCAGATCATAGATCGAACCATCAACCATTTAGAGGGTAATCACTCTTGCTTTGACCTGCTTGGATCTAGGTTGTAGTCTTGGGTAGTGGTTCTGGGGTGTGTGGCTACTGGGCCAGAGTTTGGGGTAGCTGTAAAGGGCATCCTTCTCAAATCTCTGACAACATTGGTGAAAACCCCAGCAATTTGGGACAAAGCTCTCTCCACTCTGGAAGCAGAGTTCTACCATGGCAAAAAGCTCAAAAGTCAAATAATTGGCTGGCACAATGAGCAAGCAGAGGAAGCAAAATCAGACCATGGAATCCTTTTTTGGGAGAAAAAGGATCAAAACATGGAACCACAAGAATTCAACAAAGTCAAAACTCCTGCAACAAAAGCTTCCAAGAAAAATATAAACTGGTTATAGGCCATGGAGGAGTTCAAGAAGGATTTTTTTTTTTTTAAAACAAACGCTTTATTAACTTCTGTTTTACATCATTCATTTCCACCAGATTTTGAGTTACAATCATTTTCCCCCCATTATTCCCCTACCCAACCTCCCAGAATAGTAGTCCCACAAGATATCGCTTCCTCCAATCTGCTCTCTCCCATACCTTCTCCCATACCCCCATTGACTTTTCCATTAGAGGAAGGTGAATCTTTGTGTCCCAATGCCTGCACATCTTATCTCCCTATTACAAGCGAAAGAGTATTACTAATAGTATTTATATATATTTGAAACATTTAATGTTAAGACCTCGAATTTCAGATCCATTTCCTTCCTCCCTTGTCACCCATTCCCTCTTGGGAGATAAGTAATTCAGTATATGTTGTACATGTCTAGCTATGCAAAACATTATCATAGTAGATATATTGTACAAGGCTGCTTATAATTCCCTCCCACTCATCCCACCCCCCACCTGGTCCATTCCCTACATAATCCTGTCCCTCTTCTATAGTGGGTACTTCCAACCTCCCCTCCCCACAAGGATGCCCTCCCATCCATCATCCCTCCTCTCATCCCCCTTCCCCCTATCCTGCTGCAGGTTGAGATATCCCATTTAGTATGTATGTCATTTTCTCCCTGAACCAAATTCAATGGGAATGTGGTTTTGTCTTTTTAGCCTTCCTTATTCTCCCCTTCCTTTGCAACCACTTCTCCTTGCTTCTTCTACATGGGATAGTTTACCCTGCCCTGTCTCTCCCCATCTCCTCTTGCCACTTTCCTCTCTCACCTCATAATTTCATCCCTTGAGTATTCTCCCTTCCCAACAAATTCAACCTATGCCCTCTATCCATATATAACTGTAACCATATACACACACATTCACATATGTATTCATATGACCACACCCCCTTCTTCCATTATTTTCATAGTGAGAAAGATATCATCAGTCACAGTTATTGCTTTTCCATATAGGAATGTAAATAGTTCAACTTTGATAAGTTCTTTTTGATTTCTTTTCCCTGATTACCTTCTCAGGCATCTCTTACTTCTTGCATCTGGATGTCAAATTTTCTATTCAACTCTGGTTTTTTCCTCAAGAATGCTTGAAAGTCCTCTATTCCACTGAATGACCACATTTTCCCCTGAAACAAAATACTCAGTTTTGCTGGGTAGGTGACCCTTGGGTTCATTCCCAGTTCTTTTTCCCTCTGGAATATCATATTCCATGCCCTTCGATCCCTCAGTGTAGAAGCTGCCAGGTCCTGGGCTATTCTGATTGTGTTTCCACAATATTGAAATTGTTTCTTCCTGGCTGCTTGTAGTATTTTTCTCCTTGATCTGGGGATTCTGGAACCTGGCTATAATATTTCTGGGAGTTTTCTTTTTGGGATCTTTTTCAGGAGGTGATCAATGGATTCTTTCAACCTCTATTTTGCCCTCTGGATCTAAAACATCAGGGCAGTTTTCCTTGAGAATTTCTTGAAGGGTGATTTCCAGGTTCTTTCCTTGATCATGGCTTTCAGGTAGTCCAATAATTTTTAAATTGTCTCTCCTGGATCGATTCTCCAGGTCAGTGGTTTTTCCCATGAGATATTTCACATTGCCTTCTAATCTTTCGTTTGTTTGGATCTGCTTAACAGCATCTTGATTTCTCATAAAGTCACTAGCTTCCATTTGCTCCAGTCTAACTCTGAAGGAATGAATGTCCTCAGTGAACTTTTGAGATTCTTTTTCCATCTGGCAAATTCGACTTTTTAAGGCATTCTTCTCCTCAGTGCCCTTTTAGGCCTCCTTTGCCATTTGAGCTAGTCTATTTTTTAAGGTGTTGTTTTCCTCAGTCAGGCTGTTGACCCTCATTTCATACTTTTCCTGCATCCTTCTCATTTCTCTTTCCAATTTTTCCTCCACTTCTCTTGATTTTTAAAGTCCTTCTTAAGGTCCTCTATGGCCTGCAACCCGCTCATGTTTTCCCCTGGGGCTTTTGGAGCAGGACTTCTGACCTCACAGTCCTTTTCCCGCTCTATACCCCCAAAATAGGAGTCTAGGGTTGCATTTTTCTGTTTCCTTTGCCTTGGCATGTTGCCACTTAATTGCTTGACTTTGGGGCTTGTTGCCACACTATGGCTTTAAGGCCAGCTAGAGGAATTTTCGTCCCCGAACGTGTGGGGGGCAACTTCCGTTTCTGGCAAGCTGTAAACCCACCCACAACTTCCACCCTAGATCACAATCCAGATCCAGGGAGGTTAAAGCAAGAGCGATTACCCCCAAGACTGATCGCTGGATCTCCCCACGATTTGTAGGCTGGGAGCCGGAAATGCCTCTGAAAACTACAAAATGGCGCGTCTCCTCAGCGGCTTCTAGCCCCCAGGGGAGGGAGCTGACGCATTCCCCAAATACAGGTCCCAAAGTCCATAGGACACTAACCTCTTACTTTGTCCTAGGCAAGTCTATGTTGATAATTCTGGAATCTCCACAGTTCCTGGTGTTCTGGGGTTCCTCCAACCGGCTGCTGGCCCTGCCGCCCTGGAGCTAAAACCTCGGCTCACGTGGACCTGGGCTCGGCTCGGCTCCTGCGCTCTGCGCGCTGCCGGCTCCCAGACCACTGCGCTGGTCCTTCCTGCAGGGTGCTGGGCTGTCCTCAGCGGGAGGTTAGCTTCTCTGTGTCGTTCTGTGGGTGCTGGGGCTCTAGAAGATTTTCAGAGTCCTTTTCTACATAGTTTGTGGAGAATCTGGGGGCAGAGAGGCTTGGACGAGCTGTTTCTACTCCCTCAAGAAGGATTTTAAGAATCAAGTAAGAGAAGTGGAGGAAAAATTGAGAAGAGAAATGAGAATGAATCAAGCAAATTATGAAAAGCAAGTCAACAGCCTGCTAAAAGAGACCCCCAAAAATACTGAAGAAAGTAACACCTTAAAAAAATAGAGTAACTCAAATAGCAAAAGAGGCCAAAAAAGTCAATGAGGAGAAGAATGCCTTAAAAAGTCCAATTTGCCAGATGGAAAAGGAATTTCAAAAGCTCACTGAAGATAATAATTCCTTCAAAATTATATTGGAGCTAATGGAAGCTAATGACTTTATGAGGAATCAAGATACTATAAAACAGATCCAAACAAATGAAAAAATAGAAGGCGATGTGAAATATCTCACTGGAAAAACCACTGACTTGGAAAATAGATCCAGGAGAGATCATTTAAAAAATTTTGGACTGTCTGAAAGCCATGATCAGAAAAAGAGTCTAGAAAACATATTTCAAGAAATTATCAAGCAAAAGTGTGCTGATATTCTGGAACCAGAGGGCAAAAAAGAAATTGAAAGAATTCACCAATTGCCTCTTGTAAAAGATCCCAAAGGGTAAACTCCTAGGAATATTATAGACAAATTCCAGAGTTCCCAGGTCAAAGGGAAAATATTTCAAGCAGCCAGGAAGAAATAATTGGAGTGTTGTGGAAACACAATCAGGATAACACAAGACCTAGCAGCCTCTACATTAAGGTATCAAAGGGCTTGGAATATGATATTCTGGAGGTCAGAAAAGCTAGGATTAAAACCAATAATCACTTACCCAGCAAAACTGAGTATAATGCTTCAGGGGAAAATATAGTGATTCAATGAAATAGAGAATTTTCAAGTATTCTCGATGAAAAAAAAAAACAGAGCTGAACAGAATATTTGATTTTCAAATACAAGAAGCAAGAAAAGCATGAGAAGGTAAACAGGACAAAGAAATCATAAGGAACTTATTAAAGTTGAACTATTTACATCCCTACACGGAAAAATGATGATTGTAACTCATGAGACTTTTCTCAGTACGAGGATAGTTGAAGGGAATATATATGTATACATACTTATTTTTGTATGTATAGGAGGGTATATGTGTGTAGAAATACATATGTATTTTATGAAGGAAGTTCCTTAATAAAGGCCTCATTTCTCAAATATATAGGGAACTATGTCAAATGTATAAAAATGAAAGGGATTACCCAATTGATAATTGATCAAAAGATATGAAGAGTTTTCAGATGAAGCAATCAAAGCTATTTATTGTCATATTTTGGGGGGGGATTTTTGGAGGGCAATTGGGGTTAAGTAACTTGCCCAAGGCCACATGGCTAGGTTTTTATTTGTGTGTACGTTAAGTGTCTGAGGCCGGATCCGAACTCAGGTCCTTCTGACTCCAGGGCCGATGCTCTACTCACTGCGCCACCTAGCCACCCCTATTGCCATATTTTTTTAAGAAATTCAAATTTTAAAAATTCTGAGGTGCTACTTCATACCTTTTATATTAATTAATTGGTGAGAAAAGGAAAATTTCAAATGTTGGAGGGGATGTGGGAAAAGTAGGACATTAAGGCACTCTTAGTGGAGTTATGAAATGATTCAACCAGTCTTTGAGGCAATTTGGATCTAGGTTCAAAGGGCTAAAAAACCATGCATGCCCTTTGACCTAGCAATGCCACTCTAGGTTTATATCACAAAAGAAATATAAAACAAAAAGGAAAAGGACTAATATGTGCACAAATATTTATAGCACCTGTTTTCTGGGAGAAAAGATTTGGAAATTGAAGGAATGTCTATCAACTGGGGAATATCTGAACAAATTGTGGCATGTGATTATGATGGAATGCTATTATGCTCTAAGAAATGATGAACAGGATGCTCTGAAAAAACCTGGAAACACTTTGATGAGATGATGCAGTGAAATGTAATGTAAACAAAGTTACAGCAATATTGTAAAATGATCAATTTTCTAATTATTTAGATCACTTGTACTTTACTTTTGATGGAATTAAATGTTGCCTTCTTAGAGATCAATGGGCTATCTTACTGGTAAATCCTGTGGAGCTCTCATTTTTCATTTATCAGCTATTGAATTTCCCCATCATTTCTGTCAAACCAATCTTGATGTATGTGAGTATTCTAATTCAGATGAGCAAATGAAGTGCTGTATACCAAATCTCTGAAAGTTGTACGCTCCTTTTCTGCTCCAATGTTGCCAACTGTGTGTTGGCTTCACTTTCCCTCTGAGTTAGCAATGACTGTTCCTTCTCAGAGAAGTGCTCCAATCTGTTAACATTAAGTCTTCTGGTAGTCATTTTGCCTTGGCGCCCCCGGTTTTGTTGAATGTAAACATTTATCATGGGGAGAACAAGTCTATGATCAGTCTAGCACTCTGTACTCAACCTCACATCTTGTTTATCTTTCTCCTCACAATAACATAGTCTATTAAGTGCCAAAATTTGCCATGAGGGTGAATCCAGGAAGTTTTGTTGCATTTAGACAAAGGAAAGACAGTGTTGGAAATGAGATGGTCATGAGATGCACAAGTCTTCTGTAGTAAGTGATCATTGCTATTGCTCTTTCCATCTCCATTCCTTCCATGGACTTCTTGCTGTGTCGTGTAGTCTAAGTCTATTCTAGCATAAAGTCACCCAAAATATTTTGGTCCTCTTTAGCAAATGGATGATAAGGGACTCCAGGTCTTCATAAAATTTTTCCCTGATCTCATCTGGGTTTGTCATGGTGGAAGCCTTGGCAGTGATGATGGTGGTATAATGTTCTCCTATAAGGAGCAATCACATTGTCAGGAGCCTGTCATTCACTCCTTTTGATAGGAATACAAGCTTGTTGACTACATTAGTTTTGCTTGCAAAATTTATGTCATTTTCACCATTCCAGAAAAAATATATGTATCTAGCTCTGGACTTCATTTGTAAACCATGTTTCACTCAGGGCTGCTGTTTGAATGTGATAGCTGTTGCATTCTCTTGCAAGAAGAGCTGTTTATCTTTCAGATCTATTTGATTTTGTGTTGTCTATAAGTATGCACACATTCCATGTACTGATGGTAAGTGAAATCATCTTTGTAGAAGTTTATGTACTTTTTCTGTGTTTCAACAGGGTGGGATCACTGTCTGTCACAGTAAACAGGCCAAGGAGCCAAGATGGCAGAATAAGCAGTAGCTAGCTCTCATCCTCCCTTATTGTCCTCTGAAGAAACAAAAAAATAGCACCCTAGAAAATGCCCCAGAACAGGAAAAACAGTGGAAATACAGGGACTAGGAGTCTTTTATCCTGAGAAACTTGGAGAATCACCAGGAAAGGACTGTTTCGAATAAAAAAGGAAGCAAAGTCTAGGATAGGAGACATTCTAACATCCCCCACTTCAGCAAAAAATGTGGGAGACCCTGAACCCCAGAATGGTAAAATAGGAAAATATCAACACTAGGACCCCACACATGCCTTAGCATAGCCAAGGGTACCGGTGGATTTCAGCTTGGAGAACCATCGCATGTGCTGGTGTAGCTCCCAAGTAGGCAGGCTCCAGCAGCTGAATTTCCCCATGCTTCAATACATGGTCAGGTGGACAGATATCCTCTAGTAGTCAAACCTCCCTTTGCTTCAGCATAGCCCTAGGCAGACAGGTGTCCTTCAACAGTCAAATACCCACCTGGCTGAAATGTAGAAAAAACCCACCTGGCAGACACCACCACTAGGACTCCAGCTCACCACCAGGTATGCTACCAGACCCCCACGGCATCTAGCTGCCAGCACCTTAGGCCCCAGTTCACAAAGTCAGTGACCAGTTCCCTCACCCCCAGCACAAGAAACTTGAGTCAGTATCTGCCCCCTGTGCTCCAGCAGGAGAGCTCAACTTTAGAAACCAAGAAATAGGTAAGCAATTTGGTCAAAAAGCAAAAAATGAAAATTGTCCACAGATAATTACTGTGGTAACAGGGATGATCAAAATATAAACTTAGGGGGCGGCTAGGTGGCGCAGTGTGTAGAGCGCCGGCCCTGGAGTCAGAAGGACCTGAGTTCAGATCCGGCCTCAGACACTTAACACACACAAACAAAAAAACCTAGCTGTGTGACCTTGGGCAAGTTACTTAACCCCAATTGCCCTCCAAAAAGCAAAAAAAAAAAAAATATAAACTTAGAAGAGGACAAGGCTGTCAATATACCTAAATCTGAAACCACTAAGGGAAATATGAATAGGTCCCAAGTCCCAAAAGCCTTCTTAGAAGAGCTGAAGAAGGATTTTAAAAGTCAAATAAGAGAGGTATAAGAAAAACTGGGAAAAGAAATGAGAGGTATATAAGAGAGAGTCAATAGTTTGGAAAATGAAAGACAAAAATTGACAGAAGAACACAATTTCTTAAAAAAAAATACAACTGGCTTGATGGAAAAGGAGGTATAAAAATGCACTGAAGAAAGGACCTCCCTAAAAGAAGAATTAGCCATTTGGAAAAGGAGGTAAAAAGGCTAACTGAAGAAAAAAATTTATTAAGAATTAGAAATGGAAAAATGAAAGGGTAAAATAATCATAGAAAGAAACCACCATGACCTCCTGAAAGAGATGCCAAAATGAAAATGCCAAGGGATATCATAGTCAAATTCCAGAATTATCAGGTAAAGGAGAAAATACTGCTAGTAGCCAGAAAGAAACAATTTAAATAACATGGAATCATAGTCAGTATTATACAGGACATAAGAGCTTCTACATTAAAGGATTGTGGGGGGGAAGGGAGGCAGAGCCAAGATGGCAGAGTAGAAATATGACTTCCGAGTGGCTCTGGCTTTAACTTCCTACAATACATGTAAAAATGACTCTAAACAAACTTTGGAGCTACAGAACCCATAAAGTGAAAGAGAGAAACAAATTTGCTGAAGGAACTCAGGCAGGCTGGCAGGAAGGGTCCATTACAGCATCCTGGAAGCCAAGGGCAGTCAAGACTGAACTGTACTTTCAGCCTCAGAGTGGCCTGGACCACTTGCGGCTAGAGCAGACTTTGGGAGAGTGGATCACCAGCAACTGTGGTGGTTTCCAGACTTCTCGATCCACAAATGCCAAAGACAAAGTAAAAGGTCAGTGTGGAGCTTTGTTTTAATAAGGGGAGTGTGGTCCAGCTTCTACCCCCAGAGTAAGAAGCAGAGGAGGTGCAGTGGCTGCCGCTACTGCATGTTGCTGCTTCCAGAGCTCCTGGCCCACAGATTGTAGGGGGACCAAGAAACCATGCAGAGGGTAATTGCTTTTGCTTTGACCTGTATGGATCCAGATCGTGGTTTTGGGTGGTGGTGCTGGGGTGTGTTACCAATGATCCAGAATGTGTGGAGGCTGTAGAGAGAGTACCCATCTAATAGTTCTGGCAGCTGCAAAAACCCCAGCAATTTGGGAAATAGCTCTCTCCATTTTGGAAGCAGAGTTCTACCATGGCAAATAGCTCAAAAATCAAGTAATTGACTGCGAATATGAGCAAGCAGTGGAAGCATGAATGTATGATAGAATTCTTTTGGGGGGACAAAAAGGACCTAGGCATGGAGTGGGAAGAAGACAGCAAAGTCAGAACTATCTCATTGGAAAAACCACTGACCTGGAAAACAGAGCTAGGAGAGAGAATTTAAATTTAGGAGAGATTTAAAAATTATTGGTCTACCTGAAAGCCATGATCAATAAAAGAGTCTAGAAACAATCTTTCAAGAAATTATTAAGCAAAATCACCCTGATATTCTAGAACCAGAGGGCAAAATAGAAATGGAGAGAATTCACCAATTGCCTCTTGCAAAAGATCCCCAAAAGAAAACTCCTAGGAATATCATAGCCAAATTCCAGAGTTCCTAGGTCAAGGAGAAAATACTGCAAGCAGTCAGGAAGAAACAATTTGAGTATTATGGAAACACAATCAGAATAACACAAGACCCAACAGCTTCTACATTAAGGGATCGAAGGACTTGGAATATGATATTCTGGAGGTCAAAGGAGCTAGGACTAAAACCAAGAATCACCTACCCAGCAAAACTGAGTATAATGCTACAGGGAAAGATATGGTCATTCAATGAAATAGAGGACTTTCAAGCATTCTTGATGAAAAAACCAGATCTGAACAGAAAATTTGACTTTCAAATACAAGAAACAAGAGAAGCATGAGAAGGTAAACAGGAAAAAGAAATCATGCGGAACTTATTAAAGTTGAACTATTTACATTCTTACATAGAAAAAATGATAATTGTAACTCATGAGACTTTTCTCAGTATGAGGATAGCTGAAGGGAATATATATATGTATGTATAGGAGGAGGTATGTGTATATAAATATATGTGTTTGTGTGTGGGCATTTGTATATTCACATATTCATAGAAAGAGGGCACAAGATGAGTTGAATATGTACAATCTATATTGAATTGCTTATCTTCCCAGTGGGGGTGGGTGAGGAGGGAAGAAGGTGAAAAAAATCTGGAACTCAAAGTTTTAAAAACAAATGTTTAAAAATTGTTTTTTTTACATGCAACTGGAAATAATATATTCAGGTAATGGGGTATAGAAACTCATTTTGCCCTACAAGAAAGTTAGGGGGGGGGGTGAAGAGAGAGGATATAAGAGAGAACAGATTAGCAGAAGGGGTATTCTATAGGCTTGCTATTTTGGGGTGGGGGATAGGGGAAAGACAGGGAGAGAAAAATTGTAACTAAATATCTTGTGGAAATGAATGTTGAAAACTAAAAATAAATTTTAAAAAATGAAATAAAATAGATGCTTTGGTTTAAATTGTTCTAGATTTCATGTTTGGACACATCATACCCAGCATGTATATAAAACTTTTAGGTCTTCAAAGCACTTTACCTATATTATCTAATTTCTCATAACAACCCTGGGATGTAGGTATTATTATTATTTTTACAGATAGGAAAATTGAGGCAGAGAGGTATTAAGTGACTTGTTCAGGGTCACACAGCTGGCTAGATTTGAATTCAGGTCTTCCTGACTCCAGCCCAGTGCTCTATGCAGTGAGCACCTAGCTACCCTATATACATATGTGAATAGTTTTGCTCTCTATCTGGTTTCTAAATTTTCCTGGGGCAAAGAGCTATGATATGTATAATATATGTGTACATATATACACACATAATATAATCAAGAATACATATATATAGCCATGTAAACACAATATAGTCAGATATACACAGTCATACATACATACACACAGGCACACATAATACACTTAGGCAACACAATACAGTCATGCATGCATACATACATACAACCATAAAAAAAGGATCAGAGGGCTTGGAATAGGGTATAATCTAAGGAGCATGAATAACAAGCAAGGATCAACTACTCGGAAAAATTGAGCATAAACTTTCAGGGGAGTGGATAGACATTCGATGAAATAGGGGACTTCCAAACCTTCCTAATAATAACTCAAAAGAAAATTCGATCCTCAAAGATAAGACTCCAAAAAGCACAAAATGGTAAACAAGAAAAAAACAAAGTGTTATTCAATTAGGGTATACTATTTACATCCCTACATAGAAAGATGATACTTGTAACTCTCAAGAACTCAAATGTTGTAATCATTATTACATTTAGAAGGGCTATACACAAATAGAAGGTGTGGGTATGACTTGACTTTGATATGATTATAAAAAATTAAGGGGTGGAAAAAAAGGATTGTACTAGGAGAAGGGGAAAAGAGGAGACAAAATGGATAAATTATATCATATGAAATGGTACAAAGACTTATTATAGTAGTATTATTTGAATCTTCTGTTATCAGATTTGGCTCAAAGAGGGAATAGCATATACACTCACTTAGGTATGGAAATCAATCTCACTCTATAGGAAGTAGTAAGTGTAAGGGTCAAAAAGAAAGGGTGCCTGATAGAAAGGAAGGTAGATTAAGGGAGGCAGTGATCAGAAGCAAAAAACAAGTGAGGAGTGACAGGGAGAGAGGAGAGAGAAAAGTATAAACAGTAGGGAAAATAGGATGGAGAGAAAGACACAGTTAGTAATCATAACAGTGAATGTGAATGGAATGAACTTTCTCATAAAATGGAAGTGGATAGCAGAGTGGATTAAAAACCATAACCCAAAAATATGGTGTTTACAAAAAATACATTTGAAGCAGAGAGATACAAAGTGAAATATAACATGTTATGCCGAAAAAGATTGAAGCCTAATATTATGCTTCAGCTGAAGTAAAAAATAGTAGGAGTACCAATCCTCATCACAGACAAAGCAAAGCAAAAATAGACCTAGTTAAAAGAGATAAGGAAGGAAACTCCATCCAGTTAAGATACCATAGAATTTGAAATATCATTATTCTTTTTTTAAATGATATCATTATTAAATATATATGCACTGAGTGGCATAGCATGCAGATTTTTAGAGGAGAAGGTAAATGAATTATAGAGTAGAAGAAATAGGGAGTAAAACTATACTAGTGGGGAACCTAAACCTCTCCATCTCAGAGCTGCATAATTCTAACCACAAAATAAACAAGAAAGAAGTTATGGAGATAAATAGAATTTTATAAAAGTTATATATGGGAGACCTTTGGAGAAAATTGAATGGTAATAGAAAGGAATATATTTTGTTCTAAGCAGTACATGGCACCTACACTAGAACTGACCCTGTACTAGGGCATTAAAAATCTCACAATCTGATGCAGAAAGGCAGGAATATTAAATGCATCCTTTTCAGATCATGATGTAATAAAAAAATTCATGTAATAAAGGACCATGGAAAGATAAACCAAAGATTAATTAGAATTTAATCTAATCCTAAAGTATGAGTGGGTGTAATGAGAATGGGAATTTGATGATCTTCCCTGCACCTTAATAGACCTAGGGGGTAGTCTGAAGACCTCCCATACTTTGAGGATAGTTGAAGGGGATATATATGTATACATATATACATATATATATATATATACATGAATGTGTAGGAGGGTATATGTGTTTATAAATAGATGTGTCTGTGCATATGTGTGTACATATATATACATAGACAAATGGCACAGGATGAGTTGAATATGAAGGGATAATATCTAAAAAATAAAATTAAGAGGTGAGAGAGGAATATATTGGGAGTAGGAGAAAGGGAGAGTTAGAATAGAGTAAGTTATCTCATATAAAAGAGGTAAGAGAAAATCATTACAATGGAGGGGAAGAGCAGGAAGGTGAAAAGGAATAAGTCAACCTTACTCTCACTGAATTTGGCTTAAAGAGGGAATAATGTACACACTCAATTAGGTATCTTAACCTATAGGAAAGTAGGGGGGATAAGAGATGGGAAGAAGATAGAAGAGGACAGATTGGGAGAGAGGGTAATTAGAAGTAAACACTTCACATCTATAACCTACATTGAATTGCTTATCTTCCCAATGGGGGTGGGCGAGGAGGGAAGAAGGGAAAGAAGCTAGGACTCAAAGTTTTAAAAACAAATGTTTTAAAAATTGTTTTTTACATGCAACTGTGACATAAGACAGGCACTGGCATATAGAAATCCATCTTGCCCTACTAGAAAGTTGGGGAGGGGGGAGATTGTAGTGCCAGTGCAATATTTACAGTGCCCACAATCACGATAAAGACCGTGACTATAAGTATCACATGATATTTGATCACAAAATATACCAAATTCTCCAGATAGTGGATAGAACTGAAGCATTTATTTAGACACCAGAAAATCTAATCCCCAAACCAGCAGGCCGAATCCATCATAGTACCAAAGATATTCAAAAGCCGCTGAGAGCCACAGCATCCTTCAGCCTTCCCACAAACCAATACAAGATCTATATTTACTCACAAACTTCTCTATCTCTGCCTGAGTGTCCTTGCTCCTGCACTGTCCAGCTAGCTCTGACCACCTTCCTGTGGGCTCTGCTTCACTTCAGCAAAACTCCTCCCACCACAGGCTCATGTGATTACATTCAGCCTATTAAGGAGAAGGGTTTATTTTCAAAGCCGGGGAGGTCTTCAGACTCCCAGATAGGTCTATTAAGGGGCAGAGAAGATCTTCAAATTCCCATTCCCATTACAGGGATGGGGGAGGATATAAGAGAGAACAGATTGGGGGAAAGGGTATTTAGTAGGCTCACTCTCTTGGGGGTGGGAGGTAGGGGAGAGACAGGGAAAAAATTATAATTCAAAGTCTTGAGAAACTGAATGTTGAAAACTAAAAATGAATGAATGGATGAATATATATATACCACAAATGAGGGGAAAAAAGGAAGTATCTCTAAAAAGGATTTAGCTACTCTCACACTAGAGGTACTAGTCTTCCCTGAATATAGCCTGCACAAATTGAAACAAGGAAGAAGGACCTAAGATATGCTGGGAATCTATCCTCCGGCCTCTGATTACCATAATTATATTAGGAATACTCAGGAAAAGCCTCAGTGAAGAGAAGATGGAAACCAAATTTAAGAAACAAACTGCTAGTGGAAATTCTGTAATGTCAACTTATTTTTTAATTCCCTATTAAATCCACATTTGGGCATTTTGCTACCACAACCTGGCATTACCAATCACATGTGTAAATGATGCTTTTCTCAAAGGAAATTGTAGTAAAAATGATATTATGTGTTAAGGGCTTGGAAAATATAGACTGTATATTATTAAATCAGTGTATTTCCCTGAGATCTCTCACTAATCTTTAGTGGAATTAAGTGGCTGAACCAATGATCAACAAAAGCTTAAAGAAATATAGATCTCTTCTAGAAAGAAGAAATCTAGGAAAGATCACAATTTGCAGGAATTAAATATTTGGTGGGTTTTTTGTTTGTTTGTTTTGTTTTTTAGCATCCAAGTCCTATTATCTAGCTATCAATGTTTGTATCCTATTGAACCAAGGTATAGGGAGGGGGCAGATATTGGTATATGAATGGAAAGACTTCCCTTTCTTCCAGAGGATCATCACCAGTTTCTTATGTATCTTATCAAAACCAAGCTAAAAATAGTTGATGAAGAGTGCCATGACTATTGAATGAGTTGACATTTAGAATTAGGTAAAGGCGTGCTATATTAACAATAAATTTAAAAATCAAGTAATTTGACCAATAAATAATATCTTTACTACATTATCTATTCATAAGGAAAAGAGTTATGGGAGTCATTTTTCTGACAGGATACAACTACCTATCACTAATCTCTTAGGATAGAGAAGCCTCATAACAACAGTGAATAAATAACATTGTAGGAAGTCTCTTTCCAATGGTGGTATCTCAGTAGAGCAAGCAATCATTGTCCATGCAAGGCCATTATCACATGAAAAAGTAAATGTAATCTAGTCATCCTATAATCCAGATTCTTTGAATCAAAAATTTATATACCAAAAAACTAAAGACAAACTATGACAAAGAATATAAAGAGAAATATATTTAACTGAGGCAAATTCAAAGAGGTAATCACATCTAAAGTTTATTAACTATTTCTGATGTCTCATCAAGTGATTTATAAGTGGCAGACTGACCTACCAAATCAAAGCTAATGAAAAAGAAAGTGGATGCAATTAGATCCAACCCAGGGCAGTAGCTAATCACTAAGAGGGGAGAGAAACATGTGAAAAGATGAATTAATAACCTTGAATAAAAAGGCTAAAAAACATCCCTAATGGGTAAATTTTACCTTGATGACCTTTCTAAAAGTAAAGTAAATTGTGTATTATTATAAACTGGTTATACAGCCATTGCAAAAATGTTAAAGGTATACTAAATTCATCCACATTGTACATCAGGAAAAAAAAATTGTCTTTGCTTCTTCCATACCCAGATTACTTTGTTATTATGTTTTTCATTATGGTTCTGAGTTTTCTTCATATGTGTTAAAGACATCTTAGTGCTTTTTGTCATTTATTTTTGCTTCTGTGTCAACTGGTTGACATATCTTCAGGTTATTTTTGTACAGAAATATAGGGGTATTGATTTCATATTCTCAAAACTGGTTGATTGACTAGATTTAAAGAATAGTAATTAATAATTTAATATCAACTTAGGAGATTTATAAAGGAATGTCCTCAGGGTTTTTGCTTGGTTCTGTGATTTTTACCATTTTTTTATCAGTGACTTAAATAAAGGTATAGATTTTATAGATAGGTATAGATATCTATCGAGATCTCTCTCTCGCTCTCTCTCTCTCTCTCTCTCTCTCTCTCTCTCTCTCTGTCTCTGTCTCTGTCTCTGTCTCTGTCTCTCTCTCTCTCTCTCTCTATATATATATATGTGTGTGTGTGTGTGTGTGTGTGTGTGTGTGTGTGTGTATCATAGATAATACAAAGTTGGAAGGGACAATTAACACTCTGGATGACAAAAATCATGATCTAAAAAAAAAAATCTTAACATTTGGAATATTGGCTTGAATCTAATAAGATGAGATGTAAGAGGAACAAATAGTCAACTTCCCAAATAAAAGATGGGGAACACAAGGTTAGCAGTTACTTCTGAAAAAAAAAGTTAAGAGTTTTAAATGAAAGTCATGCTTACTGAGTTAACAGTGCTATATGGCAACCAGAAAAACTAAACTGATCTTGGGTTGCATTAAAGGAAGCATGATTTTCATGAATAAAGAGATAGTCCCAGTGTACTCTATCCAACCATTGCCTCCTGATATTGCTTCTTGATGAGCACTGTCTTTTCCAAAGGAACCTAAAACACAACTATGAACCTAAAAGATTATTTTAAAAGCATGGTTCCAAACTTGTCATTGAATCACTGGGATATACATTTTTTTTTAATTCCAACTAAAAAAAGAAAGTCATCCTGAAATTTCTAAATTCTGATGACTGAATTCCAGGACTGCTTTCATAAGATGGACTAAAACATACTATATGCACTATTTCAAAACTAAGAAAACAATATTGATTTTAATGTTAATTATAATAATAATATCAATATAAAGACCAATGATGGCCAATACATCTCCCCTCTCTTGACATTAGTGACTCCATTTGAGAAAGTAGCCACTATTCCATCCATAATGGCATTCACACACATCTGGTTTGATTTTTTTTTTTTTGCTTTTTGGAGGGGGGAGAACAGGGTAATTTGAGGTTAAGTGACTTGTCCAAAGTCAGACAGCTAGTAAATGTTAAGTGTCTGAGGCCAGATTTGAACTCAGATCCTCCTGACTCCAGGGCCAGTGCTCTATTCACTGTACCACCTAGCTTTCCTAAACACACACAACTTTTTTTCTTCAATGTATGCTAAGAAAGGGAATTTAAACTAGACCTTGATGTAAAAATGTGAGTCAGATAAACAGAAGTATTAGAAAGGTATGAAATGAATGTGTAGGAGTAACACAAGTAAAGGTAAGAAGTAGGAATAATTGCAATGTTTTCCGCAGACACTGAATATATCAGTGTAAGTGGAACTGAATGTTCATGTTTTTCTTCATCCTTCTAAAATAATTTCTAACATTTGAAAATGCTTATTTCTGCCTGATTATCCCTCGACTTCAATGACAGAAGGATTTTCTCATTGTTATCCTAAATCTATGACCACTCTTTCTATGTATCTTTCATTGATTTTGTTGCTGTTGTTGGACATTGGTTGATGTTCTATACTCCAAACTCTTCTTATCTTTGGTAAATTTATCCACCTAGGATCACAAAATTATAGAGTCAGAAGAGGCCCCAGGAGCTATATGGTCCAAAATCTATCTAAATGCAACTACTTACACAGCTTTTTCAAACAAGTGGTCACTTGGCCTCTATTTTAGACAGTCTGTGAAAGAGAATAGAGTAAACAAGCCATTCTACTTTCAGAGGACATTATCAGGACCTTTTCAGTTACTTCAAGATGAAATCTGCCTCTCTTTAACTTCTGATCATTGCTCCTAGTTCTGTCCTCTGGGGGGAAAAAAAAACAAGAAAACATTGAGTTTATTCCCATATCGTGATCTTTCAAATAACTGCAAGTAGTGACAATATCATTTATCCTCCTTTGCTTCTCCAAGCTAAATATCCTCAGTTCATTTACACAGTACTACTCTTACATTATCTCCCATTTGCTCACCAGTCACAGAGTATGCTCCAGTATATTCCTCTTGAAATACTCCAACTTGTCAATATCTTTCCTAATATATGTAACCTCCAAATAAATGCAATATTCCAGGTACGGTCTGAAGAGATTAGAGTACTAGAGAACTATTAAATATCCTATTCTCAACATTATGATACTTTCATGTAGTCTAGCATCTGGGTTACTATTTCATACAACATATATTGAAATTGTGGTCTGACAAAAGCTTCTAGATTTTTTAAACATTAAATATTAATCAGCTAAGGCTTCCCCATACCTTACTTGTAAAGTTATTTTTAGTCCAATTATCCCCACTAAATATAATCTTATTAAATTTGGGTTGTTTGTTGAGATATTTTAAACTTTTAGCCACCATGTTAGATATCATTCCCAGTGTTTGGATTGCCCATCCCAATTTTCATGTTTCATAATACCTATATTTATCAAGCTTGTGAAAAATTTCTTCTCACTAAGATTGCCTATTGAGGGAACTAGTTAACATCATGGATAGAGTTCTGGATTCAGATATAGGAAGACCTGAGCTCAAATGCCACTTGCTGGGTAACTTACTATCTATGTGACTCCAGGCAAGTCACTTCTCTCAGCTTCCACAGAAAATTCTTAGGGTCAAATAAGATACTAGATATAATATGCTTAGAAAATTTTAAAGGACTATACAAATGTTAGCTATTACATTTTGTTTGCTTTCTCTTATATGTATTTATTGTTTCTTCAGGTGGAATATATACTCCTTGAAGTCAAAGATTGTTTCATTTTTTTCTTTGTATCCCTATAGAACAGCACCTAGAGCAAAGTAGGTATGGTAGCAACACAATATTCAGAATACCAATGGTGATTATGAATATGCCAGTGCAATTCTGAATTGCAAAATATAACTGACTTTTGATATAGAAGAAGAAATCAAAACATTTATTCAGGCACCAGAAAACCAAATACTAACAACAGAAAACTGAATTCATCATAGTAAGAAATCTATATACTATAACACTGGAGGAAGCAACACCATCCCAAAACCTTCCCAGAAACAAACACCTACAAGACTAACTGTCTCCTTGCCTGTGTCCTCTCCCCTTCCTCTGTTCTAACTGCTCCTCTCCCCTTCCTCTGTTCTAAATGCTCTCACTCCCAGCTTCCTGGAATGGAATAGTGGATACTTTCTCAAATGGAGTCACTCATGTCAAGAGAGGGGAGATGTATTGGCCATCATTGGTTTTTATGTTGATATTATTCAGCATACTCCTCCCACCACAAGCTCCATGTGATTACATTCAGCCTATTAAAAGGCAGGATAGATCTTCAAATTCTCATTGACATTACAATAGGGTCTTTATAGATACTATTGATTAATTCCTAATTGCTATTGAATGCTATAGACTGATTTTGCCTTCAATACATAACACACAGCTAAAAATAGGTCTTTTGTTAACTCTTCTAAAGATCAGAGTGAAACAGATTGGTTTTGCCCTGTGGATGAAGTTCTATTGCCATTGTAATTATTAGAAATTTGATATATGTGCTTGGCAATGGCGTTAATAATAAGAAGATACCAAATGTGCAATTATGACTGGAGGCTTCTCATTCAGAATCCTTCTTAAGAATAATGATATGGCAGTGCCAAGGAATTTTTATTGACTGGAGAGTTTACTATCCTGCCTCCTTTCATGGACTTAATACTACCTTTTAATTTTTTTCTTCAGTCAAGAATCCTGCATAGGTGCTATATCCTGGAGGCCTGAACCCAGCATGAGTAGCGACTTGTATCAAATGCCATAAGAAAACTAGAAATAGAAGCACTATTCTCTCACCAAGGCATCACATATTCAAGTGTAACTTTGTGTTAAATCAGTCATGTCTTGTTTCTAAATAGGTAGAATGGAAACTTTACCTTAGCTTATTTAAGATCAACCTTTAAAGGTCCTTTAAATTAACCTCTTAATTAAGTTAACTTTTTAATTACTACTTTTGTGTGTGATCATTAAACCACCTAAGTAAACTCTAACTCCACCATGATTTAGTATATATCTCTCTATCTTGTTTGAAAGCATAGCTGGAGAGACTGTCAAATGTTGAAATCTAGGAATACTAACATCTATAGCACTACCTTGATTTACAAGTCTTGTAACCCTTTTGGAAAAAGTAAATTATTTGCAGAATATTATGTGATTTGAAGCTATGCTAGCTGTTGCTGATTGTTGTTTCCTTTTCTGAATGTGTATAAACTAACCTTTAGGAATATACTCTAGAAAGTGTCTTCTGGAGTAGAAGATGAGCTCTTCAGTTTGCAAATTTTAGTGCCCCTACTCTTTTTCAAAAACTAAGATATTTTCATTTTTCTATTTTTATAGAATCTCTCCTTTCCTCTATCTTCAAAGATCACTGACACTGGTTCAGATATCTCATCTATTAATTCTCTCACTGTGATTTAGTATATTTGAACCTACTGGCTTAAACTCATGGAGATATTATTCTAACATATATTCAGTTATCTTGAGCTTCAGTTCATTTTTAAGCATTTATATCTTTTACTTCCAGTCTAAAGAACACTCTTGTTAGGGAAAACAAAAGTAAAACATGAACTGACCAGTTACTTCTGTATTCTTGCTCATTTATGTTATCTTCATCTCACCTACCCTAAGCCAGGGTCCTACTCCTTCTTTGATATTTCTCTTGACCCAACATAAACTTTACAAAAACTTCCCCTTCATTTCATAGTAGCTTCAGCTCAGTTTTTTTTGTTGTTGTTCCTTCATTTTCAGAGAGGCTCAATGACATCAAGGGTGATGCCTTAACTTGCAAGGGAATTGGGTTTAAAGTGAGGTAGAGTTGAGCACAGTTGTCAGCCTCATTCCCTCTTTTTGAGTTGTCAAAGTCTAGTGGCAGAATAGAAGTCAAGACAACTTTCAATGACCCAGAATGTACCAGATGACCTTGGTGAGGGGAATCAGAGGGTGAAGGGTTTGGAGTCCATGACAAATGAAGGTAAATTGAAGGAACAGGGCCTGTTGGCAAATGTTTAATAATTAACTATCAAAAATGTACTGGCTATATACATTTAAGCTTAATAGGCATGATTATATTTTGTCACTTTCTGAAGTCTACAAATTAACAAAAAAATAAATAAATCCCCAATTTGTAGAGTTTGCCAATTTTCAAAGTGTAAATGCTCAGACTAAAAATTTAACAAATGGCAGCCAATTTGAGCTGACTCTAATATATCCTTACCACAATTCACTGGGAACCTTAGTGTTCCTGACATGACTCATTCACAACTGTGCCATCCATTCTATGTTCCAGCAAATACATTCTTTTTAAATAAAGAAATTGAGTTTCAGTGACTTGATTTGATTGCACAACTAGTAAAAGTTATAACTAGGATTTATAACCAGCTCTTCCTGATTTGATTCTGCTTCTCCATTCTGTCTTTTAGTATGTTTTCCTCATTTAAACTCATTACCTTTTAAAATATTAAAATAGAGATATCTAAAAGAAATGTATGTCATGAGATTAAAAAGAAAAAATCCTTATATGTATGTGAAATGATGTTGCAAATCATGGTATAGTCTGGGTAGCAGTCTAGTCTGAGTAGCAGTGAAGAGGACTGAGGTGTTTTTCCCAGTTGACACCATAATAACCAGTTTTAGCTATATACAGATAGCCATTTTACCCCACTATATTCCTTATCCCCTCTCCACATTCTCCTTCTGTTGTGTGCTACTCATTAATGGATAATGAGGGACTGGCCAGTAGGGACCCCGTTTTTCAAGCATGTGCTAGTCTATTCAGTATGAAGAAAAACCACATAGAAGCTTAGGGAGCCCACTTCTGGAAATGCTTCTGGTGATGAGTAATGGAGGAGCCTTGCCCTGATTCAGAGCCTGGGAATGTATTCTGACTATTTCCTATCCCCTTACTGTGTGGAGATGAAAAGCCTTTTAATTGCCTGCTGAGCCAGAACTTAGTGTTCATATACAAAAGGCACAAATAGATGAAATTTCTCTCTTCTTTGGCAGAAGAACTGCTGTTTTCATCACCACAGAACTAAGCCAGCAGGAAACATGCAAAAAACCTACATGTGCTTTGAATGGAAAACAGGACCACTCCATTTCCCATAATGCCACATTTTCAGAAGCAGGCTTCCTAAGCCTCCATGGAAGTTGACCTCAGCTAAAGCAAATTGCACACACTCAAAGGAATTGGCATCCTTTGGGGCCATCTTCCATTACATATGTAATCAACTCACTATGATAGGTCATAGAAAATTCCAGTGCCCGATGCCTGATAATTGTTTATTAGAGTTATGTTCTCTGGCATTAGTAAATATAAACCAATTAGAATTTTCTCTGGTATGGCAATTTAATTTATATGTAAGGTACCATGTTGTTCAAGTCAGTTTAGAATACTTTCTAAACCCCTAGGTGCAAAGAACTACAATGTGGAATTGAATAAATCATTAACAGTATTTTATTTTACAATTTCATCTATCATTAAAGAAAAAAAAAAGTCTACACAATCTTTCTATCAGGGCTCTCACCTTCCAAAGTCTCTTGACATCACAAGCAGTTGCCAAATATTCTATATTCCTCAGTTGCCCACAAATCACAAATGAACTCCAGGATTGCCTACTTCTTGTTTTCCAAAGGAGGCAGAGAATGACAAAGCATATCTGTCCCAACAACAGTCCTCTGGACTGTGTTTCTGCCTGCCTACAGCTGCTACTTTGGCTTCTGATTCCTGGCTGCTATCACAAACTGTGCTTCTCCTAACTCTGGGACTTCTGGCTCTACCCTTGGCCAGATTTCTTGTTGCAGCCTTATTTGGTTTTGGGGTCTCTGGCCCCAGGGCAGAATTCTCCCTAAGTGTGTCACCAAGCCAAAGCAAACCATGGGGAAATGGAATATATGGCTGATCAACTGGTTGTGTGATCTGTAGAAAGCAAGCAACCAGTCTGGTTGGTTTATTTTATTTTATTTCTCCTCTATCACATTGACTTGACTTTTTCATTGAGTTGATTAGTTATTTCAGTTGAACAAAGACATGGTTTCAGATAAATTTAGCCATAATTCAAACGCTGCGAACGCTAGTCTATTTCATCATGGCAAATAAATCCCCTAGTCAACAAATCCACAAGCACATATTGAGATCCCACGGGGTACCTTGTCATTGGGTAAGGCTACATGAATGGTAAGTAAAGATTTAACATTAGACAAGAAACTAAAATAATGATGACTTCTTTTATTTACAGATGAGTCTTGATTTCTGCAATAAAAGTGATCCCCAAAATGTTGTGAATTGAATTGTTGTAAACAGAAGCCTATTTGGAGCTTACTAAGAGGACCAGAACATTTGGCGGGGGGGGGGGGGGTGTAATGATTAATGCTTTAAAATAAAATAAATACTTTAAAAATATTTACTGTAACAAATTTGCACTCTAATGTCATATTTATTCCCATGCCATAAGCTTTTGTTTCTTCAGTTTCTTCTGGTATATCTTTTTCTTTTGAGCAATTCCTCTTCTGTTTTAAGAACAATTTGTTTCTTTTCAGTAAGTATCCTATCAATATGGCAAGGAGAACTCATGTATGGGTTGATTCAACCATGAGCCCTGTAAGTACGCCGTCACATTTTGGGAGCTTTGTTAATCTAGATATACTCAATAACAAGAGAATCCACATCCAAACCCTTCAGTTCTGCATTACTTTCTGCATTTTTAAACATATGCAGCAAGAATTCAGCACTCTTTTTAGGCAACCAACCCTGTGTCCAAACCCATTGCTTAGCCTGGGCATACCTGCCAACTCCACCATTATATCAATGGAAAGGAACACACTGTTTCTTCAATGTGACATCCTTCAAATACTTGGTAGCTTTTCAGATATGCATGCTCTTGATAGCTTGGGCTGTTTCATGGTTTTCTTGAAGTGGATCTAGAGATTTGAACCCCCTGACTTGCATGATTTTGTGGGGTTTTCTGGATCAAGAGAGTACCTCACCATTTTAAATGATTACTTAGGATGGGTCAAAGGAAGAGGACAGTACCAGAACATTTTGAAGAGAAGAGGTGACCATATGAAAGAATCCTCTGTTTTGTCATTGTGAAGAGTTAACCACCAAATGGATCCCTTTTTTAAATGTGAATTTTCTGACATAGGATTTTCTTATATGGAATTTCACTGGAATGCTTTTTGTCTTCTCTGATTGTGTTGGGATTAGGAAATTTTCAATCTACATGCAAAACTTCTCTTATAGTATCTAGCCAATGTGAGCCCAGTCCTCATATTATGCCCAATTTATTCTGCCTGCTGCCAAGCTATGAGGACAGGCTTGGTAATCCTCAAGTACCCGATGTCTCAGAATGAAGATGTCTGGCTTGTTTTCTAAGTCACACCATGCATAGGAATGGATATTTCCTAATAACTTTGTGAAGAAAAGACTTTGATTGGCTATTTAGCTTGAATTAGTTCATTTTAAAGGCACTAGATAGCCAAAGAGAGTATGTGTCTCTACTTCCTAAATGGAGGAAAAAACTACCTTAAGCCTCCTGGTTGGAGCTAAAGACTAGGGGCCAACAGCCTTGAAAGAAGTCTGGGTCTGGTGCAACAGGCACAGCTAGCCACAAAATCTGGCCAAGACTCTAGCTCCCAGAACTCAGCATACTCCCTCAACCTTTCCAAGCTTTCAAGGTTGCAGCCTTGTCTATTCCAGCTCTTTGAGTCTTTCACCTAAGGAAGGAAAGAGTAGTCTAGCAAGGAGAATAGAAGCAAAAGCAAGGCCATATGCTCATGACTTCCTGGCAATCTGGGTGTGAAGATTAGGCTGCAGGTGTTTACTCTCTCTCTCTTGTCAACTAGAAGTTAACATTCCTAGCCTCCAGGTAGACAGGAAAGAGAGAAAGGGAGATTTACTTTTGCTCATTCAATGCATTTTGAATGTGCACCCAATTCCAGCTCACCAGACAATCAGAATTACAGTTATGTTTTTCACTGTATCGTCAGAAGTTTGAGTAATACTTTAGGGAATCCATTTTCTTTCCTCTGTTCTGTATATCATGATAAAAATGGTGACTAAAAAATTCCACTGATGTTAGAAATCAAGGCATTTTATTAGATCATAGCAACAGTACACACACACATGCACAAACACATCTATATATTTGTTGCATTTTGAAATTTCAGATTAGAAAGAATAAAATGAAAATATCACTTTGATATCAAAAATATTGTAGGGGCGGCTAGGTGGCACAGTGAGTAGAGCGTTGGCCCTGGAGTCAGAAGGACCTGAGTTCGGATCCGACCTCAGACACTTAATGCACAAACAAAAACCTAGCCGTGTGGCCTTGGGCAAGTTACTTAACTCCAGTTGCCCTCTAAAAAAATATATTGTATCAAATTCCCAATGTTTGTCAAAAAAATCATCTCAGCATTATAATTTTATGATTTTAAGGTTTATTATCAATATCCAAATACATCTTGTCAATTTCACTCACTTAAAAGAATATTTTCTTTACGAACAGCAAGCTCTGATCTTCCTAGAGAGCTGGTCTAAGGTATGGTAAATCAGAGGTGGAAGATCATCCAGAATTTAAATCCAATATTTTACCCACTACACCATCTTAGGCGTCCACCTCTAGAGAATCACAGCTATCTTGATTGTTTCTGGGTTTGGAACCAAGTGCTTTTATTTTAGTGTTAAATAAATCTTGTATTTGAGATCTTGTTAACCAGAATGTTTGCTTAGGACCTGAGTCTTTTTTTTTTCTTTCTTATTGTTTCTTTTCTTTTCTTTTCCTTTTCTTTCATTTTTAAAAGGGTTAAAAGGGCAAAAGAGTAAAATTTTCATATTCACAGGGGAAATTGTTGGTGGGACAAACACTATATAGAGTTACATACTGAAAAACCTTCAAGATTGAATTTATCCACACAAGTTCAGAACTACGGTTTGGTACTATAGTCTACAAGTGAAAAATTTCAAAGTAAAATCTAAATACCTTGAGTAAAGATATCAGGCCTTATCTTATGCTCCCTTTGTATCCATTGTTATTTTTTAAGTACATTGGAAGTCTCATTAATAGAAACCTTTATATTCTTATTGACTTCCTGAAGGACTGAAATCATGAAATAGGTAGAGAAAAGCTATAGGATGAGTAACTTTATCAACTGGCCCTCGCAGATAAGGGGCTGTCCCATTGCTGGTTTTAGATCATAACATGGATAATATTTTCATTAAATTCCGGAATACATAGTAGCTGAATGCAGTAGTTGGCAATTTTAGTAAGCTAATCTAATCTTATTTGACCTTGTCAACCTTTTATTCCTTGTCTCTGAATCACTTGAGTCAAGATCAAATGCCCTAGCATTTAATTTACATAGTATTTCATAAATACCAAATTTTTTCTGTATAGAAATGGAATGTAGAAACCATGTTAAATAAAAATAAATGAACCATTCATACAAATAATATCAAAACTATAAAAACATCTTATCCTAGACACTGTACGATAACAGAAAGAAAAAAAAACTGTTAGTTCTAGTGAAGTCTGGAGGCTTTTTGTTTTGTATCTGAGTGAATGGAAACATGCTAAAAGGAACAAAAAGTATTCATATAAATAGAAGAGATGGCATTTGCTCAAGCTAATTTTAATCAAAAATGCTATTTTATGCTAGTTTGGCATACTATTGTTCTTTTAGCAAAATCTTTTGCAAAAATCATTGCATGCATTGAATTATTCAACACAGAATATTGAAAGAGGTGATGTAAAAATTGTCTTAACATGAATCACCTCAAATACTTTGCCTTCAATTGTATCCATTCAAAATGAAAATCAAAATATTTCCTAGATCTTGATAAGATGTAACTTTTAATACAGAAGAAAATGGGATTAGGTTAAGGAACTATATCTGTACTGATTCAGATTAGAGAGAGGGACTTATCATCAAGAGTAAGAATTTCTATGATAAGAAATATGAAGTGTGTCAGTATCAGGGTCACTGAATTTGGAAATGTCTGCTGACATAAGACTAGCTTCTATCATAGAAAATGTTACAGTAATCTGGGCTGGAACTTACTTTTCTTTGGCTATATAGTCTATAGATTTTTATGCTCTGGTTTATACTAAAACTAAGGGAAAATAAGGAGTGGTTGTCTAAGAACTTGGAATCTTCTTCCTGCGAAGATTGGAATTATATTATGGTCCAATGGTTATCAGAGAATAAGGAAAAGATATGGAAGGCATAATATCTCTTGATCCTGTACCTAAACATAGACAATATAGTCTTAAGAAGGTTAACATTTAACTGTACAGATGGGGCTTTGTCATCACAATTTCTGAATGTTGTGACTATGAGTGACCTCTCCAAGAACATTCCATGCTACGAGTAGATATTTCCTGTGGCTGTACTCTATTCACTGTGCCACCTAGCTGCCCCGAGCCTTGGTTTTCTCATCTTCAAAATGAGAATAATGATATCAGTAGTACTGACCTCACAGGGATTTAGCAAGACTCTAATGAAATGGCAGATATAAAGGGTTTTATATATCTTGAAGAGCAATATTTAGATTGGTTCTCATGATTCCATGAGGTGTTGCCTGTGAATCATCCTTCTTACCATATTTACAGTGACAACACTAAATAGGATACTTCAATTTAATATACTTATTGACTATAGAATCAATCACATCAAAGTTTTGATGCCCAATACAATAGGTAAATATAAAGAGGAAGTGGTCAAGCATAACTGTGCTTTATCTAAATTATGTTTGCTATACAAATTACATATGTTATCAGTGCTTTTGTGACCATACCTTGTTTTTCAGTGAATGAAGCTTTTTTTTATTAGTGTCTATATGAGTTTGCGGTGCTTAGCACAGTGTCTGGCACATAGTAGGTACTTAATAAATGTTTCCTGATTGATTGATTATATAAGTCTATACCATATACTTCACTTAACTCTGGTCTTGATAATAAAGTACCCAACACTGTAATTTTTCCTGCTCCTCTATTTCACTAAGCTTTGTTATTCATGTCAAAGTCTACAGAAAGTATGGCATTTTGGATGAAATGATTTCTATTTCAGCCAGGCCTGGGTTCAAATTCTACCAGTGATACTGGCTTTGTGACTAGGCAAGTCCTTCCAACTTTCAGTGCTCAAGGTGCCTTACTGAAGACTATACATTACAAAGTAATTAATTGCCTGTCAGCTTTTTTGGTGATGTTTCCTTGCCAAGAAGCTAGGCAGTGTAGTAGATAGAACTAGTCTTAGAAGTTCAAATCCCTAACTTAGATATTTATTATGTCACCTTGGGTAAGTCAATTAACCTCTTAGCTTGAGTTTTCTCATCTGCAAAATGAGAATAATTATAGCACTTATTTCACAGAAGGGCCTAGAGTCAGGAAGACATGAATTTAAATCTGGCCTAAGTTATTTACTAGCTCTGTGATCTTGGGCAAAACACTTAACCTATATTCGCTTCAGTTCTGTGAATTGTCAAATACCATAATAGCACCTACTTCTCATAGTCCTTGTGAAGATCAAATGAGACAATAATTGCATAGGGCTTAGCACCGTATAGTAGCACATAGTAGGTATTATAAAATGCTAATATCATTATTAATTATTCTTTGTGAACAGAGCTTGTTTCTGTTGGGGGAGTATACTGCAAACACTAAGAAAAAATCTGATTCTGTTTTTACTGAAGTCCATTGGGAAGGCTTGGGAATGAATTAAGTGTTAAATTCAATTTTGTTCTCAGCAGATCAAAGGCCTGTGTAGTTCAGTTTGGTCTGTGTTAACCACTGTGGTATTTCTAAATTTTCTGGTTGTGTTGGGTCTAATTTTTTTTAGCAAACTAAAAATAAATTTGATCAGTGTCAATGACATAGAGACACCATCTCAATAGCTATTTAATAATTCTAGTTTAGCTAGATATGAGAGCCTGAAAACAATTACCTGCTATATTCCAAAGGGAAAATGGAAATAATGAACAAGGAGAGCAACAGTATCTGACAAGCATTTCAGTCCTCCGATATTATGATAAAAAGCCAACTTGGAACAGTGGATCGAGAGAAAGCCAGCCTTAAAACCAAAAGCTCTAGGAAATTCTAAAACTGTAAGTTTCAGAGAAGGTGCCAGACTGTACTGATAAAAGGAGTTTCTTCACCTGAAAATTCTTTATACCAATGAAATCACAAGACTGGGTCTTATCCTTACACCACATGATGCTATAAAGAGAAACTATAAATGAGGAATTGACGAAAGACGTCAAGGGAAGAAATAATGCTTTGTTGTGATCTGTGATGTTTGCCTCAGCTTTTTGGTTCATTTTTCTTCAAGGGTCATAACTATGGGGAATAATAGTGATTAGAGTACAATTTTACTTATGTTTTCCAATACTTTTAGGATCATTAAGAGTATTATGAGGGTTGGGGAAACTGGTGAACTGGCCAATGATGATATAGTCTATAGAACATGCCCAATAGGGCCTGCCCAGTGGAACCTTGTTAAACTTTCTTCTGGTGTGAGTTACAGAGGAGCCCTATCCCTACCCCCACCCCAATTTCTGAGCCCTCAAGATTTCTTCTAAACTGTTTCACATGGGCTTACTATAGAAAAAAAAAAATAAACACTTCTAATTAGCTACTGAGGTAAAACTGGGTGTATATACAAAAGGTGCAAGCAGATAATCTCTCTCTTTCCTAATGACTTTTGAGAAGGAAAAACTTCTAGAAACCATCAAGTAGGGGGAGGAACAATAACTCAATCTTCTTTGTCTTCTGACCACACTAATTTCTGTCTCTGAATGCATGCACCAAAATGTCCTTTTGGTCCTGTTATATTTCTTCTTTCTTAAGTAAAGTCTACTATCATGGGAGGTCCTAGCCTAGACTATGAGTGAGACAGGAGATATATCAAAGACTCTTGAAGTCTCACCAACTAGCTTCCCAGAGTTATGCCAATAGGAGCTGTGCTGGTGATAATGCCATACAGCAGCCTTGAGCCTACTGGATCCAGCCCAGCAAGGAAACAGCCCAACTGAGCTAGAGGATGACTTGCTCATCTCTTGTCGCATAAGTAGAAGTGAAATTGATAGGTACTCTTTTAAGGGAAAAAGAACCAACCAACCAAACAATGACAACAACAATATACCAGGGCCAGGAAATTAACCCTTGCTTTATTGAGGGTGGGTGAATATTTTGAATATTTTATAGCAATTCCTTTAAGGTAGAGTTCATCCTCCCCAGGGCTGAAGTGGATAAGAAGGGAAGAACACACATTCTTCCCTGTCTGTTCCCTGTGTTGGAAAGAGGGGAATTTGGGGGCATTGGGCTATAGCTTATGCTTTACTCTATCTTCTGAGTAAATATATTTTTGCAAAAGTTAATTGATATTAATGTGATAATTGTTATCAATGTATTACAAACCAGTTAAATGATATTTGTAAGCACACCAATAGGGACTGGAAAGTAATAGTATTAGAATTCCTAATCCCTCTGGATCACCACTGGAAAGCTGAGAGAATTAGTAAACTATCTTCTGGAGACTATTCCTTCTGGGGTTACTAAACTATGAGGAGTAATATGAAATTATACTCTGAATCTGCTGCACTTTTTGAGAAGAGAAATCTCACTTGGGACCACCCTAGACTGTTTTTTTAAAACTGAATTCAAAAGTATTAGGAATGCATATGCATTTTAAGGAAGTAGTTAATTATTCAAAATAGTATTATATCTGAAACTAGGACATCCAAAACTGTTTTCATACTATAAACAATGAAGATTTACATAATATATAATAATATCTAGAAATAGGCATATAAATACATTTATATTTATATGTGTATATATAGGTATGCAATTACTATTAACATATACCACAAAGCTATCGCTATCTTACACTAAGATATTTTGAGAGGTCTAACCACTCCCCCCCACTCCAAAAAATTAACATATATTTTATTGTTATCTAAGAAAAAACCTAAGGAGAAGCATTTTATACACACACATACATATACACACATATATATACATGTAGATATACATATATACATACATATCCACATATACAGTAGAAAGCAAAAATAAAACGTTAAAGTTTATATTAAGAAGGCATTGTATCAGCTATTTTAAGGAAGTATAGAAAATTAGAGCTAATTCAAGAATATTAATGTATGTGTGCATGTGTATACATAAATATGGAGGCATATTCATATATAGATTTCAAATTGAATTTATTTCTTAAAATAGCTAGATTTAAAGATGAAATGAAAAATGAAAAATTTTAGTTGCCTCTTAATCCTGTACCTAATAAAATCAACCCAGAATAAAATTTTCATTTATCCTATGGATCAAAACTAACATTGAAAGGATAGAAAGCTTTAGAAATTCCTGACATTCGGAACCCAACAGAGAGCAAAGGTTTTATCATGGTTGACAAAACCGCATATTTTTCACCTCTGCTATATGATCTTTAAAATTAGATACAAAATTACTCAGTAACTTGTGATCATTTTCCTTGGTTTTGTAGTATTTAATAATAAATTCCTAAACTATTTTATTTGATCTGGCGGCCCTAATTTCTTTCTGGTCTTAATATTGTCCCTGTTGATTTATCAGCTTAAATTCAAGGTCTTTGAGTTTTCTGCTTCCTGAGTTCTTTGGTAATTTAAAATTTTTCTCCAGTTATTTCCCCCTGTTGTCTACTGTCTAACTCCCCTCTGATGGTGGTTTACTTGGGATCTGAATCTCAAAAGGTCTCAGCCTTCTCCTACACTGGGTGAATCCCTAGTATGTCAGCCAAGGTCTCTGCCTCAGATGACTTTTATGGAAACAAAATTGGCCTTAGATGTGCTCTTTCCTTCACGTTTAGTGGAGTGCCTCATAATACATAGTAACTTATCCTGCTACTTCTGTTCTTCAGCCTCTGTCCAGGGACCAGCAGTTGAGAGAGCGTGGGCATTTTGGGGCATAAGTTCTGTATTTTGGCTATCTAAGTCTCTGAGAGGAGAAGGAGGTGTGTGTGTGTGTGTGTGTGTGTGTGTGTGTGTGTGTGTGTGTGTGTGAGAAGAGAGAGACAAAAAGAGAGACACAGAGAGAAAATGAGAGAGAGAGAGAGATTGAGAGAGAGAGAGAGAGAGAAAAAGAGAGAGAGAGAATAGGGGAGGAAGGGGGATGAACATTGAGATCAATTTCAATGCCAGATGAATTCTGACCATCCCCTATGTTCCTGGCTCACCTGTCAATGGAATAGACCATGCCCTGCCCTTCCACCCCCACCCCAAGCAAGATTCTGCTCTGGAACATAGACATAGCACTAGGTATCACCTTTCTATAGCTCAGCTCCCTTGGGAATGGGAGGGGGTGGGGGTGGAGTATGAAGTTGGGTTTTATTTCCAGCCAATGTATCTGATCCTTTGGTTGAATGCTTGGGTAAGATCCTTGGGTGTGCTAAGTGTAGCCTCAAAGCTGTTAGGGTGGGAGTTATGGGAGGAGTGTTGAGTGAGCTCAGAATACAAATCAGTTGAAGTTGGATTAATTTTCTTCTTCTTACACTGTTGGATCCCAGGTTCATTGGGACAACTGAAGTGGCTTTAGTGCAGAATCCAGTTTTGTAGAGTTTTGAAAGGTCAGGAATATCAGAGAAAATGTCTAATGCTCCATCTTGTTGATCATGTTTTTCAGAAGTTTTTGCCTACACACAGGCATATTTTGAATATATGCCTTTGGATTTTCTTGGGCTATGTTGGCTTAAACGGCATCTGGAAAATCTGAAATGCCAGGTGTACGGAAGCCAATTTACTAGCTAGGTCTGTGAATGACTGTGTGATGGTGCATCTGCGACCTCATCAATTGCAGTGTTTCCTCTAGTGGTACAAATCATGAACAGCCATACCTCCTTATCCTGTACTCCTCTTACTTAGGTTCTCTAGGTAATCTACCATAGAAAATCCAACCAAGATGCTTGGCAACTTCTAACTTTCTTGACATGTAACTATCAATCCAACATGTAACTATCAGTTATCCCTCACTCTATGTGGTATTATTCATAAACTAAAAAAAATTATAATACTCTTTTCATTAATCTAAACTAGTAACTTATTTCATCTAGTGAAGTACATGTTAAAAATGGATTCCACAACTATTTTCTTTCAAACTAGATTTCCCCTCATTTCTAATACATAGTGCTTTTCTGGGTTATAAAGCTTTAACTATGCAGTGTCCTTCATGTCATAAAAATAAAGCCACAGAAACAATTGCTAAAGAAGAAAGGGGTTCCCTGTTATATTTTGCCCCTTAATTCTATAAAGTAGATTATTTTAATGCTCTATTAAGTAATTTCTCTCAGAATAAAGTCACATAGCAAATAAAAATTTCTGTTTAGTATAACTGTTATTTTTTAAAAGACTCCAGTTTATATAATTAATAAAGACACTTGAAATAGGTCAGATTAATTTCTGAAACATTTTGTCACTTTCATGTGTTACAAAATATTTATGGCCTAAAATTTTGTGTTACAGAACTTTACAGTGAAGTATCTTTAAAAGAAAACTGTGTGGATTATGTAAATACCTACAAATAGGTGATTGTGTATGTGTGTCTATATATAAAAATGTATGTATGTCCGTGGACAAATATCATGGAGCTTACACTACTGAATGGACAGTATAAGACTGCCATCTCCTGGCTTTATTATTAATTGTTCTTGTCTAAAATTTTTGTTTCTCAAGACATATCAAAGACTGATTATATTAACTAGTTTGCTTGTCCTCTATCTTTTTGATGAATTTTTTTTACTTTGGATTTCTAAAATTGCTCATCTCTCAATATTATTCAAATTTAATTTTTTGTTACAAAGTGTTTTCTATATTGTCAATACAAATGCTAAAGTGTTCTTAAATCACAACCTAGAAGTTCAAAATCATTATCGACAACAAAAACTCATCAAAACACAACTGACTTCGTGGAAAACCTTAAGCCTTTTAAAAATTCAACCGTCCTTTTTAATTGTAACATTTTTAAATCATGTGAAAATCATTTTTAATTTTGCATTTGATGTAGCATTAGATATCATTGTTAGGCATTAAAATATCTACCCCAGCTGAAATTCCGTGTGTAAGATGAGGAAGTATTGTGAAAGGGAAGTTGTTATCCAGTCATTTTAGTCATGTTCCACCCTTCACAATCCCATTTGGGGTTTTCTTGTCAAAGATATTGGGTTTTCATTTTACAGATGAGGAAACTGAGGTAAATGGGGTTACGAATTTGTCCAAGGTCACATAGTTAATAAGTGTTGGGGGCCAGATTTGAATTTTCCTGACTCCAGACATGGTGCTCTATTCATTGTACCACCTGGGTTCAAATCCTTTGTCTTTTTCTTAGTGTATTTTTTAAAATTTGATTTTTTAAAAAATTTTCCCCAGTTACATGTAAAAACAATTTTTAACATTTGTTTTTAAATCTTTTGAGTTTCAAATTCTTTTCCTCTGTCCCTACCTCCACTTCCATTGAGAAGGTAAGCAATTCAATATAGATTATACATGCATAGTCATGCAAAACATTTCCACAATAGTCATGTTATGAAAGAAAACATAGACCACCCCCCAAAATAAAAATTGAAGAAAAATAAAGTTTAAAAAAGTATGTTTCAATCTGTATTCAGACACCATCAGTTTTTCTCTGGGGATGGATAACATTTTCCCTCATAAGTCCTTCAGAGTTGTCTTTGGATCATTGCATTGCAGAGAATAGCAAAGTCATTCACAGCTGATCGCTGCACAATATTGCTGTTACTTTGTACACAGTACATTTCACTTGTATTAGGTCATCAAATTCTGCTTTAGCTACCTACTTGATGTGTAACTGGGTAGTTAGGTGGCATAGTGGAGAGAGTGCTGGACCTGGATTCAGGAAAACCTGAGTTCAAATCCAACCGAGGACAATTTACTACTTGTGTGACTCTGGGCAAATAAATCACTTAAGCCTGTTTGTCTCAGTTTCACATCTATAAAATAAAATGGAGAAGGAAATGGCAAATCACTCTAGTATCTTTGCCCAGAAAACTCCAAATGGGATCAGGAAGAGTTGGACATGACTGAAAAATGACTGAACAACAAAAAACCCTGGAAAAGTCACTGAACTTCTCTGTGCCTCATTTTCCTTATCTGTAAAATGAGGCTGTCCAACCCAATGTTCTCTAAGTTTTCTTTTCATCTATCACACTTTGGTCTTATGTGTAACAATCCTAAACTATCAAAAATTAAGCAATGCAACTAGCTTTATTGAGAAAACACTGTTCAAATGTATTTGTATTGCACCAATTTTTACATAATGCTTATCCTGCCCTCCCTTACTCTTGTCTCCCTATCCTTCAAACATCCTTCATACTTTTATCCCTTTTATCCCTCCTGAAACCCAAAGCAAAGTGCCCTTTCAAGTAAGATCGAGCTTTGTTTCTTTAAGTTTGGTGAAGCTTCATTTGAAGAAGCAAACCATAAGACAACATATGAGAAATCATCTGTTCCAATCTTCTCATTTGTTAGGTGAGGAAACCAAGACTTGCCCAAGGTCACATAAGTAGTAAAAGATTTGTAATCAAATTCAGAAGTTCAGCTCTTTCTTCTGCACCACACTGGTGGTGGTTTATTCTAACTTAATGGTAGGAGCACTAGATTTGACTAAGCTGGAGGACAAAATTCAAATCCTCCCTCTGACACTTCCTGGATTTTAGTCACTTAACCTTTATGTGCTTCTGGCAACTCTCCTCTAAGGTTTATATACTAAGGAAATTATAGATCTTTTCTGGATATCTTTAAACCAACTATTCACTTCTGAGAGGCATTTGTATTTGACACGTTTTATCTAATTATGGAAAGTATGGCATTGTCCCCTTCCAAAAGGATTTATGGACTCTTCAGGATGGTAAGGAAGGTATTGTGGAGGTGCAGACAGGGGACAGTAGGGAGTCTTTTTCAAGATGCCTGAAATGAGAACATAGAAGCAGCTTTGCCTACATAGGGTCTTGTATATAACCATTTTGGCATGAATAAGAGCTGTGAATATGCTTAGAAAAAAAGGTACTATTTTTGGTAGCATACCCTATTTTACAATGTGTTTTTGAAAGATCTTACCCTTCTTAATATTAATGTTAACTATGCATAACCTATATTTGAAAAGTCTCTTAAAGAACATTCAATTCTCTATTCTTTGGGGAGGATTTGGAGATCAAAAACCATGATAGCTCTCCATTATCTTTTTAAAAAAATTGTGATAGGGAATTATTTTCTACATAACAGGATAATAACCTTGTTCAGATCCTTTACCCTTCAGACATTATTCATCATTCTTTAATCCTCAAATGATAACTTCTCAAGCATATTCGACTAATGGGAATATTGGAGTGTGTGAAAATAACGTGAAAGTGAATAATGAAACAATTCAATATCAAGTAGCAGAGGATTTAAGAAATGCTTATGATTTACTGTTCTTTCAGTAAATCAAACAATGAACACCAAAATGGTCAATCCTTTTGTCCAACCAACATGGTAGAGGTATCTGCATTAACAGATGTGTGCCACACATTTGGCTCTAGTTTCAAAGCTTCTTCTGGTATCTCCCTCTGATGTCAGTGCCTCTTTCATGTGTATATGTATATATGCATACATATACAAGTACATATGCATATTTATATAGATGTACAGAGCATACGAAAAGAATTTTCAGTGTTGTAAAGAATGTGGCCTTCAGTTTCTATTGCCTAGAAAATGGAATCTCTTGTGACTAATCACACACTATATTGGAAAAAAATATATGGTTGGTTCTAATATGTAATACACAACTACTGTGAGAATTAATGGGAACTGCACACTCTTATCAAGGACACAACAGATCACTTACAATTTCATTTAATGGAATGTTCTATAAATACATTAATTTCAATATAGGAAAGTCTTTTTCATCCTCCAAATGGATATGCTGCTTATAAAAGTTAGCTGAACTAGACATATATTTGAATTTTGAGCGAGGTGCTGAGGTAAATAAAACTAATACTTTCTATGTACTTTCTTCAAAAGAACGTTGCTGGAAAAAAAAAAAAACAAACAAACCTGTCAGAGCAGTCATCAGAACTTATGTTATTCCCTGGAAGTGAAGAGGGGAAAATGCAATAGAAATTTGAGTTGATATCAGTCTCATAGTACCATATTTTTTATCTATTATATTAAACTCTTGTTGTTCCAACTAAAATAAGTATTGCCCCCAGTATCCAGGTCTGCAAGTCTGTGCAATATAATCTTGCTGAATGCTATGGAATGCAATTATTCTGCATAGTATAGTTAAAGGCAGTACAATGATAAGAAAATTTATATACTTCAGCTAAAATTTAGCTCCTGTCCAAATATCAGAATGAATATGGATGTGTAATACACACAGAGAGATTATATATACATACATGCACATATAAATATACACACATATATATTACACACACATACACACATTCACACACTCACAAACACATGCTTTTGAAACCTGACAGTGTCTAGAATTAATTTACCTTCAATATTAAAAAATTAGCCTTAATAAGTAGCAAAAGATTAAATGTAACTAAACAGTGTCCCTTAACCCTTTATTTGTCTCTATTCTTCCCTTCCAGCTCCAGAGATTCTTCTTAGACAATGGAAAAAAGAAACACATTTTCCTCTCTTTATCTATTTTCTATTTGTTCTACATATTCAGAAGATTACTCACGTTTCTTTCCTCTTACAATCATGCATCCAGTGTATGATAACTAGTGGGGGTAAAATCAGTAAAACAATTATTAGCAAGTAAAATTATAATAAAAGCATAAAAATTTAATTTTAAAATAAAAAGATTATAATTTGATGTATTTCTCTTCCTTTCATAAGACAATATGGAATTTTCAGTGTGAGCCTTTAGACCTTGGAAATCCAGAACTATAAATTAGGACTTGATTTACTGCTTTGTTGATTATGTAGAATGAAGGAAATGTTAATGATTCAGATTGAACTTAACTAACCTCTGTTAAACATTGACTGGTGCATCCCTGGTTGGAGGAGTCTCCAGAATGATTTGTTCTGTCAAGCAAATGGAAAAGAAGTATAGAGAGTTAGAATAAGAGGGAGAGAGAAGATTATTAAATCAATAGGAATATACAATAATAGATCTAGAATTGGAACACTCATTTTACCGGTTAGGAAGCTGAGGTCCAGGTCCAGGAAAGTTAATTGACTAGCTCGAGGTGATACTGGTATTAAACAATCGAAGTTGGATTTAAACCAATGTCCTCTGGTTCTAAGACCCAGTGCTCATTCAATTACATATATGTGTATATAGATCGATACAGTTGAAGAATTAAGATAAATACCTAACTATACAGTTAAGTATAAACAAGGCAGAATGATTCATTGACTCAAAAATGTTAAAAACAGGAAGGGACTTGTGAAGTAAATTGTTCCAAACTCCTTGCTATAATGATGAGAAAACAAAAGCCCAGAAAGTCTAAATGTTTGAGTCAAAGTTAAACAGCTACTGTGAGAGATAGGACTGGAGCCTGTGCCTTGTGTATGATCTGCTTCACTTTCCATTCATTCGATTCAAAACACTTACTAAATACCTATCATTTCCCCTTGCATTGTGTAACATTATTAGGAATGTGAGAACAGAAATCAAATTTTTAGTACAGCTGAGGATCTTAATTCTACTATAATGTAAACTACCATATATAAATAATAATTGAAGTAGAAACAAAGTCAATTTATATAAAAAAAAAAAAGTACCAACAACTGGGGTATCCAGGGATTGCAGAGTAAGAACTGGCACCAAAGGCATTCATTGCAAAATACTCTATGGGTTTTTGCTTCCCTTTAAAGGATGCCATTTTTGCAAGTTTTTCCACTCTTTAAAATTCCTAATACAAATGTGACTGCAAAGGACTAGGCAACCTCTTGGCAGAGACTTACTATAACCCAACCATAACATGTGTGATCAAAGTTCTACTTTCTAGCATTAGTTCCAGAGCATTAAACTTTTAAGTTAGTTCATCATAATCAGTAAACCACATTTAAGGCAGGCTTATTTCAGAAGACATTTTTCAGAGGTACAGTTGCTAAAAACAAAACAAAACAAAACAAGACAAAACTATTAACATGGGGTTAACATTAAAACAAAATATAAAATGATAGATATAAAGCTGAATTCAAAATGTAAATATTTGAATTTTCCCACATGGAAAATTATAAGTCAAATCCCCTTAAATGATTTTACTGGATTTATATGAGAGATTCCAAATATGTTTCCTACTCAATGATTTTAAAAGGTAGCCAAGTAAGTATACATCTTTTGTGAACACTGACAGAAAACATTTTCTATAGTGTATAGGTAATCAGGAAGTAGGTTCATTCAATCAATCACCATGCATTTAATAAGTACCTTGTAGGTACTGTGCTAAGGAAATATGGAATTGTGCTAAGCAAAGGCAATTCAAAGCCCCTCTTCCAGCCAATGGAAATGGCCTTTACTCTCAAGGAATTTATCACAGTAGTTAACATATACATATGAATGTATAAACATTCAATTTATTTGATAGGAAGGGAGTGCAATAGCATTTATGGTGAACCAGGAAAGGCTTCACATACAAAGTGATGCTGCTGCTGTAACTTGTAGGAAGTGAGGGATTTCATGAGACTGAGATGAAGAAGTACAAGTGGAGTGCATCCTGGACAAGGAGGAGAGCTATTGCAAGGGCTTAGACACTAGAGATGGAGTGTCACAGTCAAGAAAGTTCCTCTATGGGGAATGTTTCCTATTTGTAAAAGAATGACAGCAAAGAGAAAGGTCTCCCTCTGTTATCTCACCTGAACACATTTTCTAGTCCTCTAAAAAAGTATATTTTAACTATAATCCCTTCCCTAATAAAATACATCAAGTAATTTGAACACATTTGCTTTTGCAAATTATCATCCCATCACTAAGTGATAAGTAGGGAGGAGATATAATCGATTCTGTTTTACAGATGAGGCATTAAAGAAACCAGATTGGAACAACTAGGTAGCCTGGAGATCCAATCTCAGACACTTACTAGCTGTATGACCTTGGGCAAGTCATTTAACCTCTTTTATCATTGCAATTTCCTTAACTGTAAAATGGGGATAATAAAAGCCTACCTGCCAGGGATGTTTTGAAGATTAAGTGAAATAGTAATTGTAAAGCTCTTGATATAATTCTTATTGTTGACATGTATTGTTAATTGGCTGATCTATTCAACCATTCATTCATTGACTATTTAAAAATCTATTAGTCACATTTTATATGCAAAGTACCCTCAAAGGTAGTAGAGCAGATGCAATAATATATAGACACAGTACCTGCCTTCAAAGAGTTGACAATCTAATAGATGACTTAAATTCAAATAATTAGATTATAAATCAAAATATAAGTGAATAGAGGTATAGATAAGTCTCAAAAGGAAAAAAATGGATTTTACATAAGGACTCTAGAAACACCTGGAATAAATCAAGAAAAAAGAAATGAGAAGTCAAGTGAGTTTTAAAAATGAAATAAAAGGCTTCTAGGAAGGAATTAGAAAGAGAGTAATAGATTAGAAATCAACTCCTTAAAAATGAAATTAAGCCATCCAGAAAGCAATAACTCCATGAGACAGAATGATATATCAGTACAAAAGTATATGATGGGGGAAGGAGGACGGGGAGGGGGAACAAGTGTGAAATGATTAATATAAAAAACAGACATCGAAAATAGGTCAAGGTCAATATTGGTAAATAACTAAGAAACATTAAATTTCTTGAAAACCATGATCCAAAACAGAAAATGTTTATATATTTATCTTTCCATGTACTCAGATTATGAGAAATAGCAAATTTTAATCCCTTCCTCCTCCTTTCTATATTAGTATATCTTTATAGTCATCATTTTCTTTCCCCTCTTTAAATACTCAAAACAAATCCACTCCACTATTCTCTCCCCTTCAACTCTTTTTTTTCTTATTTACCTTCTTTTGGGGATTTTAAATTCACAAGCTATCAGAAGGCCCTAGAAGCCCAGAACAATATCTTCCCAGGACAAAACAGACCAATGTGGAGCCTCAGCACTCAAACCCCAACCTCCTAGGCTAAGGGGCTCTCAGCTCCCTGGAGATACTGGGGAAGAAGTGCTCTGCATCTCAAAAATCTGGAAGGGGGTCTTGCCTCCAGAGGTAGAGGTCAATGCAAGAACCCAAGAGACCCTGAGCAGATTAATCAGGGAAATAATAAATGAAAACCACCCGGATTTTAGAATCAGAGGACAAGGTGATGACAGAAAGAATGTAATTACCATTTTGCCTGAAAGGAGCTCTAAAAAGCAAAAGTCCAGAAATGTCATAGTCAAAAAGCAGAATGAGAACAACAATAACAACAACAACAACAACAACAACAACAACAACAACAACAACAAAAACCTATGGTCATCCAGAAAGAAATAGTGTAAATAGTAAAAAGAAACTGCTGTCAGAATAACCCAAAATTTAGCAGCTTCTACTAAAAATGAGAGATCTTGGAATACAATATATTATGAAAGGCAAAACACATAGGCTTAAAACCAAAAGGAACTTACTCTGTAAAACTGAATATAATCCTATAGAAGAAAAGTAGACTTTAAAGCTTTTCTGGTGAAAAGATTAGGGCTGAATAGGGACTTTGAAATACAAACACAAAAATACAGAGAAAGGAGAAAGGTAAGCTGTTTTGAGAACATTAGAAGGAGCTAGATGACAATATAGTGCTAACATACTATTGAGGGTAGGGGAATGTTCCTTTAGATCCTTAATTTTCCATAAAAGGTTTTGAAAGAGGTAAATAAGAAAAAGAGGTCCTAGAGGAATGCTTCTGTTTTGAGAATTTTAAAAGGGCAAAGAGAAGGGAGAGTATAAGAATACACTAAAATACAAAGGGAAAGAAAAGGCTAGAACTTGCTATTTCTCATCATCTGAATGTATGAAATGATATATAAATATCAAAGAAGTGGTAGGGGGAATAGGGATCTAATGAGTCTCACTCCTATCTGAAATGAACAAACTAAGGTTAAATACACAATTTGGGGTATATATAAATGCATAAACTTTTCAGGGAAACATGGAGGGATTCAAGGGGGGAAGATGGTAAAACAGCATAATACCTGAGAAAGAATAGATGCCAACATAGATAGATATATAGATATAAATATATACATGCATATATTTATATCTATATATAAATTTATAGATATATACACATGTATGTATATACATGTGTGTATGCATACCTACATATATGCATGCACATGCATATACACTCACATATTTAATTATAAATACGTGCATACATATACATAGATATGTATATGCATACCTATACACAGACAGATAGACAGACAGACAGACAGATAGATAGATAGATAGATAGATAGATAGATAGATAGATAGATAGATAGTTAGATAACTGTATCTATAGATATATAGCCTAGAATGCAGGTTAGTCTCCTGAAGAGAGGACTAAAAGGTTGAGGAGAGAAATGAACTAGAATTTATCAGACATTTGAAAAGTGGATAGGTAAATAAATATAGGGGAATATTTTTATACCGTAAAAAATGACAAAAGATTAAACAAATCCTTGGTAGTAAGAACTGATGTAGAGTGGAATGAGCAAAACAAAGGGAAAATTATGTAAAGATGAGATTGTGAAGATAAATGATGTTAAATTCTGATAAAGGGAAGGACCAACCATATCTCTTGAGGACCAACAATGAGAGATGCTATCTACCTACTGACAGAGAGGGTCATGGACACAGGACAAAGGCATATGCAGTCATATGTTTTTGGACATGACTACTATGTGGATTTATTTTGATTGATTGTGCTTATTTGTTACAAGTTGTTTTTTTATTTACTTTAAAATTTTTCTTTTTCCCCTTTAATCTTTCTCTTGGTTAATTTTGGGTAGAGAAAAAATTAACATTAATGAAGCAAAACAAAAATTCCATTGTAATGCTTTTTTTTAAATGAACAGAAATAAACTGTGAAATGGAGTTTCATGGTCTCATAAAGGACCCAGCCCATTTTTGTGCTCTCTGTTTATGAAAACAATGTTGTTTTTTAAGTTAAATTCAGAATGTTAAAAAATAAACTTAAAAAAATAACCCAGTAATTTATATTTTGTAGTAGAATTTTTTGATAATTCTCTAACATACAATCCCCCTCCATTCTCTTACATACATACACATATATGTGTGTATATATGTGTATATTTTTTCCTAGAATAAAATTAAGAGGGCACTCCTTACAAATCTGGGGCTTTCCTATTTGAACTTTGATGCTTTCAAAATCCGGCGAAGATAACCATAAAAATGTCTACTACCTACAGGATTGGAATTGTACTCAAAGTTTAAAAATTTCACACTCTGCAAAAATGATTTAATATGTGATCAAAATAACTGATTTCTCATTAACTTAATTTTCTTGTTCTCTACATAATTAAAATATTTATATTTTTCTAACATAGTAATTCATTAGTATATTTGTGTTATTAGAATCCCATCATATAGGAACTATCTTTAAACAATTTCATTATCTCACAGTATTTTTCTCAACTAAGAATTCTGCTAATTCAATTCTCTCCCATGGTTCAAAGCTATCTCTCCCTAAGCACTTTGTATCAAATTTAACTCCTGATCCTGAGTCCTCCTTCTCCTTTTCCAGAATTCTTATATTCAGTGATACTTTCAACACTTCTGAGGTCCACTCAATTTATTTTTTCTAGGCGGCCCATATATAAGTCGTAGTCCGTTGTCCCATCTTAGAAATTGGAATGTGAAACTGAGAGTAGGATTGGGAGTAAGGGATATTATTCTCCTTTCACATCAATGAAAAAATAAATCCAATATCCCAACAATAGTAAGTCTCTGTACCCTGTTTCCAAAAGACCCAAGCCAGGAAATTGATAGGCATCTCATAACCCAAATCCACAGGTTTTGTTGTTGTTGTTTGTTTGTTTGTTTGTTTGTTTGTTTGTTTTGTTTTGTTTGTTTTTCCCCTAGTGTAGTTCACAAGAGCTAACTTCTGATGGCAGCTAGGTGGCTCAAGGAATAGAGCCCAGGTCTTAGAGTCACAAAAACCTGAGTTCAAATTTGGCACCAGAAACTTACTAGCTGCTTGATTCTAGGCAAGTCATTGAATCTTATTTGGCTCAGTTTCCTCATCTATAAATTTAGCTGGAGAAGGAAATGGCAAACCGCTCCAGTACTTTCCCAAGCAAACCCCAAATGGATTCATGAAGAATCAGATGTGACTGAAAAATGTCAACAACAAGAACAATCCTATGACAATCTTAATTAAAGAGCTTTAACACACCTGTTGTTATCATACAAGCCTCTTAGCTGCTACTGTTCACTGTTCTCTAAGTCAGGTTCTCTAACTCTTTGAAGATGGTAAATGGGGAAAGGGAAAGGGGAGAAAGCATTTTTAACATAACTGTTCATTCTAATCTGGGCACAAAACTACACTTGACCAGCAAATGGCCTCCATAAATCCAGTTTTTCCTCTTTGCTATTCTGCCAAAGCAATCATTTTAATGTCCAAATCTGATTACATTACTTCCTTGCTCAAAAACCTTTAGCAATTTGTCCTTGCCTTTATCCTATAGGATATAATATAAATGCATTATTCTGGCATTCAAGGCCATCCATGATAATATTTCATAATATGTCATTCAACATTTATTTATAAAACTCCTCAATGTCAACCCTGTCCTTTTGTCAGATTATTCTTCACTCTTTTCTTCCTTCTACTGACTTCATTTCTCTCACATACCTCCTTTCCTTTATTCACCTTATTTATTATACCTGGAATTCCCTCTTTCTCAACATTTAAATGCACCTACTCCTGAAAGCTTCCCTGGATCTCCTCAGTTGGTAACAATAGTGTCTCCTATCAGATCTCTCATAGCATTCTGTTTTGTTTTGTTTTTAACTTTACTCTGCTTACTATATTTTTATATATTATATTTACCTGAATTGGTGTTTTATTACCTTACTATATGGTGTGTTCCAAAAATCTAAGTGCAGGTTCCTATAGATTGCTGAATTTATGTTAATCTCTTGGAGGTCAGTGACCCTTTTTTATCCAGTTTACCAGCACCTTCAGTACTTGACCAAGCATACAAAAAATTGTTATTGCAGGATAATATAACATAAAAATCATATTCCAAAGCAGCATATCCGTGAGCACAGCAACATACCTATGCTGTCCCCAGACATTTTCTTCCTGATGTAAAGAATCTGATCAATACCACAGAAATTCAAAGCTTGATGACAACAAGGGTTACTTAAGGTTTCTTTGTTTGGCATAGGGGCCCAGCAATCCTCTTTCAACAGGAAACATTTATACCTGAGCACAGAAAATCCAGAACAAATTTACCAGTCTTAAAGCCCTCGTTGATTGACACTTTTGCCCTATTTATTTCTGGTAGAAAAATAAAATTGAGACAAAGAAAATGGCACTTCCTAGGACAATGACTTTAGGTTAAGATTACAAATCAAACATAGTGAAACTTTCAAATTGCTCATTTTATTGTCTTAGCCACGTCCAAATGGTACAGTTTATTTAAGCTTTTTCATATTTGTCTTAAAATTTTTAACAGATTTGAAAGAGAAGGAAATTAGATTTTGTCCAGAAGATTAAAAATAATTGTAGTGTTTTTAATTCTGCACCCAGTCTGAATACCTTGATCTTTCACTGTTTTAAAACCTAGAAAATCACAAAGCAGCTAGTAGGACAGAATTTTCAACTCTGTTTTACAAAATCTAAAACTTTAAAAAATCTTAATTGGATTGATTTAGACAACTGATCTAGATATTGGTGATTATCTTAAATTAATCAATCATAAAATTAGACGATCTTAAATTTGGAAGGGATCTCCGAGATTATCTAATTTAGTCTCTACCTGAAGCATGGATCCACTTAATCTACCCTCTGCTTGAAAACTTCAGGTAAGAGGAAACTCTCTAATTCCCAAGACAACCCATTCCCTTTCAGACAGCTATACTTATTACAAGACCCTTCCATATAATTAGCTGAAAACTGCCCCCTCCTAGCATCCGTATATTCTTTTTTCGTCTGTAGCCATAGAGAATAAATATAGATAACAACACAACAAAAATTTGATGATAGTTATCAAGTCATCTCTTGGCCAGGCTAAAAATCCTCAAATGATTGGATTTGGAGTGCACTTACTATCCACACTTTTTTACTCTGGCCATGCAAGCCATATGGCAGAACATCCTGCTCCCTTGCTAAAATTAAAAATAATAATAATAATTAAAAATCTTTCGGAAGTTACCATTTGATTCTAAGATATAATACAAATGTCTTTGTCTTGCACTGAAGTTTCTCCCAGTTTGAGTTTAAGATAACACTCCAACGTCATATCACCTTACTCCTTTTAAGCAGTCTTTTTTTTTTCTAGTAGCACAGCACTATATAATGTTAGCTACAGTTTGGCCAACCCAGTCAACCAAGTCAACCTGTTGTGCTTCACACAACATTCTATCTCCCAACTCTATGATGTTGCATGAGCTGTCACTCAGGATACACAGGCTTGAAATATACTCCCTTCTCACTTCTAACTCTTAGAATCTATAACTTCTTTCAAAACTCAAGTAGCATCTTCTTCATCATGTCTTTTTTGACGATGTCCCTGACAGTGCTTCTTCCCTGAGATTATCTTCCATTTACTTTATTTAAGCATATAGAAATAAATATATAGTAAAAAACCTTGGGGTGGCTAGGTGGCACAGTGAGTAGAGCGTTGGCCCTGGAGTCAGAAGGACCTGAGTTCAGATCCGGCCTCAGACACTTAATAGCACACACAAACAAAAACCTAGCCGTGTGACCTTGGGCAAGTTACTTAACCCCAATTGCCCTCCAAAAAAAAAAAAAAAGAAAAGAAAAAAAAAGAAAAAAAAACCTTTCCTTTTATCGCTTATATTTCTAAGTAAATCCCATCCTCTTCAGAAAACATTCATTAAAAGCAACAACAACAAAAAGATATTTCTATTTCAATAAAACAAATTAGGATTTTGAGAATTCTAAAAATAATATTCAGTGTTTTGCTACAATAGTATCCCACCTCTGAAAAGAAAATGGGGACATACCTTTTCACATCTCTTCTGTGGAAGCAAGCTTCATTATAATTTTGCAATATTATATGTTGATTATATTATTTTTTTCTCATTTATATCATCATTGTCATTGTGTGTTTTGTTTTCCTGATTCTGTTTACTTCACTTCTCTGTATTAATCATATTCATTGTTTCTTATAGCACAATAATGTTCCATTGTATTCACATGCCAAAAATTCTTTTGCCATTCTCCAGAATATGGATATCTACTTTGAATACAATTCTTTGTTTCTTCAAAACTTGTGAAACACATGTTACACACACACATATATGCACACACATATGTATGCACATGTCTGTATATATAGGTATACATACATGTACACATATATATGTATATATACATATGCATATATACCTCTATTTGTCATCAACCTGCCTAGCACTGGAATTTATGTGTAAAAGAATATGATTATTTTAATTTCTTTCTTTGCTTAATTCCAAATTGCATCCCTAAATGGAATAAATCACATATCTATGAACATGGCATTAGTGTACCCCTCTTTCCACATCCTTTCCTCAAATATTCCCTATATTTTTATATACTTTGCACTTACCCATTTTGTTCCTTAGTGATTTTTTCAGTTATGTCCAACTAGAGTTTTCTTGGAAAAGTAATTAAAAGTGGCTAGCTATTCCCTACTCTAGTTCATTTTACAGATAAGAAAACTAAGGCAAATGGGGTTAAGTGACTTGTTCAGGGGTCACATAGCTAATAAATGTCTTAGGTCAGATTTGAACTCAGGAAGATAAGTGCTTGTGACTTCAGGCCTAGCACTGTATCCACTGTGCCACCTAGCTCTCCCACATTTTCAATGTATTAGGAAAAAAAATATATATATATACATATGTGTGTGTAAATATAGATACATATATGCATATACACACATGTATATATATATATACATGTGTATATATGTCCACACATGTGTGTATATTTGTGTGTGTTCTATATGTGTGTATGTGCATATACTTGACACAATAGAATTTAAGCCCTTCTTTAGGGCAGGGACCCTTTCATTTTTGCTATTGTATTCCCATGGCCTAGCAGAGTCAAAACACATTAAGTGTTCTTTTTGATTGACTGAAATTGAATCTATCTTTGAATTCTCCAAAACAAACATAGTTCTTTGTTCTTAATAGGTTTGCACATAATAGTGCACAGTAGTTTAAATCCTACCTCAAATACTTACTAGTTGTGTGACCTTGGGAATGTTACTTAACTGTCTGCCTCATTTTCCTCATCTGTAGAATAAGAATAATATCCATAAATAATAGCAACTATCTCCCAGATTGTTGTGAAGATAAAACAACATTTGTAAAATGCTTTGCAAATCTTAAAGCATTAATGGAATTGAAAATCAATCTTCTATCTTCTTCAACATTTAGCACAGTATTTTTTACACAGTAGAGACCTAATGAATGATTATAGAATCAAATCAAATAGTATAGCATAGAATGGGATGAGATGGACTGGAAAGTTTTCACTGTTGTTTCCAGCTTTTGGTCATCTACACATTGCATACATTTATATCTTTTCCTAATATAATACCAGTGATGAATTTAATTTTTGTCATAAATGGAAAGTAAACTATAGGGCTAAGGTCTGTTGTTTGATTTTAGTTCAATCAATTCTAAAATCATCCAGGGGTAGGCTGACCAGACAAATTAGATGTTTATCAAGTGGCTTGATGCTGTGATCTCATTCTCAGCATATGAAGGTTTTCTTAGCAGTTCTATTGATTTCCCTGTTCCCAGAAGTGCTGGCAACTCAATAACATGGTCAAACTTCCTTTATTTTCCATAAGGCCATCTTTCAATAGAAAATACAATGGCATATTCGTCCTCATTCTGAGCATAAAGGGTAAATATTGAAAATATCTTAAGATTGAATAAGTTTATTAATTAAGCAATAGCCTAGTTTGTGATATTTATTGGATAAATATTTGCAGTTTTTAAATTTAGTATGCCCTTTGTTTGGGGCAGAACCCATGACCAGTGCTCAAAAAGTATAGACAAAAACTCTACTAGCATACCAAATTTGAAATGTACAGAGATACTGAAATTTGACAAGATTTTCTATTTTAGACAGAATAATTCCTCATAGAATTCCACACTAGCATCAATTATGCTTTAACAACTAGAAGTAATACTATGATACTTAAGGAGAACATGCCCTGAAACCACAATTACTGTCATATCTGCAATCTCTCTGATTAGCAATTTACTGCCATCAGTTTTCTTTTAAAATGAGAGGATAAATGCATTTTTATTCAGCAGAAGAACCTGAAAGATATAGCAGAACTTACGTGTACAGATCCAGTTATTTAGGAAATATATTGTAAACCAAATACTTCATTTCTTTTACTAATTCTGATGGACTGGACTGGAGAGAATGAGAAAGGATGAGCCACAGTATGTCATTGGAAACAACCAGATAGTTTTTTTTCCTTTCCTTCTTCTTTCCTTCCTTCTTTCCTTCCTACCTTTTTTCTTCCATCATTCCTTCCTTCTTTTTTGTTTTAGAGGAGGGAGTCATATGCATTTTAGTAGTCAGAGTGAAAGCATGAGAAGATGAAAAGGTTGTCTATAAATAGAACTCATTACTCCTATGACTAAGTTGACTCATATAAAGCAATAAAGGTTTTTAGACATATGTTAAAAATAGCCAAAATTTGTAAAGTACTTACTCTGTGCCAGGCATTGTACTAAGTACCTTTCAAATATTATCTCATTCAAACTTTATAACAACCTTGGGGGATGTAGCAACAACACAATATTCAGAGCACCAACAGCAACTATGAATATGCCAGCACAGTTCTGAATTGTAAAATATAACAGACTCTCCATATGGAAGGAACAAGCAAAACATTGATTCAAACATCAGAAAACTGAATCCCCAAACCAGAAAGTCATATCCATCATAGCAACAAAGAAATTAATACATCTTAACACAGCAGGGTGCCTCACCATCCTTTAGCCTTCCCTCAAACACTCACAAGCATAGCTGTCTGCCAGCCTGTGTCCTCTCTCTCCCACCATGCTAGATGCTCTGACTCCCAGCTTCCTGTGGACTCTGCTCCACCCTTCAACAAGTTCCTCCCACCATAGGCTCCATGTGATTAAATCTGCCCTATTAGGACACAGGGAAGATCTTCAAAGCAGGGAAGATCTTCAGATTCCCTTAGACCTATTAAGGGGCAGGGAAGATCTTCAAATTCCCACTACCATTACAGGAGGTAGGTAAAATCATTACAATTTTATAGTTGAGGAAATTGAAGCAAACAAAAATGAGGTAGCTTACTCAAAGATACTAGTAAGTTTCTGAGGCCAGAGTTGAAATGATCTCTTCCTAAATGAAGATCCAGTATTTCATCCACTGTGCCATCTAGCTGTATTTTTAAATATGAACTTGATAATCATTAACCAACACAAACATTTCAATTTATTAAGGGCAGAAAGAATAGCATTGTGCAAGAAACAGTGTACCATGTACAAAACTATGTTTTAAAGTGGGCATCAAAGTCAACATTGTAATATTATCACTGCCCTTCTTTTCTTTGTCCCTATCTAAACTTTCATTTGCTCTCTTCATTGTATTTTCATGTGACACTGATCCCCTTTTTTGTTTTGTTTTGTTTTTTAGTATCACTTTCACTACTCTTCCTCTTTCCTCATCTATATCTTTGAAAATCTTGAGCTTTAGGTCATTCCATCAGATTTATAATTTATGGGAAACAGTTGAAGACAGATATGATTGTAATACATTTTTAAACATGAGCAAATTATTGGATCAGATTATTGTAGAATTGAGAATTGATTAAAGAAGATTTAAACAATATAATAGCTCTTCTCTCTAGTATGATTTAAGACTGATGCTCTTTGGAGAAAGAATAGAGTTTGGAAATTGTCCCAAAACATCTCTAATATTGTGATTGAATCCAGAGTAATGAATTATAATACCCTCTGAGAGACTACAAAAATCCAAATATGGTGAAGAAACCCAAGAGAAATGAGTAGAGAGAGAAAGCAGCACTTGGGGAAATCAAGTAGAAAATAGAATGAAGGAAAAGTAATATTCCCTCACTATTTTGTCTTTCTCAGGCTAGGTTCTAGGTTCTTTCACATGTTATAGACCCATTTGACAAGTCTAGAAGAAAGCCTAGAGATTATTTTGTAGAACAGTATTTTTTCAATGCAAAAAATACATAGATTCACAAACGAAAGTGACTTATTTAAATACAGTGATCAGAAGGACATTAGAAAAACAATAAGTTTGCCTCTACAAGTTAACCTCAGACCTAGATTTATCAATAGCATCCTGACAATATACAGACTCATTTCCTGTAATTGGCATGGATTCATTTTCTCTGATTTCAAATGGGAGTCAGGTATTAGTGAAATGAAGAAAAAAAAATAAAGTGCTGTTTGTGATATGTCTTCCTCACACAGCTGCAAAGTAGAAAAGAACATTTTTTTAATGACAACTTCAACCTAACTAGGGCACATACTAGAGTTGTGGAAACCTGGTACCCATAGGAAACTTGACTTCTCTAGTTGGACTCTTGCCCAGAATTCTTGTTTATTTTTATATGAAAGAAAGAAATTACCTTTGTACTAAAGAGAGAACTGTACCAAAACATACATTTCCTTCCCCAAAAGAGCTTTCTTTTGTAACTCCTGCTAAATCATTTTTTGGTCACTTTTTCAGTTATCTCAGTCTCTTCTTACTGGCATGTACTGTGGTTCAAATATTAATGAACAATATCAGCTAACTGCTTATTTATTTATAACTTTACTAAAATATTGTTACTTAGTTTTTGAGTATAATTCTTTTTTTTTGCCTTTTTTGGAGGGCAATTGGGGTTAAGTAACTTGGCCAAGGTCACATGGCTAGGTTTTTGTTTGTGTGTGCATTAAGTGTCTGAGGTCGAATCTGAACTCAGTTCCTTCTGACTCCAGGGCCGACACTCTACTCACTGCACCACATAGCTGCCCCTTGAGTATAATTCTTGATAAACTTTAATGCATTTCTCACGAAAAAGTAGTTCTATGATAACTACATTTTTGGTTTTGTCAAAAATTATATTATTTATCAGAAACAGATGAGCTAAAGTGTTACCTTAGTTATTAATTTTGGTAACTTCTCATTTTAAACAATCTGTAGTTTGTTTTTCCTCATGAGATTGAGTGAGGGCACATCTAATTTATGTATTTATTTAAGTTAGGGTGGGGAAGGTTGGGATCAGTTTCCCAGTGTAGAAACTAATAATCCAGATCAGCAAGTCATTACCTAGGACATTGAGAAATTCCCATGATGACACAGCCTGTATATGTGAAAGGTAGGACTGCAACCCAGGTCTTTATGATTCTCTAGCCAGACTTACACACACTTTGACATTCTGCCTCTCACACACAAATGATCTTGTAATTTGTGTGTTCATATATTTGACCTACATAATTAATTTTTAAATAACAAAGAATTACTCATGTTATATAATAAAATATGTTGTAGAGTAAATAATATTTACTAAGCACCTACTGCATGCCATCCACTATATTAAGCACTTAAAATACAAAAAAAGCACCCCAAAATAAAAAACAGAAACAAAACAACAATTACAACAACAAACTGTAAGCATATTAGTGGATTAAATGTCAAGAAAACCTGGAGAAGTTCTCCTGCCTCAGTTACTCACTATCTGTTTGAGCCTAGTTAGGCAAGTCCTTTATTCCCTTTGGGCCTCAATTTCCTTGTCTGTATATGAAGGGATCTGACTTGAGGACCTCTAGGATTTCTTTCAGTTCTATTAAGCTTTACTTCTACAAGTATGTAACATTGCTTTGCATCCTTTTAATAAAACAGAAATTTTCTTCTTCACCTTAACCATATATTGTGTATTTCAATATTTCAAGAAAGTGTGGCACAGTAGAAAGTCTTGGATTTGAATCAAGGTTTAAATTTAGATTCATCTGTAAAATGAAAGACCTAGATAGTCTCTGTGGTCTCATTCAGCTTTAAATCCGTGATCCTGTGACCTTCTCTGTAATTTTACTTCTGTGTATGTTCTCTACTGTTAGAGATAACAATGGCTCCATAACTTTCTAGAGGATTTCTTGATTTATTATGGCCCCAAACCCCCAAACAAGACAAAAACACTCTCTGGTCATGACCTTCTCAAAACTTTACCTGATTAGTCTGTCTCTCAATTCTTATATAAAGCTTTTCCAAAATGGTAGGATATGCCAGAATGTGTGGTCTGGCAGATAGCCCTGGGTTATCTTTACTGCCTGATGAGTATTTGAATAGGACTTTAGTGGAGATGTTATAATGGAAGAACACAAAGAATTAATTCAATACAAAAAGAAACCACCTCTTGAAGTATAACCAGCACTGTTAGGCATTCTTGAGAATTAAGTCCTGTAAATTAACTCAGCAGTTGTAACCTCACAATAATTTCCTGAAACGTCTTGAGACTTTTTTTAAAAATAGAAAGCATTGAAATATTATTATGAAGTTAACATGTAGCTCGCTAATAACGAGAATTAGAATTGTTTCTTAATTTTCATTAGCAAAAGCAAAACTTTTTTTAATTGTTGATATTCAGTCTCAAATGAAAGCTTTGTTAGAAACATAATGTTTTTGAAAAGCAATAAATTATATATTTTAGCATCGAGGCAGTGGAGTATATATAGTAGGTAGCATAATTAGTTTAGTTAGGAAGAAATGATTCAGATTGTATCTCTGACACATTTTGTGTGACTCTGGGAATGTCATTTAACTCCCTTAGATTTATCCACTTTGTCAAAAACAGGTTTGATATGCTTGCGGACAAACTGTCTCACTTGTAGTCACCAAATGCTAATGTTTGAGTATTATGCTTTATTTTTTACAGTTCATAGTAAACGTATATACATGTGTATATACACACATATACATATATATACAAAAATGTTCATATATACACATATAAATATATGTGTGTATATATATACACACATATATGCACATTAGTAAAATATATACACATACACACATATGCATACACATACGTGTGTGTGTGTGTGTGTGTGTGTGTGTATTTATGACAGTGGACAAACTTGAGATCCAGAATTCTTTATAACCTCATATTTTAACACCTATCCTATTTGGTAACTTATATTAAACCTACTACCTTCATCATCATGTTGTCATTCCATACCTTTACACCCCCTTATTATCTCATATTCTTGCCCCTGTTTTGGGGACTGGATAGAGTTCTGGGCCTATATTCAGGAAGATCTTTCTTTAAATTCAGCCTTAGATATTTACTAGCTGTGTAACCCCAGGCAATTTACCTGACCCCTGTTTGCCTGAGTTTCCTCAACTATAAAATGTGAATAATAACAGCAACTACCTCACTTTGTTGTTGAGAGGATCAAATGAAATATTTGTAAAGCACTTCACTTAGTGTTAAGTTTGTACCTAGTACATTGCAGATGCTGTATAAGTGCCCATTCCCTTCCTCACTTCCCCTGGGCACTATTGCCTTTCTGTACAGGATGACTCCATAGCTTTTTGCCATTCCCTATTGCTAATCTCTACCCAGGGTCATCTTCATCAAACATTTTATTATTCATTTGATTATTTATTCATTTGCTATCTTGAACAATTGAGACTTTCCTAGGAAAGTCATTAATGTGGTTGATTTCATCACAGTCTGATTCAGTGAGGTAAGAAGATCCAAGAAAACAATGTACACAATGATGACAACAGTGTTAATGAAAAGAACAACCACCACACAAAATAATAAAAAATAGATATTGTGAAATTACAAGGAGTAAGGATAGCTGCCAAGAAGAGATGTAAGAAAACACTTCACTCACTCTTTTGTAGAGAAGGGAGTTCCATAAGTCTTGAATATTGCTTGTATTTTAATATTTTTTTCAACGTATTGATTTGTTTTGCTGATTTTTTTCTTCTTCCTTTGTCTCTCCATCTCTCTTTTCAATAAAGTTATGTACTACATTCCTCTGGGAGATGGGATAAGAAATAATATTAGGAGAAGTTTTGGTAATGTCAAAACAAAAGTCCATAAAAACATTCAAAAGTAAAAAGAATTTTTGACTGAATGTTAAAGTTGATACCATAAAAAAAATATAAAAGAAGCAGATCATATATCTTTTACAACTAAGGATAGGAGACTAATTATTAACCAAAAAGAGATAGAAGCAATTAGAAAAAAAAGATTGATTTCATGAGATTGAAAAGGTTAGCATAAACAAAATTAAGGCATCTCAGGAAAAAAGGTAGTGCTCAAAAGGGAGAAAAATCTTTGTATCAGATTTCTTCAATGAGGGATTGTTATCCAAAATATGTAGAAAACTAATTATATACGGAGAGAGAGAGGGAGAGAGGAATAAAATTTTTTTTCATAATAGATAAGTAGTCCAAGGATATAAGCAAATTGTTCTTGAAAGAATTGCAAACAATTAACATATTCATGAAAGAATATCCCAAGTCCCAAGTAAGTTAACTATAAATAAAAAACAGCCCTGAGGTTTCATCACATTCCCAGAAAGTAACCACCACTACCATATGTGAAAACACTTTCAGGATTACAAATACTATCTCATTTTAGCCTCACAACAACATTGGACCATCAGTATCATTTTCTTCAGTTTGCACACAAGGGAACATTGCAAGTAAATATTTGAGGCCAGAGTTTAATTCAGGTTTTCTTGATTGAAGGTCCAGCACTCTATCCACTGAGCAATTTATCTGAAAAGATGATAAAAAGACAGAAATATTAATTATGGAGTAAAGGAAGTGGGAAAGAATTAGCATTTATTAATCATCTACTATGTTACTGGCACTTTACTAAGTGCTTTGCAAATATCTAATTTGTTCCTTACAATAACACCAGGAGGTAGATTCTGTAAAAATGATCCCCATTTTGCAGTCAAAGAAAGTAAGGTAGTAAAAGATTTATTGGGTTGCACAAGGTCACATAGCTAGAAAGTATCTAACACCATATTTGAACTAAAGTCTTCCCGACTCCAGTCTAGCACTCTATTCACTTCACCATCTAGGTTAGGGGTTTTGGAGGGATCAGAACATTAAGGTACTGTTGGTAAAGCTTCGAACTAGTTCTAACATTCTGGAAAACAATTTGGAGTTATGCGAAAGATGTGACTGATATGTCATATCCTTTGATCTAGATATTACACTGTGGGATAAGGATTCCAACATGGTCCCTGACAGAAAGAAAGGCTATCCACACACCTAAATATTTATAATGGCACTTCTTGTGGTAGCTAAAGACAAGAAATAAAGTAGATTGCCCACAAATGGGCAAATGGTTAAACAAATAGTAATACTTGAATATAATGGAATATTGCTGCATTGTAATAAATGATGAATATGATAAATACAGACAAGCATGAAAAGACATCAACTGATTCTAAGTAAAGGAATCAGGGCTGAGAAAACAAATACATGACTACAATAGTTGAAATGGGAAGAACAATAACCAAATTATAACCAAAAATCAATGTTGTAAAACTACAAAGAACAAACAAGACATAAGAAGAGAAAGAGGAAATGTCTCCTCCCACCTTTTATAGAAGTTTGGATTCCTAGAGTGTGGAATATATCATGTGTTGTCATTTCTTATGTATTAATCAATTTTATCCATCTTTCCTCTTTTTCCTTTTTCTCTAAAAATTTCTTTGTTATAATGGATAAATTTCTGAGATGATGAGGTAGAGGTATACAAGAGGAAATTTAGGCAATGCATAAATTAAAATATCAATACAATCTATTTTAAATGTTAGGAAGAAAGTTATGAAATGACATTAAACTCATTTAAGAATGAAAAGATAGGATGCATGAAAAGCAATGAGATAGCCATCTTAATAACCCAGGTGAAGGGGTGGGAGAGGGAAATACAGAATAAACTTTAGCTGATAGCAAAAGATAGAAATATTTGTCTAAACAATTTTTTAAAAAGATGATAGCCTAGAGAAGAAGTGATAAGTGTCTAAACTGAGGTGAAGGCTGCATGAATGCAGAGAAAGTGGATTGTTCTTGCTCACAGTTATTTTTAAGAGTTTGTATCAAATTTATCTTACTCCCATTGCACAACTTATTATAGCTAGAAGAAAGATCAGAGGTCACCCAATAAACTCAAATATTTCTAATCAAGTGAGAATCTCTTTTCCATAGAACTAAATATTTGACCACTTCAAGGAAATCTATTTCGTGACTCCCTTAGGTGATAATTCTTAACTAAAATCATTATCTGTCCAATTGAAAACATTGAATTCTTTTGAAGTTGAATTGGATTTTCTGTGACATTGAATTAGAACACCCTTCAGGCTTTATAAATTTGCTGACTTTGATCTTTTTAATCCCAATCCTTTAACCTTCTAGTTGCACCATGTAAATTGCTCCTTATTTGGTTATTATTCCTTTCTTCTTCTTGGCTTTAAAAATGAAAATAAAGACTCCCCAGATAAAACTGTCATCAAATGATAAAATAGTGTAAAATGATGAATTCCATTTGGCTTGGCATTCATACTAACATTCCCCACCCAACCACCCCTCCTTTGTGGAATTATATGAACTGTAGATAATAGGAAGGGACCTCAGAAACCATCTCGTTCAAACCACACCTGAGGATATTTTACAAAGTTCCTTACAAATGCTCATCCAGCCTCAACTTGAAGACTTCAGATGATGAAGAACTCATTATATTATAAGTCAATCTATTCCACTTTGAGGTGGATTCCATTCCCCTATTTAGATATCAGTCTGTTTTTTGTCAATTCTACCATCAGGTAGGTTCCAATTCTTCCTTCTAGTGTTAGGCAAAATAAGTTAACACCCTTTCTCCACATGGTAATACTTATAATATACTGGTCATGTTGTAACTGTTCAGTTGTATTTCAGTCATATACAAATTTCCTGACCTCACTTGCAGTTTTCTTGGCAAAGATACTAGAGTGGTTTGCCATTTCCTTCTCCAGCTCATTTTACAAATGAAGAAATTGAGACAAACAGGGTTGAGTGACTTGCTCAGGACTTCATAGCTAATAAGTGTAGAAGGACAAATTTGAACTCAGCAAGATGCATCTTCTTGACTCTAGACCCAGTACTCTATCCACTGTACCACCTAGCTGCTTCATTGCTATAATGCAAGCTCTTTAATACTACAGGCAAAAATAGCCTACTTCCTTCAACTTTTCCTTAGCAATAATGATCTCTGGTCTTCTTACTAGTTACATGATCCTCTCACAACAATAAGAATACTCCAAAATAACTCCTTTGTACCTTCATTTCTTCATTTGCAAAATGAAAGGTTGGTTGGACTCTATCACCCTATCCATGCAATTAGACACCCTGGTCCCTCTAAATTCACGATCCTATCAATTATCCTATCATCATATAACCATACTGGCAGTTATTTTCCAGGAATTCTCCTGTTTGTCAGTATTCTCATAGTGTGGCATCCAGAACTTAAGCAAATACTTGAGATATGGACTAACCAGGACAGATTACAACAAGACTATTATCCATTTCATCTGAATACCATGCCTCTTTAATGAATATTTAAATATTTAAGTGTTATGAAATATTTTTAACTCATATATTTTTCTGCCTAATAAAACTTTAACTTTTGTATTTTGGGTCTTGTTTTTGTTTTGTTTTGGCTTGGTATTTTAATATTATATTTTCCCCCAATTACATGTAAAAATAATTTGAATGTTTAAAAAATTGAATTTATAATTCTTTCCCTCTTTCCATCCCCTCATTAAGAAGGAAAGAAGTTTTTTTTTTTAATTCTTTTGATTTTGTTTAGTTGTTTCTTGATTTCTCATAAAGTCATTAGCTTCTACTTGCCCAATTCTAATTTTTAAGCTATTATTTTCTTTAGTTATCTTTTGTATCTCCTTTTTATCTGTCCAATTCTACTTTAAAAGTAATATTTTTTTCTTCAGTGTATTTTTGTATCTCTTTTTCCATTTGTCCTCTTCAATGAATTTTTGTATGTCTTTTTTTTCCCCACTTAACCAATTCTGCTTTTCAAGGCATCCTTCTCTTCATTGGATTTATGTGCTTCTTTTAACATTTGGCTTAGTCTGTTTTTAAGGTGTTATTTTCTTCAGTTTTTTTGTGTGTGCCTCTTTTAACAAGCTGTTGATTCTTTTTTCACGATATTCTCTCATCACTCTCATTTATTTTCCCAATTTTTCCTCTACCTCTACTACTTGATTTTTTAAATCTTTTTGAGCTTTTCTATAGCTTGTGACCAATTCATATTTTTATTTGAAGCTTGGATGTCTCTTCTGAGTTTGTGTATTGATATTTACTGTCATCATAGTAACTTTCTACGGTCGAGATCTTTTTCTGTTCTTTGCTCATTTTCTAGCCTATTTCTTGACCTTTATGTCTATGCTAACATGGGGCTCTGCTTTATGAGTGTCCCAAGCTTCAGATTTTTTGGGGGGGTAGCTATTTTCAGAGGCAATTCTGGGTACCTGTAATGGAAATGCAGATTTAAAGATCTTCCCTGCCCCTAGCTTAAGTGCACCTGGAGCCTGTGGTGGGAGGCTTGTTTTTCAGGAAAGCCCACACCTTGATACTTTGTGATTGGGCAGTGGGTCAAGGAGGTTGTTACATTCTCTGAGCCAAGAGAAGGCTATATAAGCCCTGAGGTGAGGCTTTGCTTTGGGGCTCACTTTGAGAAGTGTTGTGTGATTTGACCAGATGAGACTCTGGGAAGCCGTTGTTGAGAGCCCCCCGGCTTTGAAAACCCAGATGTTGATGCTTCCCTCTCTGGTAACTGTGATTTGGTATTGATGCATGTAATATTGGGACAGTTTGGAAGCCTGTCTGATCTGTAAGTTCTGTAACTCTGAAGTTCTGGGTGCTGACCTTTTTCCCCTGAACTAGGTAATGTATGTTTGTTTGATTAAAGTAAGCTTGTTAACCCATTTTGAGTTGCTTTCCTTTACAAAAGCAGATCTAAGAACCTATATTGGCAGCTACCCTGGGGATATTGGGGTGCTTGCTGCTACAAAAGATGTAGTTTGAAAATATGACTTAAGGGATGGTTAGTGATAATTGAAATGTAAACTGTCTATGCTATAGGCATACTTAGTAAGACTACTGAATAAGCTACTGATTGTAATTTGAGATATTGTTACAGATAAGAGACTAATTGAGTTAATCAAGACTTGCCCCATGAGTGGAAGACTTGTACTTTGAAAACTGATGTAACTGATTGAGTTAACTTAAGAGTGACTATTTTTTTGATTTTACTGATAAGTGGACTGAGTTAACATTTGCCCCATTGAGTGGAAGACTTGGACTATTGTATTTTGAGATTATATTGTGATTTTCTTATGTACCTGGAAAATGTGACCTAAGAGATGTTTAGTGCTAATTCAAATGTAAATTGTATATGCTATGGGCATGAAAGATCTTGGGGCCGAATGTAATGGAAATGCAAATTTAAAGATCTTCCCTGCCCCTAGCTTAAGTGCACCTGGAGCCTGTGGTGGGAGGCTTGTTTTTCAGGAAAGCCCATACCTTGATACTTTGTGATTGGGCAGTGGGTCCAGAAGGTTGTTACATTCTCTGAGCCAGGAGAAGGCTATATAAGCCCTGAGGAGAGGCTTTGCTTTGGGGCTCACTTTGAGAAGTGTTGTGTGATTTGACCAGATGAGACTCTGGGAAGCCGTTGTTGAGAGCCCCCCGGCTTTGAAAACCCAGATGTTGATGCTTCCCTCTCTGGTAACTGTGATTTGGTATTGATATAATGGTGGGACAGTTTGGAAGCCTGTCTGTTTGATCTGTAAGTTCTGTAACTCTGAAGTTTGGGGTGCTGACCTTTCCTGAACTAGGTAATGTATGTTTGTTTGATTAAAGTAAGCTTGTTAACCCATTTTGAGTTGCTTTCCTTTTGAAAAGCAGATCTAAGAACCTGTGTTGGCAGTCACCCTAGGGATATTGGGGTGCTTGCTGCTACAGTACCTATAAATTTTTGACTCTTCCAAGATGATATGATCTAGGGAGAGGCATGTTTCCTACTCTGCTATAGTGTAATCAGTCTATGAGTGAGTATAAGCACTCTTTTCCATCCTGGAACTATGACCAGGGTCACAGATCTCCTGTGGCCTCAAGCTCTACTACTCTAGTGCTCCTCCTCATCCTAGGAATGAGACACAGGATCTGGACCCAGTACCACATATAAGCAAAGCATCACAGTTCTGCTCCTGTTGCTAGCACAGGCACCCCTGTAAATCTCCTTCTGACCAGTCATCCAACCCCTTTACTTTCTGTGGACTGAGAGAGCTCCAGTTAACCCTGCGGCCACCACTGATTCAGGCACTCTAAAATCTGCTCCCAGTTTGCTAGGGCCTGGTTTACACTGATATAGCCTGCACTGGACTGTGCTCTACTCTCACCCTGCTGCCAAAGACTTTCCTGCCAACAATCTTAATTGTTTCAATCCATCTTATTGTGGGTTCTGCCATTGTGGAATTTGTTTGGAGTAATTATTTACAGGTATTTGGAGGGTATGGGGGAGAATTCAGGCAAGTCCCTGCCTGTATTCTGCCATCTTGGCTCCCACACTTTAACTTTTGTATTAAAAGACATCTCCTTTGTAGTATTTCAATGATGCCTTCTTTAATATCATTCACAAAATATTATACAATATATAAACAAAATGTAAGTTTTACCTGCATGTCTTGTAGGCATATTAAAATACTTTTTAAGGATCCTTTTAACTAAGATAAAAAAAAAACAATAAAATAGAAATGATATTGCTTGCCCTAGCCATTTCTCCTCCAACCTTCATCATTTAACACTACCTTTTTCCATCCACTTAGGTTCAAAAACTAGGAGTCATATTTTTTTAAGCAATTGGGGTTAAGTAACTTGATCAAGGTTACACGGCTAGTCATTATTTATGTGTGGGTGCTCATTTTCTGAGGCCGGATTTGATCTCGGGTCATCCCAACTCCTAGACCGGCGCTCTTACTCACTGCGCCACCTAGCCGCCCCCTAGGAGTCATATTTGACTCTTTCATTCACTATTCATATTGTATCAGTTAGTTCTTAACTCTTGTTGAGCCCAATTCTATATCTTTCACATCTGTATCTTCCACTTCATTCAAAAAATTCTCTATTTTATTTATTCAATCATCACCTTTTACCTGGATAATTTCAGCAGACTCTTAGTTGGTTTCCTTTCTTGCAGTCTCTCCCATTTCTAATCCATCATCCACACAACTTCCCCAAAGATTTCCATAAACTTTAGCTCTTTTTATGCTACCTTTCTAAAAATTATTCAAAGGTTCCTTGTTGTTACTAGGATAAAAAAGAAAATCCATCAAATAAATTCCTCATAATGTGGCTTCTACCCACACTCCTGAATATTTAATATTCCTTCCCTTAACATACTTTTAAACTAGTCAAAATGACTGGCTAACTATTCCCTAAAATGTCATTTTATCTCTAGCCTTTGGTCCTTTGTATAAGTGGCTTTCTTTGTCTAAATTGGACTTTTTTCCTCTATTCCACTTCATATTATTGCTAATTTCCTTCAGTGCCCCACCTTAGATGCTACATCCTTCTGGTTCCCACTCCTACCCACAGTTATTGTACTCTTCCTCTTGATAATATTTTGTAAAAACTTTGCATTTATATATCTGTGTATGTGTGGACACACACACACACACACACACACACACACACACACACACACACACACATATATATATATATAATATACACATATATGTATATACATATTTCCTTGATATAATTTTTCCTAGATAAAAGAGGAATGATAAAATATATAAATATTTCCTTGATATAATATAAGCCCCTTGAGGGGGAGAGGGTTCTTACTTTTGTCTTAGTATTCCTAGTTTCTAACACAATAATTTTTGTGCAATATATATAGATGTTTGATAAATGTTTATTGAGATGAATGGAATTTACCTGAACTGATAGATCATGGAGACGCTCCACTATAGATATGTTGCAGATTCTCATCAATTAAACTATTTGTGTCTTAGTAGTCCAGCCAATTCTGAAATAACTTAACTTTACTATCATCTAGCCTTTAGCTTTCTTCTTTGTACATGAGGATATCATTAGAGATTTTGACAAATAACTTGGTGAAATAGTAACATATCATATCTTCAGCATTACTCTGATCTACCAGTCTCATTACCCTATTATGGAAGAACTGAGTTTATCCTGGGACAACTTTTTCTGAATCTCTACCAAGAAAAACTCAAATGATATCACAAAGAATTGAACATGACTGAAAATGACTGAACAACAATATCCTTTCTGAGATGGACCTAGGCCTTAATTGTCACAATTCCTTGTGGTAAAATATTCACAAACCATTTAATTTTATCAAGGTATTCATTTCCCACCCTCCATTTCCTGTGGTATCTCCCCTAATTGGCATTATTTGAAAAGATTTCTCATTATAGTTCATCAATCCCATTTTAAACTTTATCCACACACTAATCTAGTCATATTTTGCTAGGACCAGTGAGTTGAACTAGCTGATAGCATTTAGATGCTCTCCCATCATTTCTGTATGTTAACTATTCCTATAATCCCCAACTCAAAAATGGTTCTCTGTAAAGAGAGTTACAAAAAGATTTAAGTAATCTGCTTTCTCTTCATCATCTGTTATCATCCCATATACCCAGAGTCATTGGCACTTACATTTTCCCTCAGTATGATTTATTTGTTTTCAGAATCCATAAGCAGGCTTATCTCATTATGATACTGTAGTCCTTTCTTTTAAATTTAATTTCATATATTTGCCTTCGTTTCCATTTTCTCAATGTGTCTTTATAAATTTAAATTGGTCAATGAGTTTTCTATATGTTCATTCTTAAAAACAAACAAATAAACAAAAATCCCCCACCCTTTTATTTTAACCTCACTGGAATATTTCAATTTATGTTATTAGAATTTCTTCTTTGAGAATATAGCAGCCTTCTTGAACTGAAATGAAAAAAGTAGCTATTTTGATCCTATAATTCTGCAGATTTTACCTGAAATTTTGGAAAACGGGTCTATGAAAAATCAGGAGTATACATTAGATTCTACCCAGATTTCCATTTCCTTCACTTCACATATGCTGAGGTAGAGTGCCCTTGCTCATATGGTTTCCTTCCTTTCTATTTGACAACTTGCTATTTCTTACTGGTCACAATCATGCATAGAATAGAAGTTCCCTTCATTACTTTCTCCAGACTATAAATGATGAAATCATTATCAAAGTAAGTAAAGAATTAATCTTCTTTATGAAGAGATGAGATTTTAGTAATCTCAGATTAAAGTTCCAGATCATCATTATATAGATATTATACAGTAAGATGTATCTAATATTGAAGACTAAAAGGCTTGACTTTTAATTTTGTTCCTCTAGTACTTACTGGTTAAATGACCTTGGATAAATCACTTAAGTTCCACTGGCCTCAGTTTTCCCCATCTATAAGATCAGCCTAATAATACCTGTTATTCCTACATTAGAAGGCTGTTGTAAATTTCAAAAAAGACAAGGTATTTCTGGACTATATAAAAAGCTTTATTATTATTATAATTTTTACTACTAGCATTAAGTAATAATAGTGGTAGTAGCAATAGTAGTAGCATTAGTACTAGTAATTGTAGCAGCAGCAGCAGTGGTAACAGTAACAGTAGTATTAGTAATAGTAGTAGTAAAATAGTAGTAGCAGTAGTGGTAGTAATAGCGGTACTAGCAGTAGTAGTAGTAGCAACAGCCGCAGCCGCAGCAGCAGCAGCAATAGTAGTAGTAGCAGTAGTAGTAGTAAGAACTGCAGCAATAGTAGCAGTATTAGTAGCAGTAGTCCCTTCAAACAGGTTCATGACCTATTTCTTGAACTCATCATCCATCCTCTGCCTATAGCACCATGGATTAAATTATAGAACACTCAGACTATAATATCACCTGTGTGTCTCTTTCCATGGCTTCTGGTTAATGGCTTTCCTTATATGAGTACATGTTTTTATGTACCAGGGTTTTCCACTACCTTCATCAAGTCATAAATCGTAACCTATTCAATCTCTGTGATATATATGGTGTTACATATATCAACTCGTGATTAAACATCTAGTTCATTTCAATTCAACAAACATTCATTGTCTGCTAGGTACCAGAGATATAAAGAGGGAAAAAACTGTCCTTGTTTTCACAGGGTTTACATTTTTCTGGGAAGATAAAACACATACAAAAATACGGATAAATACAAAGAAAACTGAGAGGTAAAAGAGCTATAATGAGGGTATCAGAAAAGGTTCCATGGAGGACATGCCAGCTGAAGTGATCAATGACAAATGAAAAGGGTTTTTACAGGTAAGGATAAGTTGGAAATGCATCCACACCAAAAGGAACAGCTTATCCAGAAGGATAGAAGTGAAAGGTGGAATGCTGCCTTCCTAGAAAAGATAGTAGAACATATTGGCTATTACAATATTACAATAGAAAGCTATTGAAGGATTTTGGTGAAAGGAGTGATATGGCCAGACCTGTGCCTGATTAATATTATGTTAGCAGTTTGGTAGAGAATGGATTGAAAACAGTTTTCCAGAGGAAAGACCAGTAGGAAGCTATTTCAGTAATCCAGGCAAGATATTATAAAAATGTGAACTGGTTATGATTATGTTAGATGAGAGAAAGGAGCAAATGAAAGAAGTCAAGAAGGTAGAATTGATGGGATTGGCAATTCTTTGAATAAAATACATGAGAAAGAGAGAAGAGAGAAGTATTAGTCCAAAGACAGGTGCCTGGATGACTTGAAATATGATGGTGGTTTTAAAAGAAACAGAAGTAGCTGGAAAGATGGATGATTCAGCAATGAAGATAAGTTCTGTTTTAAACTGAACTAAAGCCAGACTCAAGTTTGAAATATATCTTAGAGCCTGATATATGAAACATATATATAATATACATATATGTACACATGTACATACATAAAATACATACACTATTATATGTAATATAAGTGTGTGTATATGTATACACATATGTGCATCACATATGTATATATGGGTTATATGTATGTGTTGTGATGTATATGTCCTACTTGCACTTGCCTTTCTCTAGCTTATCAGATATATATTGACTTTTCCTCTTCCCCTTCAATCCCTCACTGGTAGTATAAACTTTATAGTTTAAAAAAATACTAATAATAGCTACAGACTTCCCCTTTCTTCTGTTGTAGTGGCAAAAAGAGAGTATTTAAAGATTTTAGGCAATTGAATGGGAAACAGTGATAAGACAACAGGTAAGGAACTACAGCTTTTCCTGCCATATAGTTTTCTTTATTATATTTGCTAACACAGAAAAAACAGCTTCCAAGCCCTGATTAAACCTTGATATGACTTTAGACCTTATTTTCCATTGCCATGTATTCCCTTGGGCATTATAATACAGTATGAAGCATAAGCCTTTTTGGAAAAATACTCCTTTGTTGACACTGAGACCTTAGATATGTTCCTTTAATTGAATGGAATCTGATTGGATGCAGTAGTTTTTATACAACCTGCATTAAAAAAGAAAATTTAAAAAATAATTCTGCTGTGTTCATGTTATCCTTTGCATTAAGTAAATTTACCATGATCAAAAACACTTTGCCTCCCCAACCCCATTTTGCTTTCCTGAACCTTATCCAATTCTATTTCCATAGATTTTGCTTAGTTTCACCTATGGTTCTTGAATTTAATCGTTATTTTCCCATATAGTCCCTGCATCTTCTCTCTGAAAATCTGGTAGATATTTGGCTTTATTTGGACTACACTGATACCTCCCTACTATCACTTATTTCTTGAATTAGCATGGCATTGCATTTAGAAGTGTTGACTCTTTCACACCTTGGATAGAGACTTTATCAGCTACAGATTTTGGACATAGGTCAGGGGGCTGCACTGAAATATGACACTTCCAGTGTTTTATCCCTAGACAACAGATTGTGTTAATAGGGTCTCTTTCATATCCCTAGACTCAAGGGGGAAAAATTAAATTTTGTCTCCATAAAATATAACATAGCCAAGTATTTAGGACACAGGTCATAACAATGAATTCTGTCTAAAAGGTGAATAGATTATTACTAAATGTAGCATATTCCTAATCACTAGGGAATTTAAGTAGAACCTGGAGTAAATTGTTGGAGATGTTATAAAGAGGTTATAGATTGGACTATATAAACCCAGTCATCCTTTCCTTTTCTGAAATTCTGTATTTTATTATATAAATCTATAATAACCCTTTATTTTGTGATAAAAATAGGTTTTAGACTCATACACAGACCCACACAATCAAATAATAATACAATACAACTATATAAATATATAAGCACATATGTATATGCTACCCACACGATTATATCATCCTGCAACAAAATAAATACATATTTAAAGGAAAGTAATACAAATTACTTTTGATACATTATTATAAAAATGTAGAAATTGCCTTTAATTGAACTCTAACAAGCAAGCCCTTTTCCCCCCGAAAAAATGATCTCTAATATAAAAAATATCACAAAATATTATCTTACAGCAAATTTATGCTTGGAAACTTGATTTCCATATTTAATTTGTCCCACTTAATGGGAAGATGACATTTATAAGCATCGTGAATAAAACATTTTGACTATTGTCAATTCTCAAGAACACATTATAATTTTGAAAATAGAATATGACTTTGTTAGAATTTCTTCTTATGACTCACAACTACTTGCATGAGCACTTAGAAACTCTTAGCATAAATCAATGCATCCTGAAATTAATTTTTTCAAGGTAATAGAACAGGACTAAAATATTCACATTATAGTTGACCATTTAAAATGGATAGATAAAAATTTACTAAGTACCTGGAAAGTTAAACTAATAATTCTCCTTTCTTATAAAATTGATTTGAATAAAAAAATTATTTACTGTATTCATTTAAATCCTAACTTCTAAAAGTGACCTCAATATAAACACTTACGATTAATGTTATTATTTACCCCCTTTGCAAGATTTTAAAATTATTTACAAAAGTAAGTGGATTTCAAAAAAAGAGATTACTAGGAATATTTTTAAAAGTTAAATTATTTTCCTTTCACTCCCGGATGAAATTATAGAAAGCAAATGTTGGCATTCAATGTCTTTTTGTTCCTATGATGTAAACAGAGCAATACCGTTTCATTTTCTTCATTTTTATGCTCTTGTTAGAAAAAATAATATAAATTTAATGGAGTCCTTCATAGGTATATGACTTTGGGCCTCCTGCTTTGTGATAGCCAGTAATGTGTGTTAGGTATGTAAATAAAATTTCTGACAAGTTAGACCCCTAACTGTAATTCCAAAAATTATGCAGAAGGATTATGAAAATCTTGCTCTTACCCTATTTAAACCCAAAGTATATGGCTAAAGGCATTTCTTAAAACTTCTCCATCCCTCCATTCTCTTATCTGCAAGATTTCTAAACACTGCCCTATCCCTAAGTCAAAAGTGTTATTGTAAGAATAAAATGTAACAATAATGGCAATATGTGATTAACAGTATTTCACAAAAAGATCACTTTTTGAATATAAGGAAAATAAATCTATATTATCTAATTTTCCAGATCTTGGAAGCATCCTTACTGTTACCACAAGATGCTTTGTTTATTTGCTATTGTGTCTCCCATTCTCAGACTCTACATCATAACAGTCTCTTAAGCCTTTCAATAATGTTTTGGTCTTGTTGGCATTTTGTATGCAGAATGAAGAAGGGTGTCTGCTATAATTAATTGCCCCTCCAAAATTTCTTCCAAAGTAGGTTATAGCATCTGATGGGCAATAAATTATGCCCCACAAGAGAATATTTGCATCTGTATCCTCAGTTACATTCTTAATTAATTCCTAGCTCCATCTATTTCTCTAAGGTATACATTAGTAGGAGGAATCTTCACCCTGAGCTTAGAATGGCTGTGATATTGATGTTCTCTCCTCAGTATCTCATTTAGAGGCTACTAGGTTGAAATTCTTTTCTTTTCTTTTTTAAAAGGTTGAGGTTAATGTTGAGCCAAATTTAACTACACAGTTCTTGATGTCTCAATTATTTGACATCTGCTTCAGAGACTTTATCAGTCACTGAAAAAAAAGTAATTATGTTGTTATATTCTTTCCACAAATATAAATCTAATGAATCATTTTTAAAAACTACTTATTCCTGGCAATTCCCTAAGTGGGTCAAGCATTCTAAATAGTGGAAGTGTAGTTATTAAGTAGTAAGAACTTTTAAAACAATTGCAGCAGTCTTAGCAAGTTTTTGTTTTAAAAATATTATTCACATAAAACATTTTATATTCAAATCTCTTTATCCCTAATTTTTAAAATGCCTTTAATAGAAAACTGATTTTTGGTGATGGATTTATTAAACAAACCTAAAAAGAAACTTTGGAAAAACCTAAAATGTAAAAATATATATTTCAATAAATAGGAGTAATGCACATATTAAGGAGAAAAGCATGTTTCTTTTAAATGAATACAAAGAGAGTTTCTTTCCTTGAAGTATCCTGTCAATATGCCAAGTAGCTAATAATGTAAAGGAATATACAATAAATTAAATGATTTTAAAATCGATTACATATAGTATGCATCTTTTCTAGAATTTTGTCTATTTACTTAGATAAATAAAATCTTTGTTAAGGGGGGAGCATAAAGATGGAATTTTAGAATTGAATTGTTTTAGATTTGAAATCATAAGTGGTTTTGTTATTGAAAATGACTGATTACACCATCCTTTATATGCTAACTTGTTATTAAAGACCTTTATTGGTATGTAGATAAAATGCTTCAGTTGGAATCCTAGAGATCTGTGGTCAAATCTCACCTCCAATACTAAATAGCCATGTGGCCTACATAGTCTTTTCTGAGTGTCCTCTCCCTCCTACTCTGTCCTTTGTGTACACACACACACACACACACACACACACACACACACACACACACAGTTCAAAGGTACTGTCAAAGATCATTTACTAAGATGTGTGCTCATGTATACACAAACCCACACACATACATGCACATACACATATATTTTCAATGTGTTGTGTTGGACCTGATAGAATGTAAAGTAGTCAAGGACAAGAACAATTTCATTTTTGTCTTTGTTATTCTCAGTTCCTAGAATAATGCCAATCACATGGTAAGTGTTTAGTGAATGTTTTTAATTGAGTGATTGACAACTGTAATACCTATCTCACAAGGTTGCTGTGAGGATAAAGAGAGACAACTCTTGTAAAAGTCTTTGCAAAATTTAAAGCACTATGCAGATCTCAGTTATAGCATAGAGTCATGAACCTTGGAATCAGAAAGCCATTTTTTGCTAATATTTTTGCTATTGCTCATTGAACAGTATAACATAATGTACTTAAATGTAATTTTTGAATGAATTTGGCTTTGCCACCCCTTATCTCAAAAGAATAGTAAAACAATGAACAGAGAAAATAAAGTCATGTAAATACATTATGGAAACTTAAAGTCTGATCCTGGTTGTCTTAATGATGTAAATATTAAATAAATATTTATACTGCAGCACAGTTTTTCTACCCTTAAAATAAATATGAAAGATGTCTTTTTATCATAAAGGGATGTTAAATTATCAAGTTACTCTATAGCACTCTTGATAAACAAGTTTGAGAAAGTATCAACTCAATTTTGCACAAACAACGAAAATAAGCTCCAAGAATGTATAGCATATGAAAATAAATGGGAAAAATAAATGTAACTAACAATTTTGAAAAGGCAAAATAGACTGGAGGAGCCAAACAACCTTAGAAACAAAACAAAACAAAACAATACTGTTTAGTATCAGTTTATAATCACATCTTTGTTATATTTTTCTAAAATTTCCGTATACATGCCTTATGTTGCCTTTATATTCCATATAGAATTTCTAAGAGAAAATGTGAATATAATTTCCAGCAATTATATGCAGAACCAAATCAAATTTAATTTGATTACTGGTAATAGGTTTAAAGAAATTAAGGAGGAAAAAAATATATATATATATCTTTTGGGGTTTTTTTTAGCTTTCACAATTCTTTTAAAATTATGCACACTTTAAAAATCACAGTTTGAACAGAAATTCTTCACGCAAAAATTGGGAGGGGGTATAGTTATACTGTTCTGTTATGGATTTTATGAAGGGAAAGCAGTTAGAGCTTTAAATATAACCACATTTTATTCAACCTGCTGTCTATTCCCTATGGCAATGTAAAAGGAAGTAAGAAACATACTATAATGGACCTTTTATGATTATTCTGTCCATTATACAGTGAATGTTTAGCATTTCTACAAACCAACTGCTTGCAGTTAGAATCCTGATGAGTTAGCCATCCTTCATTACCATAAGTACTTACATACTTTCTCTGTGTAATATAACAAAGTGACCAAATTATTGAAGCCATGTTCAAACATGAAAGGAACATAAAAGCATCTTGTGGTTAAGGAGATTGGAGTTGAGGAGAAAGTTTTGCTCAGTTGTTCTTTAACAATTTAGAAAAAGTTATTACATTCCAAGGTCACTGAATATGAAATTATTGGTATCTGTAGTGAAACTAAAAACTACAAGCAAATAAATTCTCAAATAATAGTATATACAGTGAAAGATTGATTGAAAAACTACAGGTGGGTTTGACATCTGTCAAGTATTTGATACATTTTAGAACAAGCTAGAGGTTTTTAAAAAGAAAATAAAAAAGCCAATTTTGCCTATGTTGTGAAAGGGTAGGGTGAGAAAAATTTTTAAACTTCTTTTAAAGAGATGGCACCACACTTATAAGTTTGATCACATCTTTTTTCTATTCAGTTTTCTGTTATACATATTAGTACACAAAGACAGTACATTGATTTCTGTATGAACAGAAGCACTTGGAAATGTTTTCTTCTGTAATAGAATGCACCATTTTCAGCTTGAAGGAAAGTATCGAGTTACTTGCCCCTAGAGTCTACCCTTGTCACTATTGTGCTTAAAATTTTCTTCAATAACTCAGATTAAGATGTGGAACAAGTCTTTAGAATTTTTTGGCACAAATCTAGGAAGGATTTACTAGGTTTTGTTTTGTTTTTGGAAAATAGAATCATTATTCAGAAACATCTTCTCAAGCTGATGTAGTCAGTCCAAACTTATGAATTTAAAATGTATATTTACAGAAAGTCCTCCATTTAGGTTAAGCAAAATCTACTGCAAAAACACAAATTGAAAGGGATTGGCTTAATAGCAGTTTGTGTGGTAAAGACCTGGGGAATTGAGTTAGCCCAAATTCAATATGGCCTACAAATATAGAATTTTTAATGTGTCTGTTAATAAAACTAATGAGATTTAGAAATACAGATTCAATGGGATGACAGAAATAGAAATGAAGATTGGGATGCCAAAGGATTTAAGGCTGGAAGGGAATCTAGAAAGCACCTCCAGGGCTTCTGAAACTTTTTCCACTTTCAGTACCTTCAGCAATTCTTAAACTGTGGGCGGTGATTCTGCATGGAGTTGTGACCCACAGCTTAATTAGACTGATTCTGTCCTTTAAAAAAAAGATTAATAAGGTTTTGAGAGCTTATGTAACATCACTAAGGTCATACAATTTTCTAGTTGACTATACCTGAGCTTCAGAAACAAACCTCACACTAATTCCAGCACTTTTCCCATTATATCATAATGTCTCAATTCTTGGGGAAATGTTTAGACTTAGGAGATTGGAGAAGGAAGTGGAATCAACAATGGAATAAGTAAAGGAAGGACAGATGTGCAGACAAGGATGGAGATAGGATAGTGCTACTGGAGACACAGAAATAGTCGGCCAAGCAGAATACAAAAAATTCAAGGAGATGAGGGATGGTGAAAATGATATTGCAATAAGGATGTCATGGGCAACATTAAAGAAAACAATTTCAGTAATGTGTAGGAAGTCATAGGTATGTAGTAGTCTATTTGTCATAGACTTTGCTTAGTGAATAGAAGACAAGATATAGGATAGAAGTTAGAAGATTCAGCAGAGACAATGAGAAGATACTTCAAAGTTGGGAGATATACATACATATACACATACACACATGTATATATGTCTATATCTATATCTATGGCAGAGGGGGGAAGCAATGTACAAATATTAAAGATTCTTGAGGGGAGGGAATGTGCTAGATTATTTTCTTGGAAATTAGGGAGAGTAGACAACAGTTAGACCTGGTGAATAAGAAGGGTACCTTTTAATGTGAGGACTGAGAGAAGGGTAAAAGGACATATATAGACATAAAGACCAGAAATATTTTGAGCTACAGGTAAGGGAAAAGGCATCTTTCTACACTGTTCAATAAAGTAGAATGCAGTATTGTCTACCAAGGTAATGGGTAATAAGACGTGATTCAAGATTTGAGGGGAAAAACAGGTCTATAGTGGGCATGTGTAAATTTCAATGGATAATCAACAAGAATAAAAATAAATTTCTTGGAAATCATAAAAATCATCCAAAGCTGACCAGCGCAATTTGCAACAGAGCTAGTTCAACAATCTTTAATCATCAATCAATATATACTGAACGCTTACTTGGATACAACACTTTATGAGATCTAAGCTAGCATAAAGTATTATTACTTTTTTTATTAAACAAATGCTTTATTAACTTCTGGTTTACATCATTCATTTCCACCAGATTGTGAGTTACATTTTCCCCCATTTTCCCTACCCACCACCCCAGAATAGCAGTCCCACTAGATATCCCCTCATCCAATATGCTCTGTCCCATATCTTCTTCCATACCCCCTTAGACTTTGCCATTAGGGCAAGGGGAATCTCTGAGCCCCAATGCCTGGACATCTTATGAAACATTTGATTTTAAAACTTAGATTTTCAGATCCTTTCCCTTCCTCCCTTGTCACCCACACCCTCTGAGAAGATGAGCAATTCAGTATGTGTTGTACATGTATAGCTATGCAAAATATTACAAGAGTAGATATATTGTAAAAGACTGCTTATATTTCCCTCCCACCCATCTCACCTCCCACCTCGTCCATTCCTTACTTTGATCCTTTCCCTCTTCGAAAGTGGGTACTTCCAACCTCCCCTCCCCCTAGAATGCCTTCCCCTCCATCATCCCCCCCCTCTCATCCCCCTTTCCCCTACTGTCCTGCAGGGTGAGATATCCCATTTAGTATGTATGTCATTCTCTCCTCGAGCCAAATTCAATGAGAATATGGTTTTGCCTTTTTGCCTTCCTGTTCTTCCCCTCCCCTGCAACTACTTCCCCTTGCCTCTTCTACATGAGATATATTACCCTACCCTGTCTCTCCCCGTCTCCTCTTGTCACTTTCCTCTCTCACCTCTTAACTTCACCCCTTAAGTATCATCGATTCCCATCAAATTCAACCTGTGCCCTCTATTCATGTATCATTGTAAACATATATACACACATTCACATATGTGTTCATATGCCCATATACCCTTCTTCAATTATTTTCACAATGAGAAAGGTTTCATCAGACACAGTTATTGTTTTTCCATGTAGGAATGTAAATAGTTCAACTTTGATAAGTTCCTTTTGATTTCTTTTCCTTGATTACCTTCTCAAGCATCTCTTGCTTCTTGTGTCTGAATGTCAAATTTTCTATTCAGCTTTGTTTTTTTTTTTCATCAAGAATGCTTGAAAGTCCTCTATTCCACTGAATGACCATAATTTCCCCTGAAACAAGATACTCAGTTTTGCTGTGTAGGTGACCCTTGGCTTCAATCCCAGCTCTTTTGCCCTCTGGAATATCATATTCCATGCCCTTCAATCCCGCAGTGTAGAAGCTGCCAGGTCCTGTGCTATTCTGATTGTGTTTCCACAATATTGAAATTGTTTCTTCCTGGCTGCTTAGAGTATTTTCTCCTTGATCTGAGAGTTCTGGAACATGGCTATAATATTACTAGGAGTTTCCTAATCTTTTTCAGGAGGTGATCAGTGGATTCTTTCAACCTCTATTTCCCCCACTGGTTCTAAAACATCAGGGCAATTTTCCTTGAACATTTCTTGAAGGATGATTTCTAGGTTCTTTCTTTGATCATGGCTTTCAGGTAGTCCAATAATTTTTAAATTATCTCTCCTGTATCTATTTTCCAGGTCAGTGGTTTTTCCCATGAGATAGTTCACATTGCCTTCTATTCTTTCATTTGTTTGGATCTGCTTAACAGCATCTTGATTTCTCATAAAGTCATTAGCTTCAATTTGCTCCAGTCTAACTCTGAAGGAATGAATCTCCTCAGTGAGCTCTTGAGATTCTTTGTCCATCTGGCAAATTTGGCTTTGTAAGGCATTCTTCTCCTCATTGCCTTTCTGAACCTCTTTTGCCATTTGAGTTAGTCTATTTTTAAGGTGTTGTTTTCCTCAGTCAGGCTGTTGACTGTCATTTCATACTTTTCTTGCATCTTTATCATTTCTCTTCCCAGTTTTCCCCCCACTTCTCTTATCTGCTTCTTAAGGTCCTCTATGGCCTGTAGCCAGCTTGTATTTTCATTTGGGGCTTTTGGTGCAGGAGTTCTGACCACACAGTCCTCCTCCATGCTTTGATCCTCTTTGCCCCTAAAATAGGAGTCCAATGTTGAATTTTTCTGTATATTTTGTTTCTTTTGCCTAGTCATGTTGCTACTTAATTATTTGACTTTTGGGCTTGTTGCCACAGTAGGACTCTGCCACCAGACAGAGCTTCCGCCCAAATATGGGGTTTTCACAACTTCTGCAGGTTGGTTGGGCTCTGTAAAGCCTCCACCCGCTCTGGCAAATTGGATACCCACCCCAAACCTCTCCCCCAGACCACAATCCAGATCCAGGCAGTTAAAACAAGAGCGATTAAACCCCAGACTAATTGCTGGATCTCCCTATAGTTCGCAGACCAGGAGCTAGAGCCGCTACTGATGCCGCAAAATGGCTTCTATGTCACGTTTCTTCAGCGGCTTTCCACCCCCAGGGTAGGAAGCTGACAAGTTCCCCAAATACTAGTCCCAAAGTCCATATGGCACTAACCTCTCACTTTGTCCTAGGCATATCTGTGCTGATAATTCTGGAATCGACACAGGTGCTGGTGTTCTGGGGTCCCTCCAGCCGCCCTAGGGCTAAAACTGCAGCTCATGAGGGCCTGGGCTCAGCTCTCAGCTGTGCTGCCTGCTCTCAGATCACTGGGCTCTCTGCTCCCTGGAGGGCTTCTGGGCTGTCCTCAGCAGGAGGTTAGCTTCTCTGTGTCATTCTGTGGGTGCTGGGCCTCCAGAAGTTGTTCAGAGTCCCCTTTTACATTGTTTGGAAGTTGTGTGGGGCAGAGCACCTTGGAAGTGCTGTTTCTACCCCACCATCTTGGCTCTGCCCCATGATTACTTTTCTTAAGGATTTTAAAATACACTTGAAGAGATGATAAATACATATTTAAAAAGATAACTAATAACACAAAGTAGTAGAAGATAAATGCCAAGTAAGTAATAGGGCCTTAGACATAACGGCAACTATGTGTTGATAACTTAAAAATCTCTATTCACTAACCTATTCATTTACACCCCATTTTAATTTTGTTTTGTACATATGTCACTTGTAAAACAAGAAGAAATTTCTATTCCTACAGAACTGAGTAATTTTTAAAGTTATAGCATTAGCAATGATATGTATAGTTGTTACAAAAATTGACGTGACCTACATCACTGAAGGGAGTATTTATATATTTATAGCTGCAATCATAGATCTAACAGAGTAATGAAGACATCATAAAAAACATTGAATATTGTTATAAATTAAATTATTTCAAAAATAATTTTCTCACAATTCATTCTAGTCTATGTTCTCTAATTAGAAAACATTTGGTCTGAAAGAAACTTAGATGATGTATTTATACCATACAACTGCTTAGATTTATAGTAAAACACATTAATGTGTCATTTTTAATTTATCCTCTTTATCCCTAATTTGGGACATGAGAGATTAGGCTGAACATTTTCTTTTACATTATACCAATTCTATAGTTCAGAGACTTATTTCATAAGAAAATAGTCTTGGAAGAAGATTCTCCTTCTATATAGCATGAGTGACTTTCTAGTAGCACCTGTCTATTTTGGAGTGCAAACTTGTGCATATTTTATGGAGCGATCATCAGCGGACTAATAAAAATACCAAGATCCATAATACTTCTGATGAATGGTTTGGGGAGACAACACATAAATTATGTAACAACTTAACAATAAGCTATGTAACTAAATGATATCTTGTTCAACACTTTATAGTAGAAAACTCTGAAGATGGTTTTCCCTTAGTAAGGAAAGTTTTCACATCTCACATTTCATTTCACATTTCATTCCTTTCCAGGCTATGTTATGGACTTCTACTGTGCTCCAGATCTTCATGATGAATCTCACAGTATGTATAACAATATGTAAAATTCACACATATATATCTTCCAGCCTAAAGGCCTCTCCCTCTGATTGGACAGCTCATATCAGAAAAAGCTTAGGCCAGTCAAGCCTTATTCTTCTCCAGTCCAATATACAGTATAGGCTTTCTCTACAATGCTCTGGCACTGAGTACTTTTATCTCTCCTCTGCCCTCAGTTGTAAGTCCCATCCATTCAATATAAGTTCCTTGAGGGCAACAAGTATCTTTCTATTCAATTTGTATTCCAGGTATAAATGCTGGCTGAGATATATACATATATACATATATGTGGGTATATTATACATATAATCATATCTGTCATTACATATAATTATATATGTCATATATATCATTATATATGTCATTCTGTATCATGATATATATGTATACATGCTGATTAACTTTATTTTCCACATGAATAAAACTTTGATCAGTAAAGACTATTAAAATTAAACTCTAAATGATATAAATGACAACTTTCTATTCAGATAAAATGAAATCACCATTATATGTTAAGAAAAACTTTTATATAACTATCTTATTGTAATTCACTTAAGACAAGCAGATCATATAACTAACTAGACCCCAGAGAATTAACTAGAGACATCAAACTTTAGCTCAGGTGATTCACTGGTTAGTTTACAAATTCCAAGTAGAAGCAGAGCATTTGCTGACTAGTTAGGTGGCCTAGTGTATAGAGCACTAGACCTCAAGATAAGAAGACTCATCTTCATAAATTCAAATCTGGCCTCCAGTACTAACTGTGTAACTTTGGGCAAGTCAGCTAACCCTGTATGCCCCAGTTTCCTCATCTGTAAAATGAGTTGGAGAAGGAAGTGACAAATCACTTCAATGTCTTTGCCAATAATACCCCAAATAGGGTCATGACGAATTGGACATGACCAAATCACAGCCACAATATTCTGTTTTAACCTGATTTAGATCTTCCTTTTATGCTGCCTCTTCTTTGAGATGTAAATCATTACCTTCCCCTTCTGTCTTCAATAAAATCCCATTGGGCTCATCCTGCCTACACAACTAAAATGAGATTGCTTAAACTGCTGCTCAGGGCCCACTGAGTTTTTTGGTGTATTGTGTCTCTGTACTTTGAGCATAAAATAATCCAGCTTATGATTAGCAGAAGTACTTATCAATGAATCCTTGAAAAATTTCTTTCACAATTAGAACTGATTAATTAGGATATAGCACCCATTACTTGGGCCACTACTCTGGTTCTCTTTTGTCTTGTCCAACTGTTCCTTCTTTTTCCTTTGTTGGCCGCTATTTATTGTAACCATGTTTGTTTTCTAACTTTAGTCATTAAATCTCTATTCTTTCTCAATATTTTCTCCTTCAGAGACATTCACTCATGTGGCTTTTCAAATGCCAGTGCTAAAAGGATAGTTCAAAATCTACAACTGCAATACTGAATTCTGTTACCCAATATCTTGCCCTACAGGTCTAACTGCTCTCTCCCTCTTAAAAATTTTCACTTCAATACTTTATTCAAACCTTAAAATCAAATTGGATAAGACCAAACTTCCCCTTCATTGGCTACCATTGCTAAAATTCCTATCCCTGTCATTGAAATCTGACACCTAGATCACCATAATATCCTCTTATCTGGCTGCACTAACTTCAATCTCTTCTATCTTCAATTTTCTTTTAATATTCCCGACAGACTATTACTGTTCAATGGGTATTTGCAACCATAGTGTGACCATGAAGGTTTACTGCAGTAAAGATTACTAAATGATGACTGGTTATTTTATTGCTGGTGTGCACATATGTGAAATAAAGGCAAGGATGAAGAGCATAGGTCAACAATTGCTCCTTGAATTTTCAGTTTGCATTTAAGTTGATTTGCATATCAACTAGGAGCATCATGGGATTTAAAGGAAATCCTCTATCAGTACCCTTGCATTGTGTCCTTGCAGTTTTGATAATGTAATCTCTAGGATGATTTTAAATCATGCAAGCTAATGACCAGGAATATGACAGAAATTAAAAGCCATTCTCTGTTCACAATTCAGATGAGTAAAGCAAGTCAGAAATGTCAGGAGATAAAATAGTTCATTTAAGAGATAAAATATCTAAGTATTTTTTAAATAACTATCTGGTCATGTCTACAATCATCACCCAAAAAAGGGAGCTAGGTGGCTCAGCAGACAGAATACCAGGCCTGAAGGTGGAAAGACTCCTTTTTCTCAGTTGTTTCAGCCTCAGATACTTACTAGCTATATGGCTTTGGGCAAGTCACTTAACTCCATTTGCCTAAGTTTCCTCATCTGTAAAATGAGCTGGGGAAGAAATCACACAACAGCTTAAGCTCAGCAAATGGTAGCAGAAAAATATAACAGAGGAGCAATGGAGGCAGAGGAAGCAACCAACTGAAAACAGAAGTAACTGAGATATCTGGGGCAGTTTCAGAGATCAGTATAGCAAAAGAGGGTAAAGTTCAGTTCGAGGGAGAGAGCAGCTAGAACAAAGGCAATTAGAGAAGATAGCAGCGGTTCTACATTATCCTAGGTTTGATTTTCCCCAGACTTTATGTTCCTTGTTTTGATTCTCTGTTTACATATGTTTCCTGAGTGTTTTCCCTTTGTCTTTTTTTTTTGCTTGAGGGCAATTGGGGTTAAGTAACTTGCCCAAGGTCACACAGCTAGGTTTTGGTTTGTGTGCATTAAGTGTCTGAGGCCGGATCCGAACTCAGGTCCTTCTGACTCCAGGGCCGACGCTCTACTCACTGCGCCACCCAGCCGCCCCTTCCCTCTGTCTTAATCCAAGGAAAAGTATACCCCTTTGTGTACACCCTTGTGAATTTTTCTTGTCATTTATATTTCTATGCTGTTTAATAAAATATGTTTTTCTCCATATAAGTGTGTTTTCTACTTTATGAGTTCAACCTCAGTTATCACAGAGACTGAATGGGATAAGACTCGTGCCTAGACTAAAAAAGTAGAATAACCTTAAATGTAAAAAAAAATGTTGTTTGTCACTTGTGCTTGAGGAGGACCAAAATGATATCACAATGTCAGGGTCAAGATATAGTGTGTTGGGGCGGTTAAGTGGCACAGTGAGTAGAGCACCGGCCCTAGAGTCAGAAGGACCTGAGTTCGGATCCGGCCTCAGACACTTAACACACAAACAAAAACACCTAGCCATGTGACCTTGGGCAAGTTACTTAACCCCAATTGCCCTCCAAAAAGCAAATGTGTGTGTATATATATATATATATATATATATAGTGTGTCCATCTTTGACTGATCATATCAATATGAACTAGGAAGACTTGGCCACAGATCAGGATCAAACAGTACACATAAACACTTGGCATGGGTGTGTTTCTAAATTTGTACATCTCATGTAGCTTTTGAGCTACCAGAATTCTGCTTTGCTCATAAAGCACAGTGCCTTCTTGGATTCAGGCATGCAATACTGGATAATCCTGTACCACTGTTTCTCATATCTCACAATTGATTCCAAAGTCCTTCAGAAAAACATCGAGTGTCTTTGATATTTGTAGAACTTATATTTGATTACATGCCACCATGGGGAAAGAGGGGAGGAAAAGGAGAGGGAGAAAATTTGGAACTTTATGGATTGTGGAACTGAATGTTGTAAACTATAAAGTAAATAAATGGGAAAAAAAGATCTTCCTTGAATTGCTTCTTCTGAACACTGGGAGCATCTGCTTTGTGTGTGTTCTCTGTAAATAGTCTTTTGCTCAAAAATACATTTGTCATTAGAACAATGTGACCAGACCATCAGAATTGGTCTCTATGCAGTAGATTTTGATTTCTTGGCAGTTAAGCTTGAGAAAGGAGCTCATTGTCCAGTATGTTATCTTTCCAGGTGAGGTTTAGAATCTTCCTAAGATAGTTCAAATTGAAGTGGTTCAATTTTTGTTGTTGTTGTTGTTGTTGTTGTTGTGGCCTTAGTAGACTGTTCAGATTTCACAGGCACAAAACAATGAGATCAGCACAATGGCTCTGTAGACCTTCAGTTTGGTAGGCAGCCTAACACATACATCCTCCCATACATCCTCTTGGAATCTCCTGAATGCTGAGCTAGCTTTGGCAATGTATGTATCAACCTCATCATCTATGTATACTTCTTTGGAAAGTATAATGCAAAGATAAGTGAACTTATCCACATCATTCAATATTTCCCCATTTGCTGTAACAGGTGGTTTCATGTATGGATGGCACAGTGCTGGCTAGTGGGTTTGTGTGTGTGTGTTAATTGTTAGACCAAAACTAGCCCAGGCAACAGAAAACTGACCCATATTATGTTGCATCTCAGCCCTCCATTTTAGATTTGTCTTGTAGGCTTTAAAAGTTAAATGATTTTAAGTGAGATTGTTGGCCTTCATGCTTTTGTCATCCTCATTGAATATATCTGACAACATTGCTGGAAATACCATGATAAAAAGCATGAGAGCAAGCACACTCATTCCTTTGGTGACTGGGAGACCACAAGAACATCATCTCTTATCCACTTCCTGTGCAAGCATGCCATTATGAAACTAGAATATAATACTGATGAAATTCTTCAGGCAACAAAAATTTTTATAAGCTTTCACATGCCCTTGAGACTGACAGTATATTGGTTAGATTGGCAAATTCTGTACATAGATCTCCATTCTCTTGGAGTTGTCAAGCAGCAAATACCATGTTGACCATTCTTTGGCCTTTTCTGAAGTCACACTGGCTCTCAGGTAGATGACCTACTTCCAAGTGAAGGAGCAACTGATTAAGGAGGACTCTGGAAAGAAACTTGCCAGCAACGACTAAGAGAAAATCCCCCCTTACTGTAGTCATAGGCCAATCTATTTCCTTTCCTTTTATAAAGATGGATAATAGAAGCATCCTTCATCTCCTGGGAGCTAACCTCCTCTTCCCACATAACCCAGAAAAATTTGTCATTTTATGTATGTGCAGTGAACCCCTTACCTTGTTAATTTGAGCTGGAATAAAATCAGTAGCGGGAGCTTTGCCACACAAGAGAAGCCTAAATGACATTCAAAACCCTTTTGTCAGTTGGAATTTCAGTTAGAGAGGAATTGACTTTGACCTGAGATAAACAATAAAAGGCCTCAGCACTGATAGATAATAGTCTGTTGAGAACACTATGGAAGTATTCAGCCCATCTCTCAGGATCACATCTTTAACACTGATCAGTGTTGCTCTATTAGGGCTGAATAATTGAGATACACCAAATGTCTTTGGCCCATACATAGCCTTCAAGGCATTATAAAAAGAGTGAATTGTTAATATCATTATAAAACTAACTCTTCTCTGCTTTCTTACTGAGCCAAGGATCCTGCATCCCTCTAAACTTTGATTGCTCTTTACTTTTGATGGAGTTAAACACTGCCTTTTTAGAGATGGACAAGCTATTTTCCTGGTAGACCCTGTAGAGTTCTCATTTTTCATTTAGTAGTTTCTGAATTTCCCCGTCATTTTCATCAAACAAGTCCTGAAGTTTGTGAGTGTTCTGGCCCAGAAAAATTAAATATGGTGCAGCATACCAAGTCTCTCAAAGGTGTTCATTGCTTTTCTGCTCCATTGTTCCTTCAGACTGAAAACTGACTTCCAAACTGCCCATTGCTTTTCTTTCTTTCTTTTTTTAAAATCAAATTAACCAAAGGTTTCTATTTTTTTCTCCATAAAACCAGCTCTCAATTTTATTCATTAGTTCAATAATTTTCTCTATTTCTATTTTGTTAATCTCTCCTTTGGTTTTCAGAATTTCTAATTTAGTACTTAATGGAGAATTTTAAAGTTAGTCTTTTTCTAGCTTTTTTAGTTGCATGCCCAATTCATTGATCTCTTCTTTCTCTGTTTTATTCGTGTAAGAATTTAGAGATACAAAACTTTCACTAAGAACCACTTTCACTGCATCCTATTAGTTTTGGTATGTTGTCTCATTATTGTCATTCTCTTGAATGAAGTTGTTGATTGTTTCTATGATTTGTTGTTTGACGCACTCATCCTTCAGGATAAGAATATTTTAGTCTATCCTACCATCATTCTTTATCATATGTAATTTTTATTGCATCTTAATCTGAAAAAGGATTTAATATTCCTGCCTCTCTGCATTGGATTGTGAGGTTTTTATGCCCTAGTACAAGGTCAGTTTTGTATAGGTGCCATGTACTGCTGGAAAAAAGGCATATTCTTTTCTGTCCTCATTAATTTTTTTTCCAGAGGTCAACCATTTCAAATGTGTTTCTTGTAAACAACATATTGTAGGATTGTGGTGTTTTGCCCATTTCTTTTCAATCAACAAACTATCTTCCTTGATCTTTCCTCTGTGGCTGACTGGATTTAGACCTGGGGATTATACTTTGCAGTGCTGTCAGAATGGATAGGATATCATCTTTATTTGTGTGCTTTTTTTAGGCCCATAAGATCATAAATTTTGAGCTGGAAGAGATCTTAAAGGAAACAGACTAAACTTCTAATTTTACAAATGAGGAAACTGAGGTACATATTGGTTAAGTGACTCACCCAGAATCAAACAGCTGACACTGTCTGAGGCAGGATCCAAATTCACATCTTCCTTACAAAAGGTCCAGTCCTCTATCCCTTATACAAATGGTATCAAATTCAAAAAGAAATGATGTGGGGGAAGGAGGGAGCAGTAAACTAAATGTAAAGATCCCTACAGTTCACATATGGACTTAGTTTTAAAATGTGCATCAATTTTATGCTCTTTACTTCTCAGTTTAGTATGATGTCTTTTTCCCCATTAAAACTATTCAATACTTAATCGGGAAATAGTGATTGAGTGAGTGATGATAAAATAGAAAACCCCTATTTAATTCTCTTCCACTTATTTAATTGGCTTGACCTTAGAAAATCACTTAATCCTTGTGATCCTCTTTTTACATGTTAAAAAAAGGATATTAATTATAATACCTCCCCTACCCATCTTAAAGGGTGAGATATATACGCAAGAATCAAGTGAAGAAACAGCTATGAAAGTTCATTACAAACTGAAAAATGCTCTGCAAAGATAAGGTATTGTTTATTATTACTTTTAATATCCAAGGTAAATTTTTTGATTCACTTAGTTTCTCCCAAGATTTCCCTTCTGTGCTTCATTATTTGAGGAAATCTTTGGTTTTTCTACCTACTTTGTGATAACCTCATTATATAAAAGTGATTTATGAGTCTTGCTGCTCACCATCATCTACAGATGTCTAACTCAGTAGAAATATTATGCAGCAAACCTCACACAGGCTGCTTCTCTCACTGTTATTGCTGAAGACATCAGTGAAACTGTCAAATCTGTTCAACAAGTTGGATAGAACATCTGTTTATAACTTTTTCATCATCAACAACAATATTGTTGACAACTTTCTGTATGCTTTGGAGATGGATATTCACATATTTAGTGCTTGGTTTCTAAAAGGACTTATTTTAAGAACAATATGTTTTGCAAAAGCAAACTATTAAAAAACAAATGTTTTCTAATATGACAAAACAGGAAAATGACAAATACTAGAGAGGATGTGGACAAATTGGAATACTAATGTATTGCTGGTGGAGTTGTGAACTGATTCAACCATTCTGGAGAACAATGTGGAATTATGCCCAAAGGGCTATACATAATTTCATACTCTTTGACCTAGCAATACCACTTCTAGGGTTGTATCCCAAAGAGACCATAGAAGTGGGAGAAAGATCCATATGTACAAAAATATTTATTGCAGCTCTTTTTGTGGTGGCAAAGAATTGGAAATTAAGGGGGTGTCCTTGGGATATGACTGAACAAGTTGTGGTATATGCATGTAATGGAATACTATTATGCTATAAGAAACAAGGAGCAGATGGATTTCATATTTACCTGGAGAAGCTTATGTGAATTGATGCTGAATGAGAAGACTAGAACCAGGAGAAATTTGTACACAATTACAGACACAATGTATGTGTGACGACCAACTTTGATAGACTGGGCTCTTCTCAGCAATGCAGGATTATAAGTCAACTCCAAAAGACTCATGATGGAGAGAGATGTCTACATCCAGAGAAAGAATTAGAAAGAACTATGTTTGAATCCTGATTGAAGCAAACTACTTGATCTTTTTTCTTTCTCTTGTTTGGTTTTTCTTCCTCTTTCCCATTGTTTATTCCATCTCATACAATCCTTCTTTATAACCTGACTAATGCCTAATGTGGAAGTATTTGCAGATCCTATACACGATTGTATGCCACCATGTTGGGGGGGAGAGGAGGGAGGGGGAGAAAATTTGAAACTCAAGGAATTGTGGAACTGAATCTTGTAAACTAAAAGTAAACAAACAAATTAATAAAGACCAAAAAATTAAAAAAAGGTTTCCTAGAAAAGCATCTAAGTAAATGAAATAAAATAATTCGATGTATATCATATATTAGAAGTAGATTCTAAAATGCATGTTCCAAGGATACAGGTCAAAAATATCCCATTTCTCAGCTAAGATAAGTCACATCTTACTACTTTTGGTTTTTAGATAGTCTTACACCAGTCAATTGCAAAGTGTTTGAAAAAACTGACAACTCAAACCTCATACCCATCCCTTCCTTCCTGCTTATTGGTCCTTCAAATAATGAGACATTACTATGACCAATGTGCCTTCCTGTGTCTTATAGTTTGAAGTGCCACAGTGGTAAAAGGGAAGGGCATAACACAATAATGCTAGCTTTTGTTTACTAACCATAGTTCACCATAGGTCACAGGAAACCTGTCTACTCCTTCAACTCACTTCTTTTCACAAACTGTTATCGTCCCCAAATATTCTAGTCTATCATGAAACTTCAGGTGAGGTTTATGTGTATTCATACACATACATACTATATACACATAGAGATATATCTATGTCTTTAGGTATATATATGGAGGTATATATATATATATATATGGCAATATATTGACATGTATCTATGCATATACACATGTATGCCTATATGTACATGCAAACATGTATGTGTATGTAATATATATGTATATTGTGGAATATGTAGAATATGTAGAAATATGCAGACATCTGTACATTTGTTGTGCGTGCATGCATGCGTTTATACTCAGGTAAAATACTTGTGTGATATATAAGTATACATACATATGTAGATGGATATGAGTATAGTATGTATGTGTGTGTACTTTTTATATGTGAGCTACTTATATATTATATATGATAGAGAAAAAGAGATGTCTCTTTCTGCAAAGCCAGTTTTGACATTCTGTGAGTCAGTCTGTTTCTAATAACTAAATATAAGTTCCTTCATTTCAACTGAGGTATTATAACCCATATTGCCGGGAGGTTTGGGTTGCCTAAACCTAGGTGAGATTTGGTAATCTACTTTTCCTGCTGAAGTTCTGCTTTCAGAACCAGAAATATAAGGAATTCCTTCTTGCCAACCCCCCCACCAAAATAAACAAAACAAAGCAGGGGGAAAAAACCCACAATAAAACTTGAGACAGGTCTAGAGCAAAGAGAGCAGCACCAAGGTGACTGGATACCCAGGAGTGTTTAAATAATAGCAAGGAGAAATATCAGAAAACTTCTCATGAAATCATGAAATCTTCTTGCTCAGCTCACTGGAATCTCTCCATAATAGGCCTCTATGTCAAACCACTTGTCATTCTGCCTTGTATGAGTTTTCCAATTTCAGAGCCAAATCTATTCTGGATAGTGACCTTCCTTTGACTGATGTTATTAAGCTACTGTACATTCCATTTTTCAAAAGCAGACACATGTTATTACACTAAATCCTGTTATGTATACTAGTCTAATTTGTTCCTTATCTATCTCTATGCCTGACAGATTGAGAATGTGTTTTCATATCACACTCAATTTTTCCAAACCAGGGGAGGCACACACACACACACACACACACACACACACACACACACACACACACACACATCCCCTCAGAGTTTCTCATGAATATTTAGATCCATGGTCATTATGACAATCTATCTTTTTTTTTCACATAGTAAAGATTTTTGGAGTCCCAGACCTTCACCAATAACTTGATGAATAGTTTTAACCTCACTGAAGGAAGAAAAGTTGTATTTGTAAAAAGTTATGGGGAAATATTTAAAATTAGCATACATGTATGCTTATAAATATTCAGGTACACTTCACAATCCTTTTCTTTTGCTTTTAAAGATATTTGAAAACTTATATTCCAGTAGTTTCATGCATTCTATTTAGTAAATGGCGAAAACACATCTACATAGAATTGGTTTGCTTTTGAGATTTGAATTCCTATGTTGTGTTGTATGTTTCTCCTTCCCCTTTTATGACAAAAACCAGATAAATCACATATTGCTTTTATCAGCAGCGACAGACTAATAATTAAGTTTTAAAAAATCTCTGTCCTGCCATGGTAATACACTAAACATTTTGGTCAATCTGAAAGTACTTTGTGGTAATTAACTAAAGCATAGATCAAAAGGCAAAGGCTTTTATAGTTTAAGCATATATTACAACAATTACACCGCAATTATGTTTCTGCAAGCATTGTCCATTACCCGACATTGCCTGACATTAAAGACCCTCTGAAATAAAGCTGAGGACATATTTGTGGATTTTTCAATCATCCTCCTTTAAAATATCTGTAAAGATATGTGTTTGGGAAAAATCTCTGGTAAATTATAGCTTGTTATTGAAAGCATTGCTATGTACTGATACTGCAATTAGAATTATTTATGGAACTTCATAGAGTTGCTTTTCCCCCCATTATACTAAAATATTAAGTTCTGGTGCCAAATCAATCATTATATTTAAAACTAGGAATTGAGTTGTTGGGGGTTAGATGGAATACTAATATCATTTCATATCAGGTTTAGAAGAGATAAAAGGGAAATTCAGCATGACTTCCTATCTATCTGGGGGAAGATGATTTTAAACTGCGAAAAATAATTTTTGAAGAGAGCAATGGAGAATAAATGATATCCATTGTTCATCAGTGTTTCTGGGTATGGAATTAGGATTAGTTTTGGCAACAGATTAGAAAGAGAACATAAAGAGTGAAGGGACAATCATTTCTCTCTTCAAATCTCTCTCTTGAATTTTATTAAATTCTAGAAATACTCATTCTTCAATCTTATGTTTTAGCTCCATTAAAAGTATTAAACTTATTTTTTGTTGACAGCAATAGGTGAAGGGGTGGGAACAACATAGAACATTAAGAAGGGATAGAGCTGAAGCAACATGGTTGCTCTAGTTAAATACACTACTGCCTTTTGTCCTGTAGTGAAAGCTATTATGGCTTTGCGTTTATGTGGTTATGTGTTATTTCATGTGTGTGTGTGTGTGTGTGTGTTTCCACTATGATACTGATCAGTAAAGTGAAGTAGGAAGAGTAAAAAAAAAATAATTCAGGAGTTCTGAACTGGTATTTCATACCAGTGTTTTAGATCTAGTAATAGCCAATAATTTTGAAATTGTTCAAATACATGCAGATGATAATCATGTCTAACCCAAATAGATGAACTTAAAAGTATGACTGTTTTGGATCTATTGAATAAAAACAACCACATGCATATAAATATATATATATATATATATATATATATATATATATATATATATATATATATATATATATTTAAACATTTATATGCAGCTGTGGTATTGGGTCTACAGCTACTCTTGAACCTAGTCTCTGCATTCACTAATAGGTTAGGTTCCTAGAGCTAATCTACTGAAATCCTTGACCCTCTCAGGCTTTGGGGGTACTCATGAGGATATGGGAAATGGTTTTATATGCTACAGTTATAAGACACCCCCACACACACCTTCACAGGTATGTTTTCCCCAATGATCATGAGTTGATATCATTTAGTCAGTCAGATAACTTTAAAAGGGGGTATTTATTAAGGTGCCATCACATGATAAATTGGTTCAAAAGATCCCTCTTGCATCATCATGTCCATGAAACACTTGTCACATGTTCATTCAGAGTCTAAGGGAAAGTGGGCTCAAGCTTAGAGAGAAAAAATGGCAAAGCTAAGGTAAAAATCAGCCAAAAGTTCTGAACAGGAGTTTTAGGTAATTTTTTAAAAATTATGGCTTTCTGATTATATCAAAATTATTCAAATGCATAGAAATGAAAATCACACCTAATTCTGGTAATTGATTTTTAAAAGTATAAGTCTGAATGTGTTGAATAAAAATAACCATTGTGTTATGTGAACTTCAAACTTTCATATGAAGCTGGGGAAGAGTCTTTGGATATTCCTAAAGGCTCCATCAAACAAACTAAAGATTTTCTTCTATTTCTTTCAATCTCATGAGTATGTCAAAGTACTATTTGATTATGTATTTTCAGTCATTCTCAAAGCATAGGGGCCCCAATTCCTTTTCTGGTCATGCATATTTTTGGCAATGTATCTTATGTCACTTACAGCACAACAGCTATAAATTGTAATTGCATTTCAGCCTACTTTTACCAATCATGTATGAATTTGTTGACCTTTAGGTAATTCATGATTTGATTTTTTTCTGAAATTCTTTTACTATGTGGCTTGAATACATGAACTGCACAACTAAGAAAATTTTCTCAAAACTGCAATGTCCAAACTCAATCTCATTCTATATCTTCCTTTTTTGCAATTATGTGTGGAGCTCATTATCCATCTATAGCATTTGTCCAAGATCTACATATTGACATGTTTATTCAACCAACTGCCTATATAGCTCTATTTCATTGTCTGGATTATGTACGCTACTCTTTGTTCACCCTCACCTGCCATAACCAACCAGTTGACAAGTATTGTCAACTATATTTTCATGTTTTTCACATCCTAGATCAGATTGTCACTACCTCTACTCTGAAACTGTTGAATAGGCTTCTCATAATTGATCTTTGTATTTTCATTCTTTCCCTTCTCTAGTATATCCTCTGTGAGGATGCCAAAATAATCTTCCTAATGTACTAGTCAGATTTTATCACACTCCAGTCCAAGAAACTTCAATGGCTCCCTTTTCCTTCAAGTATAAAATACAAATTTAAGAGCTTAAAAAAAATAACTCTAACTCAGCCTAACTTTTCATCATAATTTCACATTACTGGTTTTGATGTATTTTCTATTCCAGGCAAACTTGTTAGCTTGTTTTTTCTTCAAGTCAGCATTCTGCCTCCATGCCCTTTCAAAGGCTAGCTCACAAGACTTAGATGGATTCCTGTCTCACCTTTACCTCTCAGAAGCCTTACCTTCCTTCAAAGTTCATCTTTAGTGACTCCTCATACAGACAATCCCTTTCCTTCCTCTCCTTAGTTCTTAGTGCTCTCTTTCTCCTCAAATTTGCTTATCTTATGAAATTTACTTATTTACTTATCTAGGTCACTATTGGAAAATCTTAATAAAATGTAAACTTCTTGAGTGCAGGGGTAATTTCTGGTTTGTCTTGGTATCCTCATTAACTAGCACAGAACCATAAATATAATATTGATGTATTTTTTTTTTGCCTTTTGGAGGGCAATTGGGGTTAACTAACTTCCCCAAGGTTACACTGCTAGTTTGTGTGTGTTTGTGTGTGTGTGTGTGTGTGTGTGTGTGTGTGTGTGTGTGTGTGTGTTAAGTGTCTGAGGCTGGAATTGAATTTGGGTCCCCCTGACTCCGGGGCCAGCACTTTACTTACTGAGCCACCTAGCCACCCCTTTAATTTTTAAATTCTTATTCAATCAATCCATTTTATTTTCTTCATGTAAAGGGTTAGGCAAAATTCTTTTGTATTCCTGGGGATTTCAAGTGAGGAAGTTCAATAGCATCCTAGTGTTTGATAGGTTTAGTACAATGTCATGCAAAAATGAGATTTGAAGAACATGGGTAGTTAAAGGAAATCGTTGCTTTGGTTTATTTTGTTTGTTTAGTTTTGTTTTGGGAGGATATCTCCCATAATATTGGCAAATATGATGAAGGATAGTTATGTCCCCCTAGTTAAGACTGGCCTTAATGTAAATACAAAGATGATTGTTGAATATATCTGAAAATAATGAAAAGAGCAAATATTAAGAAGGTTTCAAACTAGTTTAGCAATTAATTTGAATATCTTGCGTTTAATAATAACTTGTTGCTAGAAATTTTTTTAAATCTTGATTAAAAATATTAGCATATTTGATGCCTAATTAAATTGGGTTTCTTGATGTTTAAACTTGAAATATCAAAATACATTCATTCTAAATGTGCTATTCACTCTTTAAGTACTCCCTTCTGTAGTGTCAGAAAAAATAAAACAGCAAAAACCACAGAAGAATATAAAGAGAACTTAATGAATAACAATCCATAAAGAAAATTAAAATAACATCCACTTATTTCATCTGATACTATTAGAAACTTTCTAGGGGCAGCTAGGTGGTGCAGTGAGTAAAGTGTCAGCCCTGGAGTCAGAAGGACCTGAGTTCAGATGTGACCTCAGACACTTAAGGCACACACAAACAAAAGCCTAGCCATGTGACCTTGGGCAAGTTACTTAACCCCAATTGCCCTCCAAAAACAAACAAACAAACAAAAAAAAAAACAAAAAAAAAAGAAACTTTCTAAAAGCAGACATCCTAACAAGTAGTAAATTTGATTGTTGTATAGGTACCATGTCATTCCACCTTATAATCTAGTTTATAAATGTGGAAATGTATGATAGATATTGATTGTGCATGCACTTATATTTCTATCTGTAAATTAATTGATATATATGGAGTGGTAGTTTGGTATGATGGATAAAAAATTTGCTCTGGAGATAAGAAGATATGTGATATATACTAATTACATCTGATTATGCTAGCTATCTGTTGCTGGATAAATCCCTTAACCTCTTTTTTTTTTTTTTTAAGCAATTGGGGTTAAGTAACTTGCTCAAGGTTACACGGCTAGTCATTTGATTTATGCGTGGGTGCTCATTTTCTGAGGCCAGATCTGATCTCGGGTCATCCAAACTCCGAGGCCGGCGCTCTTACTCACTGCGCCACCTAGCCGCCCCCCCTTAACCTCTTAGTGTCTAGTCAATTTACTAAGACTATAAGTTGAGAGAAGGTACCTAAAGGAGTTAAAATCCTTCCTCATTTAGTACCTATGTGATCCTGGCAAATCATTCAACCTCTTTCAGCCTCAGTTTCCTCATCTGTAAAAAGAAGTTGGAGTCAATGACCTTTAAGGTCTCTTCCCATTCTAGATCTTTGATCCTTATATAGATGCATGTGCGTGTTTTGTACAGGACACATTCTTGGTCAAAGCAGATTGTGACAGCTTTCCATTTATAATTTTAGCATTTCTTGGGTCACTGAGGGAATTAGTGTATTTGCTTTGGGGTATGTGTATGCATTCCTATAAAGGAAAAACCTTTGTTATCTGAAATGGTTGTGGGAGTTTTTTTCACTAACTAATTAACTGCAATAATGAAATTAGCTAGGTAGGTGGATAACCAGATGGGGATATATACATATATGTATGTATATACATATATCCAACTATCTGCCTATCTAGCTATCAAGAAAAAAAAAAGGACTTTCCCCCACCAATGCAAAGGACAATAAGAGGTTTTCTTTGCATTTATATAGTGTTAGAGTGTTGCCTGGGGGGGCTTTCTCTCTCTCTCTCTCTCTCTCTCTCTCTCTCTCTCTCTCTCTCTCACACACACACACACACACACACACACACACACACACATACACACACGCATATACATGTATGTGTGTTCAGAGGTATGAACACACACAATCCAGAAAAAGTCACCAACCTCTCAGGAGCCCAGACAACTCTTTAAAAAATAAGCAAAAAAAACTAATAATTTCTTGATTGCTAGATAGATAAATGGATAGATAGATAGACAGACAGACAGATAGCTCATAGATAATTTTTCTTTCAAAGAGATAATGTAACAACTTTTAAAACTGGCCACATGAGGCATCTCTAGACTAACATAAGTTAAGAAAAAAAAAAGAAAACTTTGTATAAATCACCCTCCCCCAACAACAACAAAAAAGTATTTGCATACGTATGTCCAAAAGATGCAGCAGAAGCTTTTTGGTAAATGCTTCCTCACATTACCACAAATTGTGGAAGGATAATGTTCATCCTTGGAAGAATGTTTCAGTGCAGGCACGTGTCTGTGAAAGCAAAGGACAAACACTCCAATTTAAAAATAGCTACTCAATGTTTTTTAAATCAGTTTTCCATTTGCTTCCAAGGCAACAGGATACCTATGCTTAATTTCCAAAAAAGAAGCTTATAAATTATGAAGAAACCAGAGGAAAAGAGTGTTGGTGGAATAAAATTCAGATAATTGTGTCCTTTTTGAAGGTAACAACATCCTGTCACTTTCACAAATAACAAGGAAAATTTTGATATTTAAAAAGGTTTGTTGGGCCTTCTTGCTGGCTGCATTCATTTCCTATTCTTTTTATTATTCTCTATCATTCATGGACTGATGAGGCTCCTATTAATACTGAGTATTGATCTTTTAGGCGATAAGGATAAAATTTAGTTTCTTCACTTAGATTCTTTCAATGCTTCCAAAGAACCCCTTCTCACCATGGCTAGTGTTTCTTATATATTTCATTTGTCTATTATATTTCCGAAGCTAGAGAACTTAAGTTAAAAGTACAATGAACTAACATTATTCACAATGGGAACAATAAGACCTTTGAGGCATCCTTGGCACATTTTCATGTACTCTGGATTCCTTATAGGAACAAGATTTATCAGAGGTACAGCATAACATAGCATAACAAGAACCTTAATCTTGGCATAAAAACAAACATCAAAACAAACAAACAAAATAAAACTGTGCTTACATCACTGTTGTATCACCTATTTGGCCATATCAGACTGAGCAAATAACTTCTTTAAGCCTCAATTTATTCATCAGAAAATGATGATGATAATACATGCACAAAGTCTTGTTAACAGCAATGCTCTAGGCATTAATGAATCAGGTTTTCATATCTTCAGAAAAGTTGTTGCATGGAAAACACTTTGCATAAAGTAATGAGTTGTATAAATATGAGTTGTCTAATGGTGATGAAAATAGCAATAGTGGCAAAATGAATTGAGATTATAGGTAGATTATCACAAAAGTAGCATTGTGGAGAGGGAGAGGGCTGTCACTCTAATCTTTATTTTAGAGTGATACTGCACTGCTACCATTCACAATCCTTCCTTTTTTGCTAGACAAAGTCTGTCCCCACATCTTTCTCAAGTTGTCCCTTAGGTATGAAATGCTATTCTTCATCTCTCTCTATCATAGAATCTATAGCTTCTTTCGAGGTTAAGCTCAAAAGACACTCCCTACATAGTTTGTTCTCTTCCTTCTCTGCAGAATGACTTTAAATTCACTTTGAATATATTTGCTTATGTGCACAATACATATATGTACATATACAAATATGTGCACACATATGTATATACACATGTGTGTAATATACGTGTATGCATATATGTGTATATGTATATGCTCATATATGTGTATAATATATGCATGTATATCTACATATATATCAATACAACTATATCTATATATCTATATAAAATCACTTTGTACATGACACTAGTTGCCCCAGTAATATTTAATATCCTTAAGAGCAAGGGCTATTTTGTTTCTGTCTTCAAATCCCAAGCATTTTCCACAGAACTTGCCATATAATAGATGTTTGCTTAATAAATGCAAGAGTCTTATATTTTCATATCAGTTCCTCATCGATTGTCTATGTAATGATCTTCAAGATCATGGGCAGTTCTGGATGTGTTGCAATAAACATTCTTGGAGGAAATCCTCAAATTGATGTGATCACAGATCTATTTGAATATCAAAGAGACTGTTGCAAGAGGAAAGTTCTTACTTCAAGGAAGTAAGTAGAAAGGGATTTACCAGTCAAGTCCAAAGTTTGAAATCACATTGAGAAAGCCTCATATTGTTAACTATAAAATTTCCTGAGTGCATTCAAATGAATGTAGAAGACAAAGGATACCAAAGACCACATGAATCCTCATATCTCAATATGAGTTGAATTTTAATACTGGTACTGGTTCTGAGATATTAAACAGTTATTTTTACCAGCCTATATGTGTAATATACTTGTACGTATATATGTATGTATATGTTGTAAAGTTTGATTAGATGATTCTGAGTAACCTCAAGCTGTTTGAAACTACATGTTTTTTATTCTTATAAGGATAAAGAAAATATTTTGAAAAATCTACTAATATAAGCTCAACACATTCCAACAATATGTGGAAGCTTCATCAGTAGGTCAAATATGGCGACTTTCAAAGCCTCATTCAAGGGCTCAGTGAATGCCTTTGGTGTTGGTGTTTGTCATCAATGGGTTCAGTCATTCTATTTCTATATGTAAGGACACTCTTCTCCCTCTTGGAGAAGCACCAAGTCAAATCAGATGACATCAGGAGTTTGTTTCCAACCTAATTACAGACCCAACAAAATTAAAACCCAAATTATTCCCCCGCCTTCTCACAGTGCCTTAGATGTAGATGATAATAAAAAAATGTGTTGAATTTAGTTGAATTTATTTAACTAGAAATATAAACATGGCTTTATGAAATATTTAAGAATAGAATAGATATTTATGAATACCTTCTTAGAAACAAGCTAAAGCATCTGAATACAACAATATTAACAACTGTATCATGAGGAATAATGGCAGATGAGTTACATCTTTTCGTAATATTAAGATATGCTAGTTAATATGAGTAGCAAAATTAATCCCTGAACACAGAATGATAAAACAATAACACAGTATGATTTGAATTGATACACAAGTCACTATAAATGTGCAGAATATCAATCCCTTGTTATAATTCTTTTTTTTATTTCTTCTAAATATTGAAGCAGTAGTGAGTGTATTTTTTCAATTGTTTAGGTGGCATTATTGACATATACTTTAAATAAAACAGGGTCCCTCTTCATATAGAGCTTCCAAGCCTAGAGGAGTATAAAACTGATATACAGAACTGATTTATTATATGATTAGAAAAAATATCTGACCGATGGCCAGTTTTGTTGAGGGATCAACTCCTATGCCATTTCCTTATGTCAGTCCCAGAAAATTACATTCACTATTGGCTTAGTCGAGTCCATCATCTGAAAGGTACAGTAACAACTGGTTGAGCAGAGCTTGTTTAAATTCACTATATTTGGAGGCATCTTGGATCTGGAAGAGACTTTTATAATCAAAAGATATCTTAATGACCTGGAATCAGCACAGAATTGATCAAAAATTTTTGAAGAATATTTCATCTAGGACCAACTAAAATCCAATGAACTTACTTACACTCTCTGAGGCTGTGGAATGGTAGCACCCTTAAGACAATGTTTTTTTATCAATATCTCAGAAGTAAATGGGTAAAAACCAATTATCAGTGAGAGGGAAGGAAACGTAATAAAAAGTAATAAGAAACAAAATGGACAAATACAGTAAAAGACACAGATCAACGAAGTCTGCCCCCCCCCCAAAAAATTAATAGCTAGTGGTTCAATCTGAATATATTTACTTATAGAACACAATAGTAGTTCTTACTAGTTTAGGGGAGAAGAAAGGAGCACATTGTTGGGCAACAACTAAAGCTAATATACATATCTTACATATGTGAACCAACCTTCTTTACTGAATATTCCAAATATCCAAAGAAGAAAAAAAAGTTTTCAATGGGTTGTGCTACTTCTAGAAAGAAGACTTGGTAAATATCTGTAATGCCAGACTACATAGTAGAGGGTAGGATGAGGGCATTCTTATGTACTTTTTCCTTGAAAACTCCAAGAAATGTGCATGTGTGTGTGTGTGTGTGTGTGTGTGTGTGTGTGTGCATGTGTGATACACATGCATACATGCATACATACATACTTTGCAAGGTGGAAGTGTAAAATAGTCCATCTCTAGAAAATATTGATTCTGCGACCTGAAAATTATGATTGAACTATCCCTTAATCACATAAATTAATTGCAACAGACAGCTTTCCTCTGGAGGGGGGTGAAGGGTGAGGGGTGAGGTAGTGGGAGGTGTGGAGTGATATTCCCAAACCACTTAATTAAAATAAGTTTCAGAGAAGATGAAGATCTTAAATTGCTAGCAGGAGTTTTCTCAATAATGCTTTCCCCCTACCAATGAGATCGTAGGTCTAGTTTCTATCCTATCTCTAACAACAATAACAACAATAAGATTAGCGAACATGTACATAGGGATTTAATGTTTGCAAATCACATTACATATATCACTTGATAATCACAAAAATTCAGAGAAATAGATTCTATTTTTCCATTTTACAGTTGAGGCACCTTAGACTAAGAAAGACTAAAGTTACTCGGACTGGATCATAAAACTAATAAGCAGGATTGAAATTAGGTCTTCTTGATTAAAAATCCAACACTCTATTCACTACAAACATTATAAAGATGAGCAATTTGAAAATGTTTTGAACATAGATCTAATGCCATTATCTGAGAATGTCTTAGTAATTACCTCTAGTGTCTCAGCAGGTTTTGTTTTTTGTTTTTTTCAATTACAGAAACTCAAAAATTCTGCATACTAAAATCCTGAGGGATTGCGACCTGTCAATGAAAATAGCAATACAACTGAAGAAATCATAGCTCCTTAAAGAATTGACACATGTAAAGGAAACCCCTGAAGGCCAAATGATTCCTTCTTACAAGGAAGCTTTGACCATTGCACTAGTGGAATGCTAAAAGTTCTAAATGGATCAGCACTCCTAAAAATCACTATCTAGCTCATCTTGCAGGTTGACTGAATTATTATTATCCTTTTAGACATAACCTTGGGGGTATCTTAGCAACTACAATCATTTAACAGCAATTTCCTAGCTTTGATTTACATCCTCTCAAAATGATTCAGTCAGGGATTCATCTGTCTTATTTGACTAAATCCATTCCTATGACTAAAATGGAGGTAATTCTCCAAAACTTCTCTGAGAAAATTACAGCACAATAAAGTCATATTTCTATATAGATTTTTCTTTTATGTAAAAATTTCACTTATTACCAAGCTATCTTGTGAAGGATGCTAATATGACTCAGATTACTGTGGCAACTGCAATTTGGGGTTTCTCATTTAAAGCAGCTGATAAGTTAACCCTATGGCCTCAATGATCAGAGTGATATGTGGTGACATAAAGGGAAGTGAGCAGATTGATGCATGATCTATTATTGTTAGCTAATACACACATATCTCAGGTTACATGGTCACTACCTACCAATGCCATTTTGCAATAATATCATTGATTTTTCCAGACTCTACCAAAACCTACAAACTACCACTGCAACATTTTTCAGGTGATTATTCAAAATGTAAATGATGCTTAATTTAAAAAGACTGTCTCACTTGAAAAGAACTATTCTTATAAAATTATCTTCTACCAGGTAGAGCCAAGATGGCGGAGTAGAAACAGCACCTCCAAGGCTCTCTCCTCCTAGATTACCTCCAAACTATGTAAAAGGGAACTCTGAACAATTTCTGGAGCCCCAGCAGCCAAAGAACGACACAGAGAAGCTAACCTCCCGCTGAGGACAGCCCAGCAGCCCTGCAGGAAGCACCAGCGCAGTGCTCTGGGAGCCGGCAGCGCAGCTCGCAGCAAGTGGAGACCTGAGCCCAGGTCCCATAGTTTTAGCCCCAGGGCGGCCAGGCCAACAGCCGGCTCAAAGGACCCCAGAACACCAGCAGCTGTGGTGATTCCAGAATGGTCAACACAGACATGTCTAGGACAAAGTGAGAGGTTAGTGCCCTGTGGACTTTGGGACCAGTATTTGGGGAACGTGTAGGCTTCCTCCCGTGGGGGCTAGAAGATGCTGAGGAGACACACCATTTTGCAGTTTTCAGTGGCAGGTCCAGCTCCTGGCCTGTGAACTGTAGGGAGATCCAGCAATCAGTCTTGGAGGGCAATTGCTCTTGCTTTAACCTCCCTGGATCTGGATTGTGATCTGGGGGGGAGGTCGTGGGGCAGGTTTCCAGCTTGCCAGAAATGGAAGTTGCCCCCCACACACACGTTCAGGACGAAGCTCCCCTGTTGGGTGACAGAGTTCTACTGTGGCAACAAGCCCAAAAGTCAAGTAATTAAGTGGCATCATGTCAAGGCAAAGGAAACAAAATAAACAGAAAAATGAAACATTAGACTCCTATTTTGGGGGCAAAGAGGATCGAAGCATGGAACAGTCAGAGGACTGTGAGGTCAGAAATCCTGCTCCAAAAGCCCCAAAGGAAAATATGAGCGGGTTGCAGGCCATAGAGGACCTTAAGGAGGACTTTAAAAATCAAATGAGAGAAGTGCAGGAAAATTGGGAAGAGAAATGAGAAGAATGCAGGAAAAGTATGAAATGAGGGTCAACAGCCTGACTGAGGAAAACAACACCTTAAAAAATAGACTAACTCAAATGGCAAAGGAGGCCCAAAAGGGCAATGAGGAGAAGAATGCCTTAAAAAGTCGAATTTGCCAGATGGAAAAAGAATCTCAAAAGCTCACTGAGGAGATTCATTCCTTCAGAGTTAGACTGGAGTAAATGGAAGCTAGTGACTTTATGAGAAATCAAGATGCTGTTAAATAGATGCAAACAAATGAAAGAATAGAAGGCAATGTGAAATATCTCATGGGAAAAACCACTGACCTGGAGAATAGATCCAGGAGAGACAATTTAAAAATTATTGGACTACCTGAAAGCCATGATCAAAGAAAGAACCTAGAAATCACCCTTCAAGAAATTCTCAAGGAAAATTGCCCTGATGTGTTAGACCCAGAGGGGGAAATAGAGGTCGAAAGAATTCACCGATCATCTCCTGAAAAAGATCCCAAAAAGAAAACTCCCAGGAATATTATAGCCAGGTTCCAGAATCCCCAGATCAAGGAGAAAATACTACAAGCAGCCAGGAAGAAACAATTTCAATATTGTAGAAACACAATCAGAATAGCCCAGGACCTGGCAGCTTCTACACTGAGGGATCGAAGGGCATGGAATATGATATTCCAGAGGGCAAAAGAACTGGGAATGAACCCAAGGGTCACCTACCCAGCAAAACTGAGTATTTTGTTTCAGGGGAAAATATGGTCATTCAGTGGAATAGAGGACTTTCAAGCATTCTTGAGGAAAAAAACCAGAGTTGAATAGAAAATTTGACATCTAGACACAAGAAGCAAGAGATGCCTGAGAAGGTAATCAGGGAAAAGAAATCAAAAGGAACTTATCAAAGTTAATCTATTTACATTCCTACATGGAAAAACAATAATTGTGACTGATGAAACTTTTCTCAATATGAAAATAATGGAAGACGGGTATATGGTCATATGAATACATATGTGAATGTGTATATATATATGTTTACAATTATACATGAATAGTGGTCACAGGTTGAATTTGTTGGGAAGGGATGATACTTAAGGGGTGAAATTATGAGGTGAGAGAGGAAAGTGGCAAGAGGAGATGGGGAGAGACAGGGTAGGGTAAACTATCTCATGTAGAAGAAGCAAGGGGAAGTGGCTGCAGAGGAGGGGAAGAATAGGAAGGCCAAAAAGCAAAACCACATTCTCATTGAATTTGGTTCAGGGAGAGAATGACATACATACTAAATGGGATATCTCAACCTGCAGCAGTATAGGGGGATGAGGGATGAGAGGGGGGATGATGGATGGGAGGACATCCTTGGGAGGAGGGGAGGTTGGAAGTACCCACTATAGAAGAGGGACAGGATCAAGTAGGGAATGGACCAGATGTGGGGTGGGATGGGTGGGAGGGAATTATAAGCAGCCTTGTACAATATATCTACTATGGTAATGTTTTGTATAGCTAGACATGTACAACATATACTGAATTACTTATCTTACCAGAGGGAATGTGTGACAAGGGAGGAAGGGAATGGATCTGAAATTCGAGGTCTTAAAATTAAATGTTTCAAATATATATATATATATACTATTATTAATACTCTTTTGCTCATAATTAGGAGATAAGATGTACAGGCATCAGGGCACAGAGATTCACCTTGCTCTAATGGAAAAGTCGAAGGGGATAAGGGAGAAGATATGGTAGAGAGCAGGATGGAGGAAGCGATATCTTGTGGGACTGCTATTCTGGGAGGTTGGTTAGGGGAAAAACGGGGAAAAAAAATTGTAACTCAAAATCTGGCGGAAATGAATGATGTAAAACAGGAGTTAATAAAGCATTTACTTAAATAAAAAAAGAATTATCTTCTACCTTATAATTTTATTTTATCTCATTTTTAAATTTTAATTTTGTTCTGAGTTTTTTTAATTTAATTTATTTATTTTGCGGGTTTTGTTTTGTTTTGTTTTGTTTTTTTGGAGAGGGGAAGGTAGGGCAATTGGGTTTAAGTGACTTGCCCAAGGTCATATGGCTAGTTTTCTGTTAAGTATCTGAGGCCAGATTTGAACTCAGGTCCTCCTGACTCCAGGGCTGGTGCTTTATTTACTGTGCTACCTAGCTGCCCCCAAAGATCTGAAGGGAATTTTGGCTGGGTTTTTTTTTTTTTTTTGGAGAGGGGAAGGCAGGGAAATTGGGGTTAAGTGACTTGCCCAAGGTCACACAGCTAGTAAGCATTTAAAGTGTCTGAGGCCGAATTTAAACTTAGGTCCTCCTGACTCCAGGGCCAGTGCTCTATTTACTGTATCACCTAGCTGCCATTTAAATTTTATTTTGTTTTTGTATTTTGGTAAAACCACTTAATGGTGTCAGATATGGCCTACCTTTAAAGCATTTTTTCTGTTAAAGATGCTGCTTTATTAGGTCAACAGATAGACGAACTTTGCAGAATTTCATTTCTTGATTTATTTTATTCATAGCCTTTACCTGAATAAAGTTGTAGCTAAATAAATTATATGATTTGATTTAGGCTGGTTAGACTAAGATTTTTTTACCCTAAATGAAGATAGATGGACATAAGTATCAACAATAGCAACAGCTAACATTTATATTGCACTTTAAGTTCTGAAAATATTACCAATATTATCTCTCATTTTAACTACTACAATCCTGTGAGGTAAATACTATTCTTATACCTCTTCAGTAAATGAGGAAAATGCATCTTAAAGAGCAAAGTGTCTCCTAAGGAGACACAGCTAGAATCTGGGGTAAGATTCATAACAGAAATTTTCTCTGATCCAAGTCCCATACTCTTTCAGTCATTGTACCTAGGCAGAATGGCATTTGGATCCATGGATGGCACCTCAAATACCAAAGACATTAAATCTTCTAGGTTTATCCTTATTTCCTTTATTCATGACTAACTTATTCAAAGAGGCTTTAAATTTGGTTACCTCAGATTAGTGCATCTGTAAAAGGCATTCCTTTTGCCCTCCTGGTTATAAACATTACAAACTCTAGGCGTGTTAGGTCACAGAGAGTTAGCTGACCACTGTGGCAAGGATTGGTATCCTGAGGTGTGATCATGTAGACAGCTTCATTTCTCAGAACTAGAACAAGATATCAAGCTGTCCATATCCTTTTGGGTGATAGTACGTCCTTCTGTTGTTGATACACATCATTAATAAATGCCCCAGAGATCAGAGAAGTATTTCTCTGTATGTTTTCCATAAAATCCTGAATCCAAACTAGCACAACAGTATGAAGAGAGAAATTAATTATGAATGTATTCATTCTATTGATCTTTCCCAGTTTTCTGTTTATTTGTTGCTATTTGTGTGATTCAATAAATATGGAGAATTCCCAATGAAGATGACCTTCTGCTAATGCAGAGCATCAACTTCTCTGCATCACATGATCTTGTTCATAGAGAATTGTCTAAGGGCGCTCAAGTGATGTGTCTTGCCCACAAGTGGTGTTTCAGAAGCAAGAAGACTTAAACCCAGATTTTTCCTGACCTGAAACATGGATCTGTTGGTAAATGTTTAATAATTGGACCCTACCTACCACTCCCCCCACAAAAAAATAAGGCATTTTCTGGAGCAGTATCAGCTGGCTCCAACACACTTCTGCTTTGAGGTCAACTCTACACTAATTACACTGCCTCTTTTCATAGGATATTTCATGAGTCAAATGTAGAGGGAAAAAAATCTAATCATGCTATCATGCTTTTTAGAACTATTGTCAATCTAATATATATCTATATATATATATATATACATATATATAATATATATATTAGATTCCTTCCATACTATCTAAAAATGTGAATATACTACCACTCAAGAAGAAGCTGCAAGCTATGCTGTATATTTAACTAGTCTAGTCTGCATTCTGGCCAGACATCTTCTCCACGCAGAAACAAATCCTGCCTTGCAAGGTAAACAGTCTTTCTAGCTTATCTCATATTATTTCTCTCCAAATACCCTACGCAAACATATTTTATGTTATAATAGTCTCTGTGCCTTTGTTCAAATCGCTCTTTTTGCCTGAAATATTTTCCTTCCCTCTGTTCCACTACAGAATTTTTTTACCTGTTCTTCAAAAATAAAACTCAAATTTCACCTCTTCTGTAAAGCCTTACTCGATCTGTTCTCACCTCATCCCCCAATTAATGGGAACCTTCCTACTGAGGCCTCGGATAAGATGTTCTTTTAGAACCTTTTAAGGTATTTATCATAAATTTCATGCATTTGAGTCAGATACCGACTAGATTATAAATGCAATATGTATCTTCCCTGCCTGCCAGCACAGTGCTTATACATGGTATGCACTTAAGTTATAAAATGTTATAAAAAGTTATAAATGTTAGCTGTAGCTTTTGTTGATACATATTTCCATCTATCTTCATTTAGGGTAAAAGAACTTAGTCCAACCAGCCTAAATCAAATCAAATAATTTATTTAGCTACAACTTTATTCAGGTAAAGGCTATGAATAAAATAAATCAAGAAATGAAATTCTGCAAAGTTCATTAACTTATTTATTAACTATTAACTGAGAATATTTTATGATGAACTTACTTGCCTAACCACGTTTTGTTTACACTAATATTAGGAACAATATGCATCCCACCAGCACCTACTGATTACGTATTGGGTAGTAAGAGAAAAAAGTATGAGTAGGAGGCATGAATAATAAACAAGACAGATAACATAAACACACACACATATATAAAACATACACATACATACATATAAATAGCTTATTTAAATATGACTAATCCTTATGACTGAATGTTGACTACAGAATAGGTGATTATTAAAAACATCAACTTCACAAGGCTTGAGTTGTATAGACTGACTGAGTACCTTTAGAATCCTTCTTAATTCAAGTATTATTAATACAATTTGCTGGGGTAGTCAGATCAAAGAAACCATCATAAATGATAAACTTAATGTGAAGGTAGTTGTTTGCTTTTTTATTGTGCCACATTATTCTATAAGCAGTTCGTTCAAAATCAGATTGAATGATTGAAACTGATAGGTCTTCTATTCTCCAAAATATTTGTTTGTGTCTCTCAGTCTCTATACTCTCTGCCATTGTCTCTGTTTCATGTCTCTCTGTCTGTCTATCTCTGTCACTGTCTATCTCTCCCTCTCTTGGTGTGCCTCCATCTCTGTGTGTCTCTCTCAAAAAATAAAATGGAGAATGTTGCCCCTTCTTTCAAGTATCAAACAATCTAGCTATGCCACTTGGGGAGACAAAACAACCTAAGAAGTAACTAGGGAACAACAGTGAATTCAGTTCCCTGTGTGGCAAAATTGTGTAGATAAATTTTCTGTGTATTCCAGTATAAATAAGAAGGGGGTGGGGGACAAGGATGATACAATTCCCTACATGAAAGGATCACAGACCTCCTTCTGGAAAGGTAAGTGCCTTGGTAATAGATGAGGAACATGTATGAAAATTCTGCAACTACATGGGTCAGTTAAAGAATATTTGCATGTTAGGCTCTTCCATTTTGTGTCATTACTCTCCGGAAGACAGATCCTTGAATGTTCTCCTCCCACACCTTCCTCATCCCTTCCACATAGTAGCTGCTTTCTTCCTGAGGCTTCTCAGGGAACCCACTTTTATTCCTGGAGAAAAAAAATTATGAAATTGTGTTAACTAGGTCCACTACAAATTTATATTACATAATCTCAAATGGACCTTCATTGCAGAATAGAAATTCTTATTACACCTCCCTGAGTCATTATCCTACTGACCAGTGACTATTCCAAACCTTTTCATCCCTCTTCAAGATTCATGTGGCATCTTCTCCCAAACCTTTCATCTTAATTTTAATTTAATCTCTCCAGCTCATATTTCACTCAAAAAATTTCTACTTCTTCTGTCTCCTCCTTATCTCAGATCACTCAAATACCTTCCCCCACTATTGCTTCCTTCACTTCTATCTTATGAAGAGGTGGCCTTTTTCCTCACCATCACAGATTTTTCTATATGAAATGTTGATCCTGCTACCTCCCAGTTGCTGCAGATTGCCTCCTTTATCATAGTTATTTTCTCACTAATCTTTAGTCACTCCCTATTCACTGACTGTTTCCCTGGCACCCTACAAATACACTCACCTCTCTCATATCCTTTTTAAAAAATCCTTATTTGAGCCTACCATATTCACTAGTTTTCATCCTCTGTCTCTCCTGCCTTTTATGGCTCACCTCCATGAAAAACAAACAAACAAAAAAACAACTGTCTTATATCTGATGTTTCCACTTTCTTTCCTCTCAATATATTCTAAACCTTTTGTAGTCTTATTTCTGGTATCTTTCAACTAAAACTTCTCTTTTTAAAGTTACCAAAGATATTTTAACTGCCAAATCTAAAGTTCTTCCCAACTCCAGCCCTTCCTCAATTTCCCACATTCTTACACTTTATCATTTATCCTCATTTTTCTTATTCAACTATGTTGTCCAACTGAATTATTTCCCACCTTTCTTCTTCCATCATCTGTGCTCCTGTGTTGGAATGTCTGAAAAGTAGCAGACTTTTTCCCTTTCAAAAGGAAGATGGAAGGTAGATAGGTAGATCTAGATTGTAAATACATATGTATATATATAATGTACAATGTAAGCATGTTTCACAACCTTGGGTAATATGCACATGTGTATTTATATTACACATGCCCCACATGTTTATGCTATATATATTTATGCATAAATGTGTGTACATATGCATGAGCACACATATGTATTAATGCATGCACATGATATATATGTACATCTATAGAGGTGTAGTCTTTATATATATACATATATACACACATATGTGTATATTTATCTATATCTACAATTATCTAAAATTAATTTTGGTTCCTAATATAAATATAGAACATATTATTAAAGAGATGGTCTGTAAATATTTAGATTCAGAAAGAGATGTAGAAACATAGATTCATTAATAAGCTTAATCATATCAGATTATTTCTTTATTTGGTGGAGCAACTAAACTGATTATTCAGGCGAATGCTATAAATAAATTTCTTAAATTTATCTAAAAGTTTGAATTCCTGCAAAGAATTTGATAAAAAAAACTGTCCTATCTTTACACAGAAGACAATGCATTGAGGGCTAATTGAGAGTAGAGTTAGAAGGACTCAAACCTAGTTGGATGAGCAGAACCTCTCTGGTGGAAATCCTGAGGGATTTATTCTTAGGCTTGTTGTGTTGTTCAAAAAATAGTGATTTTTTTTGAAGGTATAGAAAGCATAGTTGTTAAATTTACAGAGATATGAGGCTTGGAGAAATAGTTAACTTGAGTTGATTGTTGTTGGCTAGAAGGATAGGCCAAATATAACAAGATGAAATTTAAGTGCTATGAAGGTGAAATCCAACATGGGTTTAAAAATTAACCTCACTAATACAGCATCAATATTAATGGAAGGAGTGTTGATCTTAGGTTAATACAAAGGACCTCAAAGGTCATCTAATCAAAACCTTTTTTTTTCATTTTTAAAAAGTTGTATTGATACATTCTACTTTTATTATTTTATTATTATATATTCTACTTTAGTTTCATTTTACAGATGAGAAAACTGAGGTCCATGGACTTCAAGTGATTGGGACAAGATCACACAACTAGTAAAAAGGAAAATCAGCATTCAATGAGATTCTTGAATTTCAGACCCATCCCTCTTTCCATTGTACCCTATAAAAGTTTATTTGAAAAAAAGGATCAACATTTTTTTAATTTTTATTTTTTAACTGAAAACTCAATATGCATTAACAGTATGTCCTCTACCTCCAGAAAGCTAACGGTATTCTAAATTGTATTAAAAGAAGGATAACTGAGCCCTTATCTATTTTCAGTTCTGGTTACCACATTTTAGGGAGGAAAAAAGGAAGAAAATAAGCATTGATATTGTCCTTATTATGTACCAGGCTCTGTGCTAACCACTTTTTACAAATTTCACCTCATTAGATCACAAAAATCCTGTATGGGGGTGCTACTGCTCTCCCCATTTTCTAGTTGAGGTAACCGCAGCAAACAGAGGTTAAATGACTTGCCCAGGGTCTCATTGATTGTATTTTGAACTCAGTTACTAGGCCCAGGAATCTAGGCCCAGCATTCTATTTAATGTTCTACCAGCTGCTTCTATTTTAACAAACTGGGAGGTGCCCAAAAGAACATGATCAGGCTAGTGAAACGACTGGAGAACGTGCCATATGTCAATAAGTGAAGGAACTGACCACGTGTAGTCTGGAGAAGATAAGAAAAAGAGATGATATAATACTTATATTCAAGAATAGTACATACACGCCAGGACTTGGAATCAGACAACTGTGTGTTTAAACTCTACTTCAAACACTAAATAGCTATGAGACCATGGGCAAATAACATAGCTGTTCTTCACTTGCTTTAGCTGTAAAATAGGAATAGTATGCTTGCATTGCTTACCTCAGGGAGCTGTTGTGGGACTCAAATCAGATGACGTATATAAAGGCATTTATTTGCACACTTAAAAATGGTGTATAGAAAAGTAGCAATGGCTGTGGTGATGAGGATGACAATTGCCATTACTGATGACTAACTCTGCTTAGCAACAGAGGACAAAACTTCTTTAGGAGCGATATTTAGAAATTGTGTAAAAGTAGATGAAGGTTTGATATAATGAAAACTTCCTGACGGTTTTCCAAAATGAAATGCCACCCTTTGGAAAGTACTGTGTTTCCTCATATTGGAAATTTTAAATCAAAGGGTTACTAAATTCTTGTCCATACTCATGAAGAAAGGTTTCTAGCTCAGCTACAGTTTGAGTTGTTGAAATATTCTTGTTTCAGCAAAGGTTTGAACATTTTGGAAAGGCCTCTGAGATCTCTTCCAACCCCTGCCTCTCTGGATCCTTAATTAGCTGTCTTAAATAGTATACTACTATAGGTATTTTATGAGGGAGAATTCTCTCCTAACTATACTTTATGTGCCTTTACTAATATGTGTTTTATAAAAGAAATTTACCAGTCAGCTATAAGGTATATTAAATTCATTAAAAGAGTCTTTAATTAAATAGAAATGTAAATTAAATAGCAAGGCATTCCTTTCCCCATAATATTAAACCTATGCTCCTACAATATTGTGAATAGGATGCCTACACATTAGAATCCTATATGGTGAGAGCACTTAACTTTAAAAGCCTTTCTCCTTCAAAGGGTAGACCAGAGTTCTTCCAGTTTGCTGGGAGCCTGCTTCTTAAGCTACTATGCCTCAGCTACAATCTTTGCACTATCCTACATCTACTGGAGTGCTATAATGAATAAGCCTCTCCTTAGCACTACATCTGTCCTCAGTCAGCACCTTCAAGCTCATAGGTATGATACTTTCTTCAGTTTTCCATTTTAGGTTGTTCATCCATATATTCATTGATTTGAATAGTCCATATAGTACTATATAGGCCATGCACTGTTCTAGGCACTGGAAATACAAAGAAACAATGACAATATCAACAATAATATATCATGAAACCATCTCTGCTTTTGAAGAATTTACATTCTACTGAAAGAAAACAAGATGTATACAGATATAATTATAAACTATATAAAATAATATAAATAATATCTGAAAGAGAGAATGGATAAATTAGGGGAATCATGATATCTCTTATGTGATAGGTGGTATTTGGGCTAAATTTGAAAGAAAATTAGAGATTCTAAGAGGAGAGAGAAAAATACATTCTAGGCATGAGGGACAACCTATATAAAGGCAAGGAGATAGGAAACAGAATGGGAAATGTGGAAAATAGCAAGTAGGGGACTTGGCTGGAATGTAGAGTGTATAAAAATGATTAATAGAATGTAATATAAGCCTATGAGGAGATACAAATGCCAAACAGAGAAATTTGTGTATGTGAGTCTAGAGGCAATAATATGTCAAGCTGAATACAATGTTTGGAGCAGAGTGAGGGCTTAATAGTCAGATGATTCAGTAAGGGCCTTTTAATTCATTACTTCATTCAAAGGAGTTTCTTGAGAAAGGAAGGAACATGATCAGACCTGTGCTTTAAAAATATTTAATTTATCAGCCGTGTGGTGAATTAGCTAGGGAGAGAGAAACAACAAAAATAGGGAGACCAATTAAGATACAACAATAATAGGAGAGATGATAAAGGCCTGAGCTATGGTGGTGGCCATGGGATTAAAGAGAAAGTGACAGATATGTTGTGGTTTCAGAATGGAAAAGATCTGGCAAGTGATTATCTATGGTGGATTATGGAGAGTGAAGAATTGGGAATGATTCTGAGGCTGTGAATCTGATTAAGTGAAAGGATTCTGGTAATTACTCTCAATAGAAATAGGGAAGTTAGAAAGGGAGAAGGGTTTTGGAAGGAGAATACAATAAACTTTGGGGCATATTCACTTTGAAATGACTGTTGGACAATCAGCCTAAAATGTCCAAAAGTCAGTTAGTGACAGTCAGGAAGATATGGGTTGTTTCACTCTCTGACACATACTTGCTATGAGACCAGGGACAAGCCATTAAACCACTCCTTGCCTCTGGGATCTATAACATAACATAGATTATTGTGTAAGTGGAGGAATTTCATACGTCTACAAAAACACTAGTCCTTGATGTCTAGATATATATTTTTTCTAGAATTTTTGATGGTATTTGGTTTTTTAGTCTCCCTAGTCCAGGAATACTTCCCTCCTATTTCTTTATCCCTATTTCACAAAAGTAGGAATCAATATTTTATTTATTTCCTCATTCATTCTCTTATCTATTCATATGTTTGTTTGTTCTCGCTCTTTATATCCAAAATTTTGCCAAGGCCTGCCAATTTTACCTTTGCTACATCTCTTCCTTTTCTCCTATGACACTACCACCCCTCATCACTTCATGCCTAGAGTTAATAGCCTGCTGCTGCTGATGAGTCTGCCTGCCTCATTTCTCTTCCACTTCAATTCATCTTACATTCAGCCACTTCAGTGATTTTCCTTAAATTGCTGGCCCGACCATATTACCCCACTACTCAATAAACTCCAGTGGCCCCTTATTGCCTACAGAAACACATACAAAATGCACAAGTTGGCGTTCGAAGCTCTTCATATGTTATACCCCCTCTTCTAGTCATCTTACATCATTTATGATTTATGATTGAGTGACCTTGGCTTCAAGGCTGTTTCATGAACAAGACATTCCCTCTCTTTGCTCTGGGGAATTTTCTCTGGCTGTCACCCATACCTGTAATACTTTTCGTCCTCCCTTCCAACAAATGACTTCCCTGGCTTCCTTCAAGTTCCAACAAAAATCCTTCCTTCTATAGAAAACCTTCCCTAATCCCTCTGAATTCTAATGCCTTCTCTCTGTTAAGTATTATATAGTATATATATAGTTTCCCATTTATTCTGTATATAACCTGCTTGGATATATTTGTTTGCATGTTGTCTCCCCCTTTAGATTGTAAAGTCCTTGATGGCAAGGGACTATCTTTTTGCTTCTTTTTCTATTCTTAGTTCTGAGCACAGTGCCTAACACATAATAAGTATTTAAGAAATGTTTATTGATTGATTATTTCAGGTTAATATTAAAGTAATATAATAATTAAATTGACTTTTGAATTTTTCATCCATTAAAATAATTCTTTGTTACTACAAATAGCTAAAGATAATATTATAATAAGGAAAGAGGCTTTTGGAATTTACCCACTTCACTAATGTAGGTATAACTATAGCAGAGATAACTGCTTTCAATATTCCTTGAAACATCAAATATATTATTTAGAACTGAATGGCAGAGCTGCAGGGCATGAATGTATAGAATATAATACTTCTCTAGTCCCTCCACTTGCCCGTATGGGCCATTTGTAAAATAAGAGACAGTAAGAGATTATAAAGTATCTTATAAAAACTAAACCAATAAATAAATTCTAAACTAATCTATTGCTGCTAGTGGTAGGAAAAAATCCTCACCAATCTAATAAAACTTTGTGATCAATGATATCAAAGCTGAAATCCATAACAACAAAGAGCAGGCTAACAATTTGTGAGACTGTAATTTAGGGTTAGAAGCCTAATAACAGCGTCCTGCTTTATTAATGTTGGAAACATAACACAAATTATTAAGAAGCTAAAAAAAGAATGGTTACTACTGTGATGTGTAATTTTTTTCATGAGCTCAGCAGTCTAAAACTCAAAGAGAAATATAGAACATACATTGCTATAGATCCAACCAGGAATGGGAGGCTTTGTTCATCTTAATAAGGCAGCTGTTGTCTAAAGGTCAACTTGTTCTATTTTATTCCCTAAACTATAAAGTTTTCAGAACACAGATCAACTTGTTTGTACAAATGAGCTTATACACATTTCTAATCATAAACTCTCACTCAGTTTTGTTAATTTTACTGCAATACCTTCTACTGTATATTCATTATGTTTACTGGCAAATATTTCTTTGAGGTTGCAGCCTGAAGTAGAGAATTAATGGTTCTAAAAGAAGGTGTTTTGGTAATACCTCACTGTGAAGCAATTAAAGAAGGCAAATATTTGGTTTGAGCTCATGTGAAGAGCTGTCTGTGATGAAGCAGATGAGCTTAAGCTTATTTTCCATTTTATTTAATAAGTTTGAAAGGAATTCATAGTCACTAGGACAGCATATGTTCATAAATGTGTAGATCAATTAATATTTTAGATTAATAAGAATATAAGAAATCTTACATTAAATAAATATGCCATTAATAATAGCAAAATATATATTAATTTTAGATTCAAGTTCAAAACCTATCTTGTTTTAACTTATAAGTCACATGGTATAAACAATGTAAATGGTAAATTTATGTATTTTGAAATTTGGTCCTTCTTATAGTATAATAAAATGCTGATGAAAAACATAATTTCTTAGGTGTTAACCTACTCATTCTTTTTTTTTTTTTTTGGAGGGCAATTGGGGTTAAGTAACTTGCCCAGGGTTAAGTGTCTGAGGCCGGATCCAAACTCAGGTCCTTCTGACTCCAGGGCCAGCGCTCTACTCACTGCACCACCTAGTCGCCCCTAACCTATTCATTCTATGGAATTCTATATGGATGCTTTCCAATTTGGGTTGATATATAAAGCCTCCAATTAAAATCCTGAAAATCAGAGGTATTAAAGTAATATGTGTGGTTTTGAGCTAAGAATTAGAGTATTCATATTTTGTGACCTAATAATGCTTTATTACACTAACCCAAATTGGAGATGGTAGAACCAGGTAACTAACTAAACACATAATGGTAAATAACCCTTCTAGATACTGGAAGACATTTCAAAAAAGGTCAACTTATTAACTCAGATACTAATTTCGGGTACATGTGATTAAGAAAATTAATGGGTCAAGTGCAGAATGTGAATGCTAGGGCTTGACAATAGTATAATTGTAAAGGATATGTAATTCTGAAAAGACCATAAACAATCTGAATCAGAAATGGAACCGAGAAGGCAAGATTTTCATGTAATTTTGTTTTGAAATAATAAAAGTATAGTATCCAGAGTAATGTGATGAAGAATATTGTGATAGTATCTATTTTCCAAGAGGGTATCTTTTTAAAAATACAAATAGACTTCAGAAAGAGCTCTTCCTTCAGGTTTCTTTCATTGAGTAGACTTCTCTTACAAAAATAAAATACTATTTTGGGGGAAAATACATTAACAGACCTTTTAAGAATACATTTCTCTAAAAAAAATGAGGTTCAAATAAGTGCACAATTTTACATATCTAATTTGCTTTTACATTCAAAGCTGATTTTGAAAATTATATTCTGAACTGGTTGGGACAACATCTAGAATATCATATTCAGTTTGGAGTGTCATATATCAGAAATGACATTGACAGACCAAAGAATTTCTGTGACAAGGTAAAAAAAAACATAGTGAAGGTATTCACAACTAGTTTGAATGAGGTCTAGTTAAAGAATATGGAGAGAATTGCCCTAAAAGGAAGACCTACAAAAGATATAATACCTGTTTGCAAATACTAAAAAAAAATACTTTCTTTGGAAAGGGCTGGATCTTTACTCTTTTTGATTCCCAGAGCACAGAGAAAGCCTGGGGTCCTAAGTGATGAATGGTAATTATAGAGAAGTAGACTTAAGCTTTACATATGGGAAAAACAAAGACCAAAAATACCTTTCTAACAATTACAATAGTCCAGAAGTATGCTAGGAGGTAGCAAGTTCACTAGAGGTTTTGAAACAAAGGTTGGATATGCCTTTTTAAGATTTTTTAAAGATGATTCATATGTTAGGAAAAGATTGGACCCTGAGGACATACCCAACTTTATAATTCTCTGATCCTATGATTTGGAATAGAGAATAGGATGAATGATTGAGTTATCAAATCAATCATGTTGGTAGTATTCTAGTTTTTAAAATGAAAAGATATTATGGTGTAATGAAGAAGATTCACATTCAAATAAATAATGAAATGGCACCATTAAGCTATAAGGATTTGCATGTTGATTTAGAAAAGCATATTAACATCACCTATTTTATTGTGTTTTCATTTATTGTTAAATGTTTCCTAAATGAATTGAGATATTATAGATCAAAATCCAGCTATTACTTTAAAAAATAGAGGACTTGAAGTGGTTGGAATCCTGTCTTATAATGAGAGAAAAGAAAGCAAAAAAACCATGGATTTTATTCTAGGTCCTACCTTAATTACTAATTTATATGTGCTCTCTAGGTAGGAATTTCCTCAGCCTGGACATAAGTGGTTGCCAGTGGAACAGGAAAAAAAAACACCTTAATGTGAGTGGAAATCCTAACTAAGAACAAAAGGATGGTTTCCCTCTTCCTCAAATGGAAATGAACACATCCAGTGATAGTAATGGAGTATATAGAAAACTTAGAGAAAGAGGGATGACATTTGGAGTGTTTATATGATCAACTTAAATTGAATTTTAAGTAGTAGTCAGCTATGATGCTTTGGGTTTTTACTGAGGGTGGGATATTTGTTTTTCCTATAATTCAAACATCCTTTCCTCAAGCTTTCATGGCATCTTTATGATGAGCACCAGTTCCTTCAGTAATAATTTTCAAACAACAAAGCACTTCTTAACAAGGGGTGCCTTTTGTAATGCAAAAGCATCTGTGATTTTGCAGAAGGAATCAGTTCAGGTTTCATTTAGATGTAAGCCACCTGGTGCAAATAAAATACAATCTGAACAAAAAATCAATTAACATACACTTTTTAGGAAACATTGCTCTCACAATGTGACGTACAAACCAGTACACAATTTCACATCTCTAATTGGTCTCTGTGTGCAAAGCTGTTTTTGAAAATTAGACCAAAGAGTCGAATTTCACAACTTAGTTATAATAGATATTTCAGCTTCTTATTATAATCTTTCTGTTTTCTTCCATCTGTGACATGGGAGCGAACTCCAACTAACTGACTCACAGGCAGTTTGTCAATTAAGAACATACTGGAAATTTTACAAATAATCTATCAAGGACTTATCACCTAGAGATTTTGCACATATGTTGATATCTCTTTTATCTGCTATTGGCAGAGAAGAAAAGCTTCTATATAACTGAATTTTCCTGAAAACAGAAGCTTATTCCTTGTAAGTGCCAAAATATCTTAATTATAACCATTTTGAAGGGAAAAATCATTTAAAAATTAAATGCATATTCATTCTTTCTTAAAGTACACTAAATAAAATTTTACCTTAGTGATTTAATCATTATTATGAAAATGAAATCTTAATTATTATGTTCCATAAATAAGACCTTGATACCTCCAGTACCTCAGTTGATTTAGATACTGGGGATTCTCTTTATATAAAATGTGTCCAAATTTTATAGGTTGTATTTTTTATATCTTTTCCCCCACCTTCCATCTTTTCCCTCCCTGCAGACTTTCTAGTTTTATCATTCCCTGCTGTTATTCTTGCTTATAGTAGTCTTTTTTCTTCATCTCCTCTGATGTATAGAGATGTCCTATTAGGATAGAAATTCTTCTAACTCCGTTCCATAAAAATAAAATAGCTCTTATTTAATGGATTAATTTTTGAGAGGCATTGCACAATAATCTGCCAGGTTCAGAGTTGAAAGGAAATATGTAAATTTGTAATAAATCCATCATATTGGAAGATTCAGATTTGGAGAGTAGAGGATTAGACCTAATAAATAAATAAATAGTTTTAAAGGTTTTCCATACATATTTGATAGAATTTCAAAATAGCAATAAGAAGGGAAAATATCAAAGAATTGAATAAAAACCACAGATGTGAAATTTCCCTAAAAGGATAATCTAGATAGTAATAGTAATTATAGATCCATATGCCAAGTTTTTATAATTATAAAACATATGTAACAATGTTCTACAAGTAAATTAAGGGTATCTTTAATGTTAATATTAGAAATTAATTATCAGAAAATTTACAAATATTTTCCAGTATGCCATATCTCCATAATCACATTAATGACTTAAATATGTACAGAAATAAGATTGTAATATGTCTATTTTCTATTATTAAAAAGTCAGAATTTATAGAGAAAGATGCAGCTTTGAAGGCTGTCTCTCAAGAATATTTCTTCAGTGCATATGTCGTCTTGCACATCCTTCTTTGATATCGATATAGCAACATTTTCTGGGATAATTCTTATATTTCTTTTCATGTTGGTCAAATGGTAGCTGGAGACTACTTCTCCCTTCAAGTTCATAGGGAGTAACTCTAAGGGATTAGGGTTCTTAATGTTATACATGAGCCCCATCTAACATTCTTCCTAATAATTAACCAGCCAGAAGCAATTAGCTTTATAAAGGTTATTAGGTTATTTACTAAGTAGGCAGAGCAAGCATTATTGCTAAAGAAATAACTTCCCAAACCAGGTGACGTATTTTCCCCTGCACCCCCCAAAAAAAACAAAAAACAAACAAACAAAAAACCCACTGTGGAGTGTGTTCTCAAATATAGAGAACATGTCTGGCCTAAGGGTAAAGTGAGAGATCCTAGGCTCTTAGTTACTGAAATTCTTTTTCTCTCTTAGCGGAAAAATTCCTCATTAGGTAACTCTTTGCTAGTCCCAGAGTTTCAGTGACCTTTTAAAGTCCAGAAGCTCCCTTTCCTTGTTGTGTCTAGTGTAGCCTCTAGTGTATCTTCAACCCTTGATTTGTATACTCTTAATAGGCATTACTGTTTGTGAATCGTACTAAGAACTCTTGTAGACACTGATATAATGCCAATGGAATGCCAGAGTTTTAATGTTGTGAAACTCACAATGACTTGGTCATTGGAAAGAAAAACTCAGCATCCTATCCCATCCCACAGTGGCATTTCCTTCTGTGGAGTTCTTCAACACGGTATTCTAGCACCACTGCCTTGGCCTGTTGCTGATTTGTTTTTTAAATTTCTGAATTAGTTTTATGTGTTATAATTACTCTGGGAGGTATCTGATTCTTTTAGCAAATCACAAGATATTTTCTGTGTGGAATCACCAACTTTTATCCTATGATTTCATGATATTTTCTAATTGATTAAGGACTTATTCATAACTAGTTTACTTTTGATTGATTCAATATAGATAACCTGGATTCTCTTTGATTACATTATTCAGAATGTGACTAGGAATCCCTGCCCTTCCAGATGCAATAGCATCAGTAACTATTTTTTTTTTAGCTAACTGAATATAACTATCAAGTAAGGAATGAAACAAGGCAATATAGGTTCACAAAAGGTATAATAAGGCATTAATATAGAATATATATGGAAGACAGTTTCCTGATGGAGGGTATAACATTCCAGATGTTATTGTTTGTGAGTAGTATTGTGCTTATCACATCAAATTTTGGAAGAATGTAGAAGCTCCTTAATGATATTTAGTATTCTAAAGGGGTAAATCTAAGAGTAGTATGGGGGAAGAATAAATAATAATAATTTTATTCAATTTGACATGAATTTGAAGACATGCAGATTAGTACAATGCATAGATTAATCCATCAGTATACACATATATTGTTTTAGATGATAGATAGACAGAGTGGATAGATGGAGAGATAGATAGTGAGTTCTAAAGGTCATTAAGTCATTAAAGCTTAAACTGAACCAAGACTTCTAGATATCCTGAATGATCTAAAATCTCTCTCTGTCTCTGTCTCTGTCTCTGTCTCTCTCTCTCTACACACACACACACACACACACACACACACACACACACACACACACACACACACACCACCTACTTACCTATATGCATTCATGTATACATATACACATATTAGTATGTAAACATATATGTATATACATAAGTGTGTGTATATGTATACATATGTGTATGTATCTGTTTCCTCATTGTCTAAAAAACATATGCAGCTCTTCCCCATTCTTAAAAACCTTTACTTACTTTGTCAATACCTACTAGCTAATATCCCATGTCTCCTCTGCCTTTTTGTTAAATTCCTTCCTGACTTCTCAAGGGAAACAACCAATTGACAGGAAGAGATGAAAGATAAGTGAAAGTAGGAGTGATGCTGGGGAAGACAAGATGGAATGAGATCCCATATGTGTATGGGAAGATTTATCTTAACATGGAGAAGGGCCACTTCATTATCGGAGACAGGAGTGAAGGCAGAGACAGTAGCAGAAAGCATGTGAATGATATTAGATGAAGACTAAGAGATAAATAATTGATGCTTCCATTTTATTTCCCTTCATTCTCTTCTTTACTTCACACAGTATGGCTTTTGACCTAATTCAACTGAAACTACTATCTCCAATGTTACTAGTGATCTCTTAATGGTCAAATATAATAGCCTTTTCCTCAATCCTCATCCTTTTTTACTTCTCTGTGGCCTCTGAAACCGATCACCCATTTCTTGTCGTAGGTTTTTGTAATAATACTCTATCCTGATTTTTCTCCTACCCATATGATCACTTCTTTGTCTCTTTTGTTGCATCTTCATCTAGGTCAGGGGTGGGGAACCTGTGGCCTTGAGGCCACATGTGGCTTCTACATCCTTCGGTTCAGCCTTTTAACTGAGTCCAAGTTTTACAGAACAAATCCTTTTATTAAGGGGCTTTGTTTGGGGAAGTTTGGATTCAGTCAAAGGCTGCACCTACATTCCAGGTAATTAACTGTAGCTGTCTTGCAGGGCTTTTGTCAGGGGCACTATTCTCTTCTCCCTTCATTTGATGATTTTATCAGCTTCCGTGGATTCAATGATCATATCTACTCTGATAGTTCTAAAATATATTTATCTAGTTCTAACATTTCTCCTAACCACCATTCATATATGTTCAACTGCCTATTGGACACCTTGAACTGAATGTCTCATAGACATCTTTTTTTTTTTTTGCTCTTTGTAGGGCAATTGGGAGTACGTAACTTGCCCAAGGTCACACGGCTAGGTTTTTTGTTTGTGTGTGTTAAGTGTCGGAGGCCGAAGCCGAACTCAGGTCCTTCTGACTCCAGGGCCGGCGCTCTACTCACTGCGACACCTAGCCACCCCCTCATAGACATCTTAATGTCAATATGTCCCAAACTGAGTTCATTATCTTTCTTTTCAAACCATCCTCCCTTTTGAATTTCCCCCATTACTGTCAAGGGCAACACCATCCTCCCTGTCACTGAGGATTACAACCTTGGTGTTATGTCTGATTTCATACTCTCTTACTACTCCCATCCCCCATTTCCATTTCCTATCTGTTATCAAGATTTTACCATCATAGTGTCTTTTATAAACGATCCCTTCTCTTTTCTGATTCTGCCACCATTCTGGTACACAGCAAGCTCATTACTTCATGCATGGATCATTGCAGTAGTCTGCTGGTTAATCTCTCTGATTCAAGACTCTCCCTAGTCTGATCCATCTTCCTTTCAGCATTCAAAACAATATTCCTAAAGACCAGACCATGTCACCTCCCTACTTAATAAATTCCAGTGGTTTCCTATTACTTCTAGCATCACATATAAATTCCTGTCTGGTGTTCAAAACTCTTCATAACTTTCCCCTCTTCTACTTTCTAAGTGAGATCATCCTTATATTCTCTGCAATCCAATGACATTGGCTTCCTCTCTATTCCTCACACAAGACACTTCGTCTCCCACCTGTGTATTTTCTCAGTCTCCCCCATGCCTGGAATGCCCTGGTTCTTTTCCTGTATCTTCTGGAATCCCTGGTTTCCTTCAAATTCAGCAAAAATCATACCTTTTACAAGAAGTTTTTATTGATCTCTTTTAATGCTAGTGCCTTCCTCTGTGAATTATCTCCAAGTTGTCCTTTGCATAACTTGTTTGTATCTAATTATTTCCATCTTTTCTCCCTCATTACACTATGAGTTCTTTGTATCTCCAGGACTTAGCAAAATACCCTTCACTTAGCAGGAAGTTAATAAGCTTGTTTTGTTTTTTTTTAATTTGACAAACTTGGTCAAAATTCTCCACCAATGTTCTTAGTAGTAGTAGCATCAGCAGAAGCAGCAGCAGCAGTAAAATCAGCAGCAGTCATAGTAATGAGTACTAGTAGTAGATTCCAGCATTTTCATAACATATTAGATAGCATAGGTATGCAGCAAAGTATCATTATATGTGAATTCATTTGATCATAACAACAATCCTTTGAAATACATGACAATATTTTCATAATTTTACAATATTTTCAAAAATGTTCATAATTGAGGAAAGTGAGATTTCCATCTAAACTCTCTGTACCACACAATGCCACTTTTCTGCTCACTGTTTATCTGATGATCATTACTGTTCTCTAGCTGGGCAATCTTCTTTGATTCTAAAACTGATGAAGAACTTACAAATTCTTTCCACTTAGAATCATACTTTATAGAATAGTGAGAAAGTCATAGCTCTTAATTTAGGTAGCAATTTCCATCAAGCCTAAGAACTACAAAGCTCATCAGAAAAACTAACTATGGACTATACAGACCAAGAAAGCCAGTTTTCTCTCTCCTGGATGCTGCATCATCGAGTAAGATTGGAGCTCACAGCAAAAGACAGGTAAAGGTAAACCTCACAGGCAAAGTAAATAATGCTAGCAAGATTCTATGTTGTCCAATTACACGTCAACATCTCTTCCAATAGAGTCAAACACCAAGCTTCTCCCCTTCTGTTTTTTACTCTTGAACCAAAGAAGTACACTTCACCTGGTGGTGAAGTGTAATAGATATGACTAAAAATTGTTTTCCAATAAGCTTAATTTTTCATTCAGCTGATCAGAACTGACAGTCTAAGCCTTCGCATAAGCTTATTGCTTCTACTACAGTATTCTTCAAATTCCAACATAACTGCTTATTGGTTCCTTACTGAGTCTTCTTCTCCTGTAGATTCTTGACAGCCTCAACCTCAATCTCAGCCTCAGCATCTCCAATGATTAATTTTTCACTTAGAAGGTCAAAACTCATTAAATTTCCCAGATGAAATCAATAGTCCTTATGTAATCATCCTATAATTAATAAATCATATAATTTTAAAATTTATTTTTATATCTACTCTCTCAAGTTTTAAATAGTTATATTAAAATGAAGAGACTATAAAGCCCTGGAACTCTAAACAGTTAAACTTTTTTTTTTTTTTTTGCTTTTTTAGAGGGAGGAGGGCAGGGCAATTGGGGTTAAGTGACTTGCCCAAAGCCACACGGCTAGTAAGGGTTAAGTGTCTGAGGCTGGATTTGAACTCAGGTCTTCCTGACTCCAGGGTCGGTGTTCTATTTACTGTGCCACCTAGCCACCCCTAGTTAACCATTTTTAATACAATCCAACATTATATTCTCAGTTCTTGAAAATATGTTTCATTATATTTGCATTTATTAGTTTTTAATAAATAAAAGTTGTCTATACCTTCAAGCCATCAAACTGTTCATATAAAAATATAGTATCATTCTGTCCCTTACAGATGGATTTAAGCATTTATACTTATAACATAGTTAATTTTCTTTTCTAATTTCCATTTCAAAACTATCTTTACATGACTACTTTAACAGATTAAAAAATAAACGAAAGTATTTTTCTTCTCTCAAGAAATTAAAATGTTAATCTATGAAAGAGGCAGTATCTTACATTATTTTCCAATTGATGATTCCATTTTTCTTTATACAAAACTACTATTTTACCCCTTTCAGCACTAATTTGGTCCATGTGAAAAGGTACTTCTTAGCAGTGGTGTCAGATCAAATAGAAAGGGATCTCTGAAGCAGCATATTTACTTCAAAAACCACTAATTAACATTATCTATGTTGTATTTTCATTTTATTTAATTAATCATTTCCCGTTTACATTTTAATCTAGTTCTAGATGTTTTTTAGGTTACATGTGCTCTACAAGAAAACCTCTGCTTTTTGGGTGCAGTATCACACACACACACACACACACACACACACACACACACACACACACACCATACACACCTTCAGACAGTTGAGGCATTATTATTACCTGCTTAAATTTTTTCAAAGACTTCTTATTCCTATAAACCAAAAACATTCCTGCCCAGTTGCTCTGTTAACTTGCTTTTAATATCCTCTTTGATTTGACTGTATGTATAAACTCAGCAATATGCCAATGGATCTTTAGTCTCCAATGTACAAACAATAGAGATAAAAATTCCATGTGTTATGACTATAATATTCTCTTCATTTGAGAGTAGAACACTGAAAATAATTTTAATTTTGTGTGTGTGGTAGGGGAGGCAGTGGGGGTTAAGTGACTTGCCAGCTAGTAATTGTCTGATGTTAGATTTGAACTTGGGTCCTCCTGACTTTTGGGCTGGTGCTATATCCGCTGCACCACATAGCTGCCCTCCCCCCGCAAAAAATCTTGAAATTCTAAAAGAAAGACAATTAAACAAAAGCTGATGCTTATTTTTCATTTATAAGCATCTTAGATTTTTTAATATATGTCTTATTTTCTTGACTATAATAACATTGAAAATATTATTCTCTAGGCAAGAAACATATTTATGTTTTAGTCCTGTCATGTCATTTAAGAATAAAAGAAGATAACTTTGTTCCATTTTCCAAAGACTGCATGAGGTTTAAATGAAACTGTCATGACAGAAATGCAAAATGTGAAAAATAGCTTAAGAGATCATGAAAATGTTCACTTAGGCTATTGGGCCTGCCATAAGAGGCTGTTAGTTACAATTTGGGTCAGAGAAGATGAAATAATGTTTGTCATTGTAAGTGGAAGAAATAGAGATGGCGGGGTATAAAATACCAAGCTCAAAAATGACTGATTTAAATATAATCAATGTTCCCTAAGAAACTATAGGAAAGATCGAATAGAAAAACCTAAAATCATAAATATCAGAGCTGGAAGAGAGGGGCCTCAGGAGATCATCAGAGCCAATACCCTACCTTCAGGCAAAAAAAAAAATACATTATTACTACTTATTCAAAAATTTTAAAAATGGCTATTCCTAACAATAAAAGTTCCTATCTTTTGACAGGCATTGAAAGCACTACATGGCTTGGATACAACCTTCTTCTCCAATGATATCATCCAATAATCTCCTGAACATACCCTCATGTTGCAGTTAAACCAGAGTAGAAGAAACTGAGCACAGAGACCAGTATGCCCATGAATAGTTAAGAAGTTCAAATTTGCTGGTACAATTAATCAGCATTATTTCTCTTCTCTCCCCCCATTCCCTAATTGCTTGATTTATTAATGCCATTCAGAGACTCACTTGTGGACAAGTAAATTTGCCAAAAGACATTCACGTTTGAGTGACAGTAGTAAGGAGTCCCCTAGAAAAAGATGCTGAGATGGTAATGCAGAAACACTGATATCTAATGTCTGTTCAAACAGGAAAGAAATTCTAATCAAAGCTCAAAAACATATTAGCTGTGTGACCCTGGGTGAGTCACATCATATCTCTCTGCTTGGCCTTCCTCATCTGAAAAATTAGGCATTTGGACTTTATGACTTCTCAGAACCCTCCCTGTCCTAAATGTAGTATCCTCTGAAAATTTTTTTTTTCCATAAAAGATATCATGAAGAACCAAGAACTCCTCTTTTCATTTGTCAGGAATCTGAAAATCTCTGGTCAAAAGTATGAATTATATGGTGAGAAAAGGCAGGAAAGGCCATTATAAATACTGCTTCACTCAAGATACGAAGCACATGGCAAACAGAAAAAAGCAACCATTAAATATATTAGCCACAAGACTGACAGAGAGGAGGAAATCTTATTTCCAACAAACTGGGAAAGATATTTAGCAGTGATCATACTGGGAAGTATCCTATGCTTACCTTCTTGCCAATGTGATATAATAGCAAAATAACCATAAAATAAAGGTTATGGTCCCTTTTTGAAAAAAGGAAAGTGAGAAAGGGGCTCTTCTGTATTCTTTAGCTTCTCAGGCATAACAAATGATTCCTGTAGATAATGGAAGACATATATCAAAGAGAAGAGGAGACAGAGACAGAGACAGAGACACAGAGAGAGAGGAGCCATAGGGAAAATCTAATCTGTTTTAGGAGTCTAGATAATGAAAGAACATGACAGAGAAAAGGAATGGAGGAAAACTACTGACCTTTAGTTAACTAGCTAGCATTTGTTTAGATTTTACTATACTCTAGGCCCTGGGAAAAAAAGTACAAAGCAAACAAAGTGGTCCCTGCTCCCGAGAAAACACAGCATAAAGGAGAACTGACTAGAAAGCAGATGAGGTGGAGGGTGAGGTGAAGATCAAAGAAGCTAGTAGGAAGGTGGAGCTATTGGAAGAGTGAGTTGAGCTCTGATTAAAGTGAAGCTATATAGTTAGCATCATATCCTGGAATTTGTGAAATTTAAAAAAATGTTTTGATAACTATATTTTAATATAATTGGTTTTATTTGTAATAGGTATTTTATTTTCTGTATTCAAAAATGTTATTCTGAGAAGGGATCCATAGGTATCACTGGGAGCGGGGGAGATTAAGAGCCCTTCTCCTTGTTCTTTATCAGAAGAAGCTTCTTATGATCCACTTATCATAAGGTGACCAATGATGCCCAAAATGGTCTCTAGGAAGATTTTCTAGGAAATAAAAGTCACAGGCAAAAAATCAAAGAGATTTGGAACAAGAGTGAAATCTGAATCACTTTCCTTGGTTGAAGCTAGGGATTTCTTAAGAGAAAAGTTGATTTTCAAAGTGCAAAGGTAGGAAAGTAGGGAGACAGTGAGGGGCAACATAGAGTAGGGAACCATCTTTTTTCCCAATAAGGTGCAGGTGGGGAGGGAAAATAGATTCCATCTAATTGAAAAAAAAAAAATCTTTGAAACTAAAAGTTAGTAGCACTAGAGATATGGAATGCTATATACACTTTAAGATGAAGTCACTGTATTTTGAGTTCTGCTCATTTTACTTTGTTATAAGAGACCTCTTCTGGGGTAGAGATAATTAGAAAGTGTTTATAATGTGAAAACAAAATGCATCAAGAAAACTTTAAAGTTAAAAAAAAGAAAATTGCAAAGAATTTTTAATGAACTGAAACTTCTCCCTGAATCACTAGTACAGCTTTTTAATATTTATACTGCATTGGTGATTGTAATAGCAAGCAAAGTGGGATTTTTTTTGCTGGATTGAATTCTACCCAATCAAAGGCTTGTATGTGCATTCAGTTTTAGCCAATCAGATATGGGTGTTGAATTCTAGCCAGTCAAAGACTTATATTGAGTTCTAGCCAGAGACTGGTATATGAGTTATAGTCAATCACGTAAGGATATTGAGTTTTAGCCAATCAGATGCTTTTAGCCAATCAGAGCCATTGGTATGAGAGAACAGACATTAAGGGAGCCAGGGTTGATATGACAAGTGTAAGTAAGGTGAATTTTAGTGTGTGTAAAGTGGATTTTTGTTATTGTTTCTTAAGAGTTCAATTTCCCAGGATCCATAGCCATAACACTCTCTTGTTCCCAGGTGTTAGGTATGAGTTCCCACAGTTATGGTTCAAAACATCTCCACTATGCTTGGTATCTTTCCATAGCCTTGCAACAATATAAACATTTGTGCATAAATCGTAAACATGTAGCACACATGTGCTGTGCTGAGTTGACATGATAATGCTAAAACTTAATGTAATCTTATGAAGTCATCCTTTGGCAAAATGCCTTCTTTTTCTGTTGCCCCTATAAAAAGGTGGTCATTGGTCAGTGAATGGGGAACTTTAGAGTTGAATGCACAAATGCTGTGTGTGCCTTGATTGGCCCCCATCAAGGCTTGGAGGGAATCTGTGTTTGCCTCAACTGGACCCCACTGAGGTTTGAGGGGATTTAGGGAATGCACTAGTTGTGCCTGTCTTGACTGACCCCATCGAGATGTAGGGGTAGATGCCCCACCTTCTCGCCGGCCACTGTGAGAAGGGTGATTAGGGAATGTTATAGGAATTTGTCTTCCCATTATCAGCAATACTCTTCTGAGAAAACTAGACTAGAATAAAGTAAGATTATTAACCCCCTTTTAGTTTCTTTCCTTTCTGACCAGATCAAGAGTGAACCTGTGCTAGCAGCCCTTATGTGTGCTGTGTTTATTTGTCTTACAGTGAATCAGCATTGAAAAAAAGAAAATAAAGGGAAGAGACCTCTAAGAGCTAGGAGGAGACTTCTGAGATCTAGGAGGAGACTGTGTGTTGTTGCCCTGTCAAACTTTGTTTTCCCAGAGACAGAAATGCAAGGGCAGGAGACCCTGAAGCTTGGAGTGGAGTAGTTCCTAAGAGCTGGGATGTGGAGCAGGAGCAGAGTGCTGCCTACAAGTAGGGAGCTATCAGCCCACAAAGGAAATGTCATGAGACTTACAAGTCAACCTTGAGTCAAGATGAAAAAAGACTTAAACACTTGGTATTGATTAAGGAGATTCTTCTTACAGTGACCTAGGGGTGGATGGTGCAGTATTTTCTGCTACCCATTAAAATTGTGTTGTGCTAGGGAAAACCCTAGCCTGAGACCCCCTGATTGTGTAAACAAGTGTTTTGGGGAATGCTACTGAATGCAATGATAAATGCTATGTACCATATGACTTACTGAATGTTATGTATATGTGTGTATGTATGTGTATATGTATTAGATGATATGTTTTACTTAAGGATGTTGCTATGAATGTTATGCTTTATTGAACAATGTTTAGTTTATTGCTGAATAGAGAGTTAATTCTACTATGTGATTAGACATTGAAATTATTCACAGCAGCAGTCCTCAGATGTGCTGCTGTGATTGGCGTTACAGTGATTTTACAACATTTGTGTAGTTTGGGAATGTAAAAGTCTCTGAGGAATTAAAAATAATTCTCCTGCAGAGGGCAAGGGAGAGACTTGTGTGAATGGGCTGGTTACAAAGTTTAACAAATAAGGAATATCAAATGAGAACAGGGGGAAAGACTATCTTCAGAAAAATGTTTAAAAGAAAATGAGATGACTGCATGGTAAGACTTAGAGATAACAAATGGACAACCAAAATGCTTCACTAATATCCTCATAATGCCATGGCAAAACATGGAAGGACCCCAGTAATTTGGAGGGATCCCTTATAGCAAATTTATGTAAGGTCATTAATCAACAAGAATCACATTGGGTAAGTGGGGATGTACAGACTGTTAACTGTATCTCATTGGAGACTATGCCTAAGTTGATAAGATCACAGATCCATTTGGATATTTGACAAATAGTCCATACTGGTATATAGTACTAATTAAATCACTATTCCAAAAGTCGAAATCAATTCCTCTCGATTTGGAAATATTTGGAAATTACAATTCAAATCTTCATTAGCACATGACACATAAAACAAACACCTACTTTACACAGGGAAATATAGTTAACTGCTCTATAAAGGGTCACATTATAAGGAATATTAAAAAATTCTTATTCTTTACAGATACAGCTCAATCTCTTGGTAAACAATGAGGGAGTTATACAGGCAGAGGGGCAGGTGGTATAAAAAATATTTTTGTATCTTTTTCTTATTTAGCTCTTGGCTAGAGCTAGAAACTATCAGTGTTAGTTTCTTCCAGGATATATACCTCCCCAGGCATACTTAACAGATCAATAGTCCTACAAATTCAGAAAATAGGTTTAATAACTAGTGTCTATTTCTGTTTAATTTCCTGGCTTCTTTGTGTACTCCAGCACACAAAGCTCCTTCCCCAATACTGTACATGCAAACACTACTGAAATAGCTCTAATTATTATCCTGCCAAGGTACAATTCATGGACCATTTACATTCATTGCCTACAAAATTATATTTCAGAACGGCACACCTATAAATCAAAATACAAATTAATTTTTGACCCACTGACTTTTAGAATAGGTAATGCCTACTTCTGCTCAGGCAGGTCACATGTCAGTGATGGGATCCACCCTATATTTGAGGCTTGTTGCACTGTTGTCTTTTTTAATTTTTTCATTATTATATGTTTGGTGACTTTAAACTTAAAATGTAGTTTTAAATAAAATTGGAACTTGGCAGTCAAAAATAAAATAAAATATAAACAAATGCTACTTATAAGAACACAAAAAATATATGATAACTTCATACATTCCTTGATTCCCAGGGGGTGGGGAATATCCATGTACATATATTACAACTTAAACCGATACCCTCATATATACATACCTATATCAATCTTCACACTTTATTTTATGCCAAAGTTATCTTCCACATACTGACCAGGCCTAAGGAGATAACAACATACATAAGTTTTCTGAAATTGTTCAATTTCAGAATTCTTTGATCCAAATGAGCATCCCTTCTTCACACACACACACACACACACACACACACACACACACAAGCATACATGTATATATGCATATAATCAGAAACTAATAAATGATCTCTACTTTCCATCTTCCTTTGTGCTTTGCACATTTGTGGAGAAACTCCAAATCAAACTAACCCTGGTGAACATAGATTTCTGAAGACACATGTAAATGTGCTTCATCATAGGCCCACACAGGCATATACACGCTGATAAAAACCAATAGAAAAAGATTTAACACTGAAATATAAAATATGAAAATAAGTGGGACTCTCAGAAAATTATAGAGTTGGTTTGGTCCCTAAAGGTCATTGAGTACAGTCATCTGATTTTATAGATGAAGACACTGAAATACAGAGAGGACAGATGATTCATCCATGAAAACACAGCTGAAAAATGTGTAAGGCATTATTAAAATTCACATCTTCCTCATCCTAAGTCTAGAATTCTTATCCATTAAAACACTAAACCTGTGATATCACTTTTATTCATTATGAAAATAATTCTTTCCCCCTCTTCCCCTTTGCCTCCATCCCATTTTGGATATGGTTCTACTAACATCAATGCCCTTTCTCAATTTCTCATGTAAGCAGAAACTGGGAGAAAGAGATTTTAATTATTTATCTGGTGCTTTCTTGGTATTCTGTGAAGGCAAATCCTATGTCATTTTACCCTTTGTATCCTTGAATGCCTAGCATACTTCTTGGCACTTAGAGGAGTTGCTTAATTAATGTTATAAATACTTATGGACTGACTGATTGACTAATTGATCTACTCCTTTTTGGGACCATTTTTTAAAATTTTTTTTTCCTTTGACTTTCCTTTTTTAACTATCCTTCCCACCCCCACTCCCTACCTTACCCACTCACACAACTGCAACTTCTTGGGGAAGACTCCACCTCCATGACAGTCTAAATTGCTTACAGTGAAGTTATAGTTTCTCCTTCTGCAAAAGTTTCATTTTAACCTTTTTATCTGGGATAAAGAGATCCTTTGCACTAAATGGTGATTTTCTGATGCTAAGAGGTTTTCTAACTTTGAGGATGATTTGGATTAAAAAATTCCAACAGTGCTCTTACAATCAGATTGATAACTTTAGTCCTATCTAAAGGAAAGCCTTCTGCAAGGTGCCTCAGAGGGATAAAGGGGCAAAGAGAAATTTAAAACATTCGTTCTTTGTGGTCGTTGTAGGAGTCCAGTTCAAATGGTAGGTGACAGTTTTGGAAAAGCTTTCTGGCCACCTAGGGTGTGGATGCTTTGATGCATCCTATGAAGTATAAAAATATCTATCTGCAATTTAGAATTCTTCAATAGCAAGTGATATCATTTCTTTGTGTGTATGCTAAAAAAAAGTCAAGTATGGCTTGGTCTTAGAAAATGATTACATAAAATTGTATATGCATACATATACATACATTCATACATATGGCATGTATACATACAGACTGTATATATAAATATGTGTGTGTTTTTAACCCTATAGCCATGAGACTTTTCACCAATATGAATATAGGTGGAATACTGCGCTTAACAGTTGTGTATAAACCTGCTGTGTTCATAAATAACTCACACCACCACTAAAGATGTATGAATCCCAAAATGCTAAAAGGAAGCTAATAATCTTCCTATTCAATTGTTTCCAATTTCTGTTGTTTCCCCTCTGTGTGCTCATCTGTTGAGAAAAGATACTTATAGCTATTTACTTATATGCACCACCTGTTAAGCTAACAAATAATTGAAAGAAATCCTGCCAAATGAAAGTTGGAACTATCTGACTTTGTATTCATTATTTGATATACAATGATAAAGAAATATCTTTCACTTATAGATACTTTAAGGCTGGAAATATTTTAATTAGGCTGTGTCTACGTATACATACATATATTTGCATATATGTATTTACATACATATATTTGCATATATGTATTTACATACATATAAACTTACATAAATTATACTATATCAATTTTTATTATCTTTGTTATATGTTTAAATATCAGTGTGGTAACACCCTTTTCATTCCTAATTATTCTTCCTAATCACTCTTCAACTGATGATCACATATTCAACAAATATGTAACCATCAGAGAAAGACAGTCATTTTAAGACCCCTCTAGCCTTAGAATATAAAAATAATGGTCTCATATATCTTAACTGAAAGCCTTGAGCCAAGACAAAGGTCAAAGACTTCAATTCAATGTCTATCCTTGTCTTAGCCAGTCATTGTCTTAGCAACCTAGAGACATCAATCTGAAGGTGAGGTATCATGAATATTCTTCCTAGCTGGGGAACCTTTCTAATATAAAGGTAGAGTAGAATGATATGCTATAGCTTCTGCCTTCATATGAATTGAGTCTGCAATTGCTGGTTCTTATGTGAGTGTTGACAGTAACTTTAAGATTCAATCTGCAGGCCAAAACAAGGAAACATCTTTTCATATAGGAAGCATCCAAGTACTCTCAGAAGCTGTAGTTTTTTATCCCTTGTTCTTCAGCCAAGGCCTGGTTGGCCATACCTATGTAAATCCTTTTATGCTTTTTGCTAGGATATGCAAATGTTTTAATAAATTCCCAGGCCAAAAACTACAGTGGTCACAACTTTATCATTTTAATTGAATGAAAAATGTAGAAAATGTAATTTTACAATGCTTCTTGCTTTAATTGGTTATAAAAATGATTTTAAAAAAATGCCAGATTGAGGGGCAGCTAGGTGGTGTAGTGAATAGAGCACCAGCACTGGATTCAGGAGTATCTGATTTCAAATCTAACCTCAGACACTTAACAATAGCCATGTGACCTTGGGCAAGTTACTTAATGCCAACTGTCTTGCCTTCATACTTCAAAAAAAAAAGGTAAATAAATAAAATTGTTTTTTTTTAAATGCCAGATCAAAATGATACCTTAAAGATACTTTTCCCAGAAGGTTTCTTTTATCCATACATAAAATCAGTAAATACCACCAGAAATAAATAAGGACAGAAATAATCCTGATTTAGGTAGTAAATTTCTAAGTCTGAATGAAGTTAATATAAGGCCCAGGTCCCACTCCTGAGTTAAGGATTACAAAAGAAACATAGGAAGGTTTGCATGAAGTTATATGGACTGAAGAAAGTTGAATTAGGGTAAGAATATGTTTGTTATAGTTATGCAATTATAATAATTAATTGTTGTAGTTAATTTTAATACAAAATTATATGTTAGATAAAATATGATAAATAATTGATGACTGAGTACAAAAGCAAATAAGATTTTTCTCTATTTTGTTAAAATTAATATTTTCTTTAAACAAAATATAAAATAAACATTGATAATCATATTAATACATTAGTTAAAAGTAGCTAGGTGGCACAATGGAAAAAGAACTGTACCTGGAACCAAGAAGACCTGGGTTTAAATTTGACCTCAGAGACTTACCAGTTGTTTGACCCTGGGCGAGTCACTTAACCTCTGTTTGACTCAGTTTCTTCAACTGTAAAGTAAAATAATAGCACCTCAGAGCATTGTATGGATAAAATTAAATAATGATTGTAAAGATACTTAGCACAGTGCCTGGAATATAGTAGTTTCTATATAAATGCTTATTCCCTTCTACTTTCCTTCCCTTTATCTAAGGCATTTGAAATATCTGAACCAAGGACAGATCCTTTGTGAACTACACTAAATACCTACCTCTTGGTTGACATTGATCCACTATCTAGTCACCATTTCTTGCCTGGTGATTTAGTTCATTCCAAATCTATGTAACTTTATCACCCTTTAGTCCTGTATCTCATACATCCATCTTTCCTAAAAAGAACATGTAAGTATTTAAGAGCTTTTAGGTATAATCCTATATTTTAAAGCATGAAATAAAAATTCAGTTCCCTGCATTATCTGGCTCCAACCTACTTTTCTAGCATTATTTCACAGTATTCCCTTATGTCTTCTTTTGCTATTAATTGCTTTTCTTGGTTTCAGCACAATCATTATTTCCATCATGCCTACCCAGGATAAAATCATGACCGGAAAACTCATTATCATGGAGATTGTTTCAATTTTGCTACTCATACATCATCAGTAACCCCAGTTACTTCTGCCTCTTTGATTGCCCAAGCAAACTAGCCTCGCTTTTCCATGTCCATTACGTTCCATTTCCCATCTTCCAGTTCTTTGACTTTGAATATCTGCCATGCTTAGAATGTACTCCTACCTCTCCTATACCTCTTAGAAACCCAAGTTTCTTTCAAAGCTCAGTTGATATGTCACCTTCTCAAATGAAGTTCTTGGTCCCCCAAGCTGCTAGTGACTCCCCTTTGCTTCTATATCTTTTGCATCTATTCCTTTGTCTCCACTCAAATCACCACTACTCTAGTTTAGGTCCTCTTAACTTCTCATTTGATCTATTGAAATGGACTCCTTAATAATCTATCTGCCCACAGTCACCTTCCATACAGTTGCCGAAATGATTTAACTAAGAACAGTTGTGAACATTCATGACTATCTTGTTCAATAAACTCCATAATCTTTCTATCATCTCTGGAATCAAATACAAATTTCTTTGGTTTTTAAAGTCTTTTACAACCCAGCTGTCTAACCTACCTTTTAAGTATACATATGTTTGTATGTGTATATGTGTGTATATGTATATATATATACACACATGTGTGTATGTGCATGTAGATGTGGATATATATGTATGTATATATATAACATACACTGTGTATATGTGTATGCATATTTTGCGTGTATGTATATATTTATATATGTAGATGCATATGTGGGTGTATATGTTTGCATGTGTGTTTATATTGTCTGTACATGTGTGTATTCTTATGCATTATATATACATATATGCATAAACATAATGTGTGGATATATACATTTTATATACATCATATACATATTGTATGTGTATGTGTGTGTGTGTGTGTGTATACACCTACAAGAACTTATAAAGTACCTATTATAAAATATACCAGGTACCCTGCTAGGGGATAGGAATACAAAGGCAAAACCAAGACAATCCCTGTCCTCAAGGACTTTATATTCCAGAAGCGGAAACAATATGTACACACTTAAGTAAATATAGTGAGGATTCAATGAAATTCTGTGGGAGAGGGCCAACCAACTAGAGGTATCAGGAAGGGTATCATGGAGGAGGAGGAGATTTTTGATCTCCCAGCTAATTGGCTCTTCTCCTATAAGAAGTCTCCCCTGCATAAAAGTACTCACAATTGATCTATTGAGTGGTACAAAGATAACTTTTTTTTCTAATTATTGCTAAATAAGGTAGAAAATAAGACAGAGGGGCGGCTAGGTGGCACAGTGAATAGAGCACCAACCCTGGAGTCAGGAGGACCTGAGTTCAAATTTGACCTCAGACGTTTGACACACTTACTAGCCATGTGACTTTGGGCAAGTCATTTAGCCCCAACTGCTCTCCAAAAAGCAAAAAAAAAAAAAAAAAAAAAAGACAGAGATGCTTTTCATGGCTTAGTGTACCTGCTATAGAAGAATATTAACCAAGAGTCCCAAAGGGAAACTGTAGCAAAGTAGAAAGAACATGGGCTCTGAAAGCAGAAGTTTGGGATTCAAATCTCCTCTCTGATGCTTACTCTCCCTGTGCCTGCAGGCAAGTCACTTAAACTTCCTGATTCTCCCCTTTCTCATCTGTTAAAGAACAAAGTTGAGAATTTTTAGTTCATGCAATTAAAATTTCTCCCTTTTTGCAAAACATAGTAGCTATGAGGTACTGGCTCAAAAGTCATTCTCTCTTCTGTCTTAAGGAATTCAACATTTCTCTCACCATCTTCCTTTCTGCCCCACCCCCTGGCTTTAACAAGGTAAATTAAACATTCAAAGTAAAGCTACCTCTAAATGCTAACCTCCCAAATACTCAGCCACTTTAAATATATGACCTACTTCTTCACTCCACCTCAGCTACAAATAGCAAATCAAATTGTTCATACCCGCCCTACCCAAAACACAATGTGTGTACGTATGTGTATGTTTGTGTGTGTATGTATATATTTGCATTTATTGCAGAAGTGTGATGTGGCCAGCTTATAGTGGGGCCTCAATTCTATTGTTAAATGTCCAGTGTACATATTAATATCTCAGAAATTCGTAAAATGAACAAATAAGTGCTTGAGTTACTGTTTTGTTGATTGTCTAGACTTAAAAAATTGTGAGAGAAGATGTTAATTCAGATTAAAATTTTAAATATTATGTATACATTTTTTGAGAAGAAATTGTTAAATATTCAATATCACTCCCCTGATTTATTATCTATTTATCCTATATACATATATAAATATTAATATATGTATACATATATTTACATATATTCAGCACATATATGTATATACAATGATGTAAACATCAAAATAATTTTATATAGTGCGCATATATCCAGGCATATGCTTATCCACATATGTTAAGTGTGTATATATTTAATTAAACTGTGCAGTATATTTAATGACACACACATGTGTGTATATGTGTGAATATATGTGTATACACAATGTGTGTGCATATATAAATATGCATACATACACATATATGTATATGTGTGTATAGACACACATACATGTGTGTGAGTGTATTGTTCCAAACCATCACTAAGACCTCTGAGACTTATATATGTGTACTTATCTTCACTGTTAGAATATGTGTGTATGCATATATACACATATATGCACACACATATGTATGTATGTGTATATATGCATGTATGTATGCATGTGTATGTCTATGTGTGTATATATACACATTGTGAAAAGTGATTTTTCAAATTCTTTGAATTTGTGTCCTTAGCACCTAGTATAGTATCTGGCATATAGAAGGCACTTAATAAATGCTAGTTAATTATTGCATTGGACTAGATGGCCTTTGAGGTCTCTCATAGCTATAGGTCTATGATCCCAAGAGGCATTCATTCCAGAGAAGTCCACCAAATAAATATGCAGTTGTGTATATTATTATGATGATTGTCTAAAGTTCAGAAACATTTCAAAGCCTCCTCAACGGTATCTAATCATTCCAAGTGTTCAGTTTACCTATGTGTGTTTGTGGGGATGGGAGTCAAGGAGGAGTAGAAGGAATCTAGCAGCTGAAGAACGCCAGTTATTCAGATATTCAGTCTAAACTCTCATCTAAGGTTGCAAAGACAGCCCATAGAATTTATCCTTCAGTGCAGTTATCTTGGATCGGCACTTCAGATTTTTGATAATGAACTAGTCCAGAATTGATGAAATAAAGGAAACTCAGATAGACTACATTCAGAAAACTGTGCAGTATATTTAATGACACAAATCTTCCTAAAACAAAATCCAACCTTTTTAGCTCCAATATTCTTCTAGTGAATCTCTATGACTATGAATCATGACATATCACCATTGCCAAAAGCTAATTGACTCGTGGAGGATGTGAGCTGAAAAGATTACTAAGAAAGAATTGGACAGCAATTGAAACATAAAAGATATCAAAATTATAAATGATTTCAAAAAATTCTGCTATTCATTGTGAGAATAAGGTATAACAGATAAAGAGCGCATGTATACCAATGTTACTCATGCAATACCAAGAAATTAAAGGAAGACCAAACAGTACATAGAGTGGATACCCTAATTCTGGGAGTCCAGTTCTCTGGTTGTTTAGGCTAACACAATAATACACTTGTATACTATTCAACAGTTAACAGATCTGTTTAGCCATAGCAGGAAAAGAATATTCAATGAGGACAGAAATCGAGAACCCCTTGGGGCAAACCTATCACAATTCACCCATCAAGCACCTAAGGTTACCCTCCAGTTCTTCAAAGCTGCATTATACTCAGACATACTCAGTGAGAAAGTGAGGTCAAGGGTTTGAGCCTTTGTCCCCTAAGCCAACCAAGTCTTATGGAATGTTTCAATACCTTTTAAAGGAAACAAACAAAAATTAGCCTAACCTGTATGGACAGGGATTAGGATATTGCTCCTACCACATCTGTGGAGGATATATGGGAGGACATGAACAGAAATCTTTCAGACTGAAGTACACATGGGACGTGACTGTGATGAGATCACAGATTCATTGAAATACTGATCAGTGCAAAATCAATTTTGAAAGTTTACATAATAGAACCTATTTTTGTGAAAAACAACATCTACAATGGAAATAATTGTTTAGTAAATTCATTATAAATAATGGATTCTGTGAAAAATACCTTTACATCTTAAGCAGTATGGCTGTTCAAAGCTCAGTGTCATATATAATTTTGTTCATAAATACAAAAATGTGAGAGAAACATTTCTCCTCCCTATAATTTCAGGATCATTTTACTTTTTTGAGCACTGAAATGTATGACAATAGGTTATCTCATTCTATCCTAATAACTATTCTATGCAGAATTTCTAAAAGGAGAATCTTTAAAAGCTGAAAATAAGCAGTCTTTCCTGGAAAAGAAATGATTATCTACTTCTGTCATATAACTTTCCCCGTGGATCAGATGTCAAAGGATTTTTATATCTATACATGGAAGGGACATTTTGATGGCCTAATAGGTTCCTTTTATTGGTCTTCATTTTTATCAGTACTTTTTATATGAGTTTATAAAATAGGTAATAAAGGTACATAAAATTCTTTGAAAAAGAGTCATTTATTCAAGTGTTTTGTTTTATGTTTTGTTTTGCTTCAAGACTTACTTTGACAACTGAAGCTATAGAGCCAGAATACTACATTTATAATTTTTAAAAGCTTGCATTTATAGTTTTCTTCAGGGTCTAATCTGGACTTTGTTTTCTTCAACTAACTGACAATGGTCAAGGATATTGATATGTGCATCCCTGTGTTGCTAAATAGACAATTTTGTCCAAACTGACCATTCATTTCCTTCTTTGCCTTTTAAATGATCGATCAGGTATGTTGACATTCAGTGGACACATTGATATTTTGTCTCAACAGAATCTTTTCCTATGTACTTTGTCTTCTATGTATTCCCAGTGGGAGTCCCATAAGTCTGTCTTTAGGGCAGGAGTGATTTATATTCTCAGGAATGAAGCATTTAACTGACTTAGATATATTTTTAGTGCAATGTGCAGGCATACCAGCTTCTGGGTGGCATATAGTCACAGAAGTTCTCAGAACTTCTCAGGAATATAAACATACCAAATCCATAACTATGAATGCTATCAAGTGGGGTAAAACATTTTGAGACCACGATCGAGACACAAGAGCTTGATGAGATGGGGGGGGGGGAGTAGCATAGGCACAGGGTAGAAAACAGACTTGATCTCTCCGAAAGAGAAGGTTTCCCCAGGAAATAGGTGATATGGTGACAGGACACAGAAAGCAGGTCTTCATAGAACTGAAAGGACTGGGGAAGAAGTTTTTAGATAACTAGTGGCACAAATGTGATCTATGTTAGTACCCTAGAGCAAAGCCACCCAACCCTACCCTCGCTCTTGACACAACAATTTCTCTAAATTCTTATCCAATGGAAGATGATCATGGGTTCATAAAACAAACACACACACACACACACACACACACACACACACACACACACAACTGCCAGGTTAGAATTACTAACATTTGTGCTACTTAATATTAGCAAAAATTCCCTCTATCTCATTTTCCTCATCTATAAATTGGTGTTTCAATTAGACAGGATCTATTTCCCCTTCAGTCACTAACTCTCATGTGATTTTAGGATTTGCAAATCTCATTTGGCATCTGTCTCACTTTATCTTTACATCCAAGCTCTCCACCTAAAGTAATCCCCACCAAGTCTCCAAAAGATCCATTAGTTCCCAGTTGGCTTCCTTTAATTATATTTTCAGAGGTCAGAGAAACCATTGGGATAAAGGAGAGGAAAGATGAAGTGAAGGGACTATTTGGCTGCCTCATAGTTAAGCAAACCAACAAGAGATGACCAAAGCCTCTCAAGTAAATGTTCCCTACATGTAATCACCTAAGCAATCACTATGTAATACCTCTTTCATTTTGCTCCACTGAGATATATATATATATATATATATATATATATATATATATATATATATATATATATAATAGTTTTAATGTTCTTTTTGTACTTTTTGTTTTCTCTACCTAAGTAGGACAGTGTGATGTAGTCACAGATCCTGGGTCCAAATCTTGCCATATATATGCTGGCATAAATCTCAATTGCAAAATATAGCAGACTCTCTATATAAAAGACAAAAGAAAAAACATTCGTTCAGACACTAGGAAACCAAATTCATTGTAGCAAAACAGAAGTTAATACACTGTAACATAGCAGAGAGCCACACCAACAACCATCATCAGAGAGCCTTCCCACAAACCAACACTCACAAGCCTAGCTGTCTGCTTGCCTGTGTCCTCTGTCTTCCACCATCTAGCTGCTTTGACTCCCAGTTTCCTGTGGGTTCTGCTCTATCCTTCAACAAATTCCTCCCACCATAGGCTCCATGTGACTATATTCGGCCTATTAGGGGGCAGGGAAGATCTTCAAATTCCCATTACCATTACACCTTGGCAATGTTACTTCTCCCTTATACGTGAAAGAAAAATGTGTGTATTAAGAGCTTACAATGTGTTAGACATTATACTAATGCTAGGGTGACAAATTCACATTTAAAGAAGGTTCCTGCCCTGAAGAAGTGTGTATTCTAATTGCTGAGATAGCATAAATCAAAGAATGTTGATTGACAGAGGAGGGAGTACTTTGGTCCAATAAGTTACAGATTGCAGTGAGTAAAGCATAGTGGTATGTTTGTAAATATTTTACAACTGTCTCCTTTCTTCTCTCTCTCTCTCTCTCTCTCTCTCTCTCTCTCACACACACACACACACACACACACACAGATGCACAAGATATGTCCAAGACACTCTTAAGTCTAAAAATCTATTCTACATTACTAACATTTTTCTCCAACACTTTTCTAAGCTTATATATTCAACAAGACAATAGTTCAAGTTCTAATTTATAACATTTCAAATTTCTGAGATATAAATGCTCATATTCAAAATTTAACAACTGGTGCTCTCTAGCTGGCTTTAGCACGTAACTGGTAGAATGTTGAGTTTTCCTCATTTGGAAAACATGTGGAAAGGAGGTACTAGATAATCACTATGGTTCCTTCCAGGTGTAAGCAGCTGAATCAAGAGAGTGTTGGTTATTTTAGATTGTAAATTACTGGTGGTTAGGGACTATTCAAGTAGGGTTTTTTTTTTTTTTTTTTGGTTTGCTTGTTCCATTTCCAATGTTTCATCTAGAACCATGGTGGACCATTACAAGCTTATAGTTTTTGTTATTTTGTTATTTAGTTATTACAATGGTGACTGACTCTTCATGACCCCATTTAGGGTTTTCTTGGCAAAAATATTGGAATTATTTGCCATTTCCTTCTCCAGCTTATTTTATAGATGAGGAAACTAAGACAAACAAGGTAAAGTTACTTACCTAGGCTTACACAGTTAGTAATTTGAATCCAGATCTTCCTTACTTCAGACTTGATGCTCTGTCTACTGCCCCACCTAGCTGCCCACAGTTGTTGATAGTGTAGTTGATCCTAAAATATCGTTCCTACACAAAGGAGGTTTGGTTTAAATGTGTGCTCTTATGCTGATAATAGAAGTGGCATTTTTATCTGATTAAAAGGGTTACATTGCTCTGAATATACCCCTGAATATTTGTTCATTAAAATTTTATCAATCATTTTATGACATAAATATGACCCCCTGGACAAATATCTTTGGATTGATTGCCATTAATTTGACATTTAAAGAGCTAAATGCATATTTGTTCATTTATATATCTTTCACTTTTTTAAAAAATTCAGGCTGAATAATTGTTTTTCTTTCTGAAAACAGGATCTTTTGTTTGGTAGCATGCAACTTGAAATAAAACAATAACAAAAATGCTTTTTTTAAGTGAGCCCTCATATTAAATATAAAGTAGTATTCTTCAAAAACACTAACATTGTTTCTCCTTTCAAAATGGCCTCATAGAGATGGGATTCTTAGATATTCTTTGCACCCAATCTATAAATAATCATAATTGGTGTTCTTAGTATTAACAATAGAAGCCACCTGTGCTAAATGCTCTGACATTCAGCAACCCAACAAGTTTCCATCATACAGTCTGAAATAGCATATACTATTATAATCATCTCACTATAGACACTCAGAGAGCACACAATTCACTAGCAAGAATAAAGTAAAAAGGGAGGAAAAAAACACATCTGTTAAGTTAGTTTTGAAACCATTTGGAGGAGAAAAGCATTGAAAAGCTAACACATTCTCATTAGATGAGACAGTCATTACCAATTTTGTCTGCAAATCACAGTTGAAAATGTTACATATGTGACACTATTATTAAGCACAATAAATGCAGATTGGATATTCATTATCAAAAAGATCCTCAATATCCTTTCTGAGTTTATTGAAATGAATAATTACAATCTAAATTATCCTTGATTTGCCTCTCAGTCCATAAATTACAAACTGGAGGAGACAGACAACTATTAGACTATTTAGAATTGAGCAATACTTTTCAGTTGTTTAGTTATACTTTCAGATAAATAATATTAATTAATTAGTCCAAATTTCTTGAATGTGTATATAATAATCATTTCAATTATAAAAATCTCACTAACATTACCGAGTAACAAAACAACTTCAGAAAATATTGCATATTTCCTGATGTAACTGTTAATTAGAGGCTGTTATTTCACCAAAATACCCGATAGGCACATTCTTTTTATGCTGAAATTTGAATGAATCATATTCCAATAGCTCTTTATTATTCTCCTCATTCCCACATAAAAAACTTTCTGATACCTGAAATTTTCCTGCAATTGAGGCAATTAGTTACCAAATAAATGTTGGCCAGCATTTGCCTGGAAATATCTTCTCCCATCTTACTCTCTTTATTTTGTCTATAGTTGTTTAATGAGGTCTTGACCTCTGTGGAATATAGTGAGTAAGTTTCTTCTTTTCTTTTATATTCACCTATTTAAACATCCCAGTAGAAATTAATTAATGATTGGCTTTTCATCAAACAAAGGTGCTATGCAAATTTCCCCTCATCAAAATGTTTGCAGTATACTTTGAAAAAAGGACATTCCAAACCTGAAAATCACCACCTTGTTTTTTTTTTCCAAAAAATAAGAGATTGGAGAGCCCCTCCTCCCTCTTTTTCCAATCAGGTAACTGTTGGATATTCTTAATATATGCTATTCCATTTAATTAGTATATGCAGATCTATTTTTTTCTATGTGAAGTGTTCTATTTCAAACAATTATTTAAAAGCTTACTTCGGTAGAGAAGCCAAGAAAGGTTAAAAAAGTTAATTAATTCTTCATCTTTTTAGCTATGAAGCTACCAAATACACACACACACACACACACACACACACACACACACACATATAAAGATCAAGCTTTGGGAAAGGATGAATAAGAAAGAAGAAAATATACCTATAAATCATATAAAATAGTTTTTAGTTTTACTGACACTTGGCAATGTCTATACTGCATTGGAACATCTGTTTAGTCAATCCATGCTTACATTTGGGGTTCAGTCTAACATTTGGATTTGTTCTTCACACATCATTCCAATTATCCAGATTGATGATTTTTTTTAATCTAACCTCTATCTGTGAGAATATAAAATATCAAGTAAATCTTTGGAAAAAACATAGATGCCACAATGTTAGATTAATCCACTGGGGAGACGGTATAGCCTAGTGATGGAGTGATGCATTTGGGAAGCAGAGGGCATGGCTTCAGATTCCTTCTCCATCATTTAATCTCTGTATGATCTTGAGTATAATTAGCCTCTTGGGGTCTCAGTTTCTTTATCTATTATATTACTTATAATATACATGACTCAGAAATATGTGTTATTCTGATAGGAATACTAGTAAAATGGTGTGAATAATAAATATAAAATTCACAAATTTAAAGTAGCCTACTATTAACTTCTTTCAAAGCACAATTTAGTAGTCAATGTTTTCTAATACACAGATCTATCTTTTTCTATAAGAAGTGTTCTATTTCTAATGTGTTTATTGTATGTTTGAGGTCTACTTTGGTTTCAAGTTTTACCCAATATTGCTTAACTAGACATAATGAGACATTTTATATTGTCTGTACCATGAACAAAACCATTTTAAGTTCATATATCATGGAATCACAGATCATAGAGATAAAAAGGAATAGTTATCAAGTCTAACCCCTTCAATTTCCAATTACAAGATCAAGACTGGGAAGAGTTAAGGCTCTTAAGAAGTTTGTAGGGGGGCGGAGCCAAGATGGCGGAGTAGAAACAGCTGGTCCAAGCCTCTCTGCCCCCAGATTCTCCACAAACTATGTAAAAAAGGACTCTGAAAATCTTCTGGAGCCCCAGCACCCACAGAACGACACAGAGAAGCTAACCTCCCGCTGAGGACAGCCCAGCACCCTGCAGGAAGGACCAGCGCAGTGGTCTGGGAGCCGGCAGCGCAGAGCGCAGGAGCCGAGCCGAGCCCAGGTCCACATGAGCCGAGGTTTTAGCCCCAGGGCAGCAGGGCCAGCAGCCGGCTGGAGGAACCCCAGAACACCAGGAACTGTGGAGACGCCAGAATTATCAACATAGACTTGCCTAGGACAAAGTAAGAGGTTAGTGTCCTATGGACTTTGGGACCTGTATTTGGTGAATGCGTCAGCTCCCTCCCCTGGGGGCTAGAAGCTGCTGAGGAGACAAGCCACTGTGTAGTTTTCATAGGCATTTCCGGCTCCCAGCCTACAAATCGTGGGGAGATCCAGCGATCAGTCTTGGGGGGTAATCGCTCATGCTTTAACCTCCCTGGATCTGGATTGTGATCTAGGGTGGAAGTTGTGGGTGGGCTTATAGCTTGCCAGAAACGGAAGTTGCCCCCCACACGTTCGGGACGAAAATTCCTCTATCTGGCCTTAAAGCCATAGTGTGGCAACAAGCCCAAAAGTCAAGCAATTAAGTGGCAACATGCCAAGGCAAAGGAAAGAGAAAAATGCAACCCTAGACTACTATTTTGGGGGCATAGAGCAGGAAAAGGACTGTGAGGTCAGAAGTCCTGCTCCAAAAGCCCCAGGGGAAAACATGAGCGGGTTGCAGGCCATAGAGGACCTTAAGAAGGACTTTAAAAATCAAATAAGAGAAGTGGAGGAAAATTAGAAAGAGAAATGAGAAGGATGCAGGAAAAGTATGAAATGAGGGTCAACAGCCTGACTGAGGAAAACAACACCTTAAAAATAGACTAGCTCAAATGGCAAAGGAGGCCCAAAAGGGCAATGAGGAGAAGAATGCCTTAAAAGTCGAATTTGCCAGATGGAAAAAGAATCTCAAAAGTTCACTGAGGAGATTCATTCCTTCAGAGTTAGACTGGAGCAAATGGAAGCTAGTGACTTTATGAGAAATCAAGAGGCTGTTAAGCAGATCCAAACAAATGAAAGATTAGAAGGCAATGTGAAATATCTCATGGGAAAAACCACTGACCTGGAGAATAGATCCAGGAGAGACAATTTAAAAATTATTGGACTACCTGAAAGCCATGATCAAGGAAAGAACCTAGAAATCACCCTTCAAGAAATTCTCAAGGAAAATTGCCCTGATGTTTTAGATCCAGAGGGCAAAATAGAGGTTGAAAGAATCCACAGATCACCTCCTGAAAAAGATCCCAAAAAGAAAACTCCCAGGAATATTATAGCCAGGTTCCAGAATCCCCAGATCAAGGAGAAAATACTACAAGCAGCCAGGAAGAAACAATTTCAATATTGTGGAAACACAATCAGAATAGCCCAGGACCTGGCAGCTTCTACACTGAGGGATCGAAGGGCATGGAATATGATATTCCAGAGGGCAAAAGAACTGGGAATGAACCCAAGGGTCACCTACCCAGCAAAACTGAGTATTTTGTTTCAGGGAAAATATGGTCATTCAGTGGAATAGAGGACTTTCAAGCATTCTTGAGGAAAAAACCAGAGTTGAATAGAAAATTTGACATCCAGACGCAAGAAGTAAGAGATGCCTGAGAAGTTAATCAGGGAAAAGAAATCAAAAGGAACTCATCAAAGTTGAACTATTTACATTCCTATATGGAAAAGCAATATCTGTGACTGATGATATCTTTCTCACTATGAAAATAATGGAAGAAGGGGTGTGGTCATATGAATACATATGTGAATGTGTGTGTATATGGTTACAGTTATATATGGATAGAGGGCATAGGTTGATTTTGTTGGGAAGGGAGAGTACTCAAGGGATGAAATTATGAGGTGAGAGAGGAAAGTGGCAAGAGGAGATGGGGAGAGACATGGTAGGGTAAACTATCTCATGTAGGGAAGTGGGTGCAAAGGAGGGGGAGAATAAGGAAGGCTAAAAAGGCAAAACCACATTCACATTGAATTTGGTTCTGGGAGAAAATGACATACATACTAAATGGGATATCTCAACCTGCAGCAGGATAGGGGGAAGGGGGATGAGAGGAGAGATGATGGATGGGAGGGCATCCTTGGGGTGAGGGGAGGTTGGAAGAACCCACTATAGAAGAAGGACAGGATCATGTAGGGAATGGACCAGGTGGGGGGTGGGATGAGTGGGAGGGAATTATAAGCAGCCTTGTACAATATATCTACTATGATAATGTTTTGCATAGCTAGACATGTACAACATATACTGAATTACTTATCTCCCAAGAGGGAGTGGGTGACAAGGGAGGAAGGAAATGGATCTGAAATTCAAGGTCGTAACATTAAATGTTTCAAATATATATATAAAAAAAAAAAAAGAAAAAAAAAGAAGTTTGTAAGATTGAAATCTAAATCTTCCAGACTATGAGTTCAGAACTCTATCCATTACCACAGAGGTCAAACATGAACTATGAACTAAATTGTGGTCCCAACATTCCTGAGTACAGCTGGAACCAGATTAAAAATATAATTGGGAAATATTTAAGAAAATAAATGAAATTATAATAAAATAGATATTATTAGTATTCAGTTTCCTAAATCAACATGTAAATCCTTAGGTATAGCTTAGTGGCTTTATTTTGGTATCTATTTGAGTTTGACTACTGCATTACACCATGATATCTTTTCATTTTAAAAATTAGACTACCAAACATCTCTTAGGTATAGGGCCTAGACTAGACCTGTGATTTCATTGTTATAGGGTAACACTCTCTGAGAGAATAGCCAAGTAAGCCCTAATGTACCCAAGTATTGGATGACATCTCTCAGTCACACAGCAGGATGTAACAAAAGCAGAAGCATAACCCAGATTCTCCTCATTAGTCCAAGGCTCACACTTTATCCATTACACCACGGAGGTTTTTTATTTTTTCTATTGTAATATACTGGGAATATAGGTAAATATATTTCAGTGTTCTAAATCAATTGACCGTGTTAAAATAAGATATCATTTCCTCATTCCACTAAGGCAAAATGAGTATCTCTAATAGATATAAGTTCATCAAAAATAAAGTGATTTTATATAATTATATTGCCTGGAAAGGTCACACATTTTGAGACAATGGAGGTAAAATAGTTTTAAAGATGAGAAAGTGCTGGACACGAGCAAGAAGTGGGCATATTATGTAATGTCAGTTGCTTTACTGTTGTTTAGTTGTTTCTGTTGTGTCCACCTCTTTATAACCCCATTTGGGTCTTCTTGATATCAGAGGCAAGGTCAAAGAAGGCCTTGATGGAGAACTGCCAGGATTTAGAATAAGCCTAACTGCTTAACCCTTGTGACTTTAGCAAGAGGTCCACCTATCCATTTAGCAAAGCCCAGAACACAGGCTGCCTCTGGCAAAAATGTGCTGAACAGAGCACCATTGTGGAGGCCCTCAGGCCTTAGGAGTCAGTGTAAAGGTAGGTAATTTCTACAGAAGGGAATGTTTGAATGGGAAAGAGAGGGCACAAGAAAAGGCAAGCAGGATCAGAGAAGGGGAAGTAAAAGGAAAATAATCATCCACCTAAATTTTTGACAAGTATTAACCCCTTGTAGAGAGCATTGAATTAGGCAATGCAGGAAGGGAGAGAGCAAGAGAGACAGACAGGCAAACAGACAGACAGGGACAGAGACAAACAGAGAAAGAAGAGACAGAGACACAGAAACAGGGAGAATGGGAAAGAGAGACAGAGAAAAAGGGAGAGACAGAAAGACAGAGAAAGAGACAGAGATGTGGACACAAGGAAAGAGAAATGGGGAGAGAGAGGGAGAGAGAGGGAGAGAGGGAGAGAGAGAGAGAGAGAGAGAGAGAGAGAGAGAGAGAGAGAGAGAGAGAGAGAGAGAATGCAAACGACCTCTTTTCAAGGCCTGAAAAAGAGTTTAAAATTGCTGAATAACAACCTAAATCTGATGCAGTATCCCAGTAGTCACAGGATAATTCATTCAAACCTAAAAAAAAAAAAAAAAACTATTAAAGGTTATCTAGTCCAGTTCTTTCATTCCAAAGGTGAGGCTTCCAAAGGTCAAAATTGACGTGATTTGACCAATGTCACCCATGTAGTAAATACAAGAACTAGATAATATAAAAGCCAGTACATTCTGTATGTACATAATCATTTACATGAAGTCTCCTATAATAATTTATGCTCCTTGGGAGTGGCTAGGTGGCGCAGTGAGTAGAGCGTCGGCCCTGGAGTCAGAAGGACCTGAGTTCAGATCCGGCCTCAGAAACACAAACAAAAACCTAGCCGTGTAACCTTGGACAATTTACTTAACCCCAATTGCCCTCCAAAAAATAATAATAATAATAATTTATGCTCCTTGAGGTTAAGAACATTGCTATACTTTTCTTTCTAACCACAGTTCTTCTCCAAGGGACTAGCACATAATAAGCATTCACTAAATAATTGTTGAATGACTGACTACTTCAATCTATCACCGTTTATTTCCACTATACTGCTATGTCCTATACTGGGTGGATAATTCCTCCCTTTCAGAAAGTCAACCCTCGTTTGATCATGATATTAAAAAAGAGGGTGGGGGCGGCTAGGTGGCGCAGCAAGTAGAGTGCCGGCCCTGGAGTCAGAAGGACCTGAGTTCAGATCCAGCCTCAGACACAACACACACAAACAAAACCTAGCTGTGTGACCTTGGGCAAGTACTTAACCCCATTTGCCCTCCAAAAAGCAAAAAAAAAAGAAAAGAGGGTGGTTTTGAGAACTAGAAATAGAGAAGGGAAGGAAGATTGAGCTAAAGTGAACAGAAGGGATAAGTAGGTTCAGCTGGGTTCAAAGACTATGGCAATAGAACAAAAAAGGAGAAAAAAATGGGAAAATGGCTGAAACTAGGGATAATAAAAGAGTAGGAAGAGCTAAATTTGCTCCCATCCCCCAACTCCTTTTTAGGCTTTTATAATCATCAGATTCCTAATAGTATTTTTAAATTATGGTCAGTACACACACATAACAATGTGCATTCATATCATATTGAGTATATGAGCATGCAGAGAAAATTAGGTCTTGGAACCATATTTTCTGAATTCATGTTAACTACTCTACCAATAGATAATATTTTATATGAAATATAAATTGGATGCTGCAGCAGCAAGCACTGTAGCATACCCAGGATGACCACTAGCACAGGTTCTTAGATCTGCTTTTCTAAAGGAAAGCAACTCAAAAGGATTAACAATCTTACTTTAATCAAACATATACCATTTACCTAGTTCAGGAGAAAAAGCACCCTGAACTTCAGAGAAAATGCAAACAGAAGTTACAAGGAGACAATTCAACAGACAGAACTTCAAGCTGTCTGACCATTACATATATACATAGTTAGTTACCAGAGAGAGAAGCACTAACATCTGGATTTTCAAAGTGGGGGTGCGGGGAAGCTCAAGGGCTACCCAAAGTCTCCTCTGGCCAAATCACACAACTCTTCCCATGAGTGAACCCTAAAGCAAAACCTCACCTCAGAGGTATATATAGTCTTCTCCAGGGTCAGAGAATATCACAACCCTCATGACCCACTATCTAATTACAAAGTAACAAAAGGTGTGGGTCTTCCTGAAAAACAAGCTTCCCCTAAGTAAGCTTCTCCTGTGGACTCTGCTCCCACTTTGGCAAATTCCTCCCACCACAGGCTCCATGTGACCACATTCAGCCTATTAGAGAGTAGAGTACATTTTCAAATCAGGGAAGGTCCTCAAATTCACTTAGGCTTATTAAGGGACTGGGAAGATCTCCACATTCCCTTACCATTAGAGATGCATACATTAATATGCATCTATGTGGATAGAAATATACATATAGA